>JACEFZ010013873.1:0-112170 GCA_014155875.1 Cepaea nemoralis | reverse complement strand
GCCGGTGGGGAGCATCTCATTTAATTCATCGTCAATCAACTAATTTAATCTATAGCCAGGGGACGTAACTTAAGATATAACAATGGTACTAAAAGTTATATCCCTTTATGTCATATATTTTTATATTTTCTTATGTTCAGTCATGTAATTACAAAATTAAATTTTAGGAAGGTAATAGCTGATAGCTGATAGATAAAACTATCACAGTTGGTTGCACAGGAATGAAAGGAAAACGTGTAGAAAATTTCATCTCAATCGGTTGGACCGTTCGCGAACGCATAAAGGACGGACATACATACATACATACATACATACATACATACATACATACATACATATATACATACATACATACATACACACATCGATTTTTATAGATATAGATTTAAAAAAAGCAAATCAGATCTTCTCGCCATTACTAATAAGTGTATAGAGGTGCAGATTTATTGACAGATCAAAATCTACTACTTAAAAAAAAAGTCCTTTGAAATTCAAGATACATAAAACATCTTTCAAACATTGAAATCAATGCAGCATAGAATCCCTCAGAAATCAGGAAACCAAGGAGCAGTTTACGATTAGTCTCCAATAAGTACCAGGTCCTGCAACGGTTAGTAGACGAAGTGACTACGTATGACTGCTGGCAGTGGGTTAAGGCAGCATTTTGAATGAATATAGAAGTCCTAAGACACAGGGAACGAAAACACAGAGCATGGATAACTCCTGGAACCTTTTCAAGAAATACAGGAAATGAAAAAAAAAAAAAAAAACAAAAACAAAAAAACAAAAAAAAAAAAAAAAAAAAACGATAGCTTGCTTGTGTTCGCTGGCTGTGAAATGCAACGCAAAGTTCTGTTTGTCGAATGAAGACATCCTATTATCCAACATCAGTGTGATGTCATACTGGACCTGAGGTGTTTGTGAGTATCCGTTGTCCTATGTCTGGCGTATTGGTGTGCAGACTGGTGGTTCCTCGCCGTGCAGGCAGATACTCTCCGACTTCGAAAGAATCAGCGATCCTACTACGATAGCCAGGACCCCGAAGGGACCTGTTGCCCAGGACGCACGACTAGGACGTGTTAGTAGGTCTTGGCCAGTATAGAACCTGGCTCTGGTGTCTTGGAAACACCTCTGCGTCCCTAAACTATAGCAAAACCAGAGCTACTAAAATCAGAGCCCATGGAAAAAAAAAAAACAACCACAAAAGGCTTATAAAGAATATGGAAAATGGATGCAGGCAGATTAAAGCAGAGGCTAGAGATGGAAACCTCAGCGACCGTTATTGCACTATAAGACACATAACAAGAAAACATGGTCAATCAAGAGGACAAAGAAACAACGATGAAAAAGTTCTCCGTCTGCTTCCCGCTCTCGAAGAGGTTGGTTCATTTTCGGATTGCATGACTCAGCACAATTTGTCCCCGGAGACAGCGTTGAGTCATGATAGGAGCTATGTAGTCCATGTTCTGTGCGATACGTTCGGCAGGCGGCTCTCCGTTCTGCGGAGAACGTCGGAACTAGATGTGGTAAAACCACTGCAACGCAGTCGATCCTTCGAATTTATCCTGTATATAATTTTTAATTTCACCAGCATTAAAAGATCAAATTGGCCGAATATTAAAACTTCTGAATCGATTAGTCTCCAAAAGCCAGTCCCAGCCACCACCAAAGTAGAGTTTGACACAAACTGTTAGTGACGAATCATCTAAATAAGAAATTAGAAAAGCTATCAAATTTCCGAAGGAAGGGAAATCTGCTGGTCCGTGTGGTACTTCAGCAGAACCTATTGCCAATATGAGCACATTTATTTAAGAAATGATTTAGCAGAGTCTGAGGAAAAAAAAAAAACCCAGCAGATTGGAGAACATTATAACATTATATCTGGTTTAGTTTAGTTTAGTTTAGTCGACGGATCAACATCACGGCACACGGGTGTAACTCATAAATGCTCCGCACCACTCCTAACTCAAGCCTGAGTCCGGATAAACTCAGCTCAGTGCACGAACGTGCAAAAGAAAAGGGACTTACAGGAGTGGAGAATTAATAGAGGAATTCTGTTAATTTGTAAGCAGTATCATTTTTGAGAGATGACAAGATGCCATTGACAAACAGCCAAGTGGTGAACATGCAGGTTTTCGACCATACTAAACTGACATCCTAAACTAAACAGACAGCCACATTAGACATAATAATAGAGCAAAGCCCTGAAACAAATTGGTCATTTTATGTTGGGTTTGTGGCTATAAAAAGACATTGATAGCATTGCTAAGGAAGGAGATCTCTTTGGAAACTGATGAGGCACAACGGAATATCACAGAATGTCAAACTTAATAAAGATAAGATATACAGTCGTAAAATGCAGAGTTTTTCACGAGGAAAGACAAACACAAGCATCTGTAATAAAAACAGGGATGTGTAGGGATGACCTTTAGCACCTTTATTATTCTTACTTACTATAAACTGGATTATTAAGACAGCATTAATTACCACAAGAAATAGAATTAGATAGATTGACAGAGCAGTTCGATGATTTAGCGACATTTCTGCCCTGTTCCACACACGAAATCAGACGAAAAATAAATTAGACAAGCTTGATGGTCAATAACAACAACTAGGTCTAACTGTAACAAGACCCTCCGGGGCTTGGACAGGCCTGTTACTATAGTTAATATCCCCAGCCATTGCTCCGACCACCCTAATAGGACGTTACATCTACAGGGTCCCACACAAGCCGGGACAGCTGACCTTCCCCTTACCACGTATGGATTCCTACCCACAGGGGGCTCGGACAAGACAACAGTCATACTAGTACTCAAAGCCATGGATAACAAAGCAAAATGTAATTTCTGAATACGTCAACTGAACTAAGAGAGGGATGGCTGAAAAGTCTGGATAGAAGACAATATGTACACTTGCTGCTGGAGAACAGCGAGAAGATCTACAGATGATCCGTCAGCATCACAGAGCATGTGACGTCAGTTCGTGCTGTCGTCCCGTCGTAGTTAACGACTCACCAGATGAACCTCCAGTGGAAAAGAACTCCAAGTCGTTGACTCTTCCAAAGTTCTCTCCTTCCACTGTGAATAAGATCTCGGACTGGCCAGGTGTCTGAAACCTGACTCACATTTCAACACTGTTCGTTGATCATCACTAGTATCATAGAGGTCCCCACTTGACGATAAGTACTGCTCCACCCCTGGTTGCTCTTCTGATGATAAGTACTGCGGCACTACACACTAGAAGATAAGAGCCTGGTTGCTCTTTGGCATCTCAAGTTAATGGGATGAATATCTGGAACGCATAACTGGAGTGTTGGCTCCATGTCATAACAAGCCACACGTTTCTAATCCAGCATGTTGTCAGCGTGTTGGGAATGTGATATAGGACATAGAGAGGACAAGAGACAGAATAGAGGCAGGATTGCCTAGATAACGACATATAGGACATAGGTAAGGACATCTATAGCATAGGCAACAGAAGAGAGATATGACATAAGTCAGGACACAGAGTAGTCATAAGACAGGACATCTACAGGACAGTAGATAGAGTGGGGACACGGACGTGTCATGGACAGGACACTGACGCAACATGACAGAGTGATAAGAAGGGACATAAGTTCACGGGACATTGCCCTGAACAGACTAGACGTCAGTGTACTGAATAACCTAACCTAACACGGACAGACTACAGTACTACGTGGCTGTTAGGACAGCACAGGGATCACTAACGGCACGGGGGTCCAAGGACCACGAGCCTAGCCGACCAGCTTGACCACGTCAGACGGGACACAGACGGTTTCAGGGGAGGACGTCATGTTTTTCTGAGCAATTGAGATAGTGAAATAGCTTTTGCCAGAGTGCTGGGTTGAAGATAGCGAGTGTCGGATTTATGTAATGAATTGTGTGCCATGAACGTATGTAAGGCAGCATTTGTATGTATAGAGATGTATTAAAGTTATCGCCGGTGTGCGAATTGTAACTGTGATCAGGTTCGCCTGAATAAATATCCAGTGTGAATAGAACCATACGACTGACTGACGTTTTTTCCTTGAGTGCGTATGGAGAAGTTGGAAGGCTGACACATGTCAATACAAGAATTCGACATAGTCACAAAGTCACTTCTACACCGTTCTGTAGGCAACTCATGACTCCACAAATCTCTACTGTCACAACCAAACACACATAGGATGGGGGTAGCTCCCTACCCGAACAAGTCTGTTCCCTCCGGTGTTCACGAACATAATAAACAATTGTTGTAGGTCACTGACCAAGTTCAGGTTTCATGAAAGATCACAGATGTAGATCCACACCGGAGTTAGATGGATTATTATACATTGTACCTCTCTAAGACCCAGCCGGACCTGAAACATAATAAACTGGCCGTCTCAATGACTGTCAACATAGTTCATGTCCTTCAACTCAACTGAAACGATTGTCCTTGAGTGCTTCACAAGTCACTAAAGATGTACCTGTGAATCTGCTTAGAAATTCACCAGTACCTTACTGGCATGAATCAGGAGACGCATCAGTCCTAGATCCAACCTGGATCTCTTGACTAAACCATCGTCGGACTCGTCACGGCAGTCTAAGCTTAGACTCACCATGATATTCTAAACTTACAGGTTCTTTCAAGTGGTGACTCAGGCAGATTCGGTTGACCGCTCCCAGTATTGCCTCAAACACCTTGACTGGCACTGGAGTGAGCTGGTCCCACTGAGTTTATGGTTTAACTCTCTCGAATCTCCATCATATAACAGATCCTGAAACATGGAGGGCGGTGTGAGTACTCAGCTACAACTAGGACTAACCTGCATCTCAACCATGACACATGCATCAGAGTAATATATATATCATACATTATATATTAGATCATCAACATCATAGATCAACTCTTAACTACAATGTACAGACATGAGGGTGCAAGAGAAAGCAATAGTACGCAAGTGTATAGTCAAGTAACTCGTCTGGGCAACAGATAGCCCGATAGCATCAGAGTAGACTGTTTGACTCTGTCAAAGGCTCCGACTACCTGGTGTTATTCCAATCCTCTGTTTCTTCACCCACAACAACCATAAAATACACCTACTTATCTTTCAGTGTAGCGGCTACATTATCTAGGAGGTGTCCAGCCGGACCTATCCTCCTCATCTACATAACTCAACAATTAATTAATCACTTAACCGATTGATCAATTAATTAAACATAACTCATTGATGACTATACAACATTACTAAATTATATACATCATAATTCATTAACATAGCATTAACAAATTATAAATCATGAATTGTTGTGGCATAACGCAGCCAACATTATTCATTTTATCAACAAATGCCGCAAAAAGAGGAAACAACATTAAAATAAATTGACTTCACAAACGCAATTGGAGATTGGGACTTAAAACTTAACATCGAAACTGGAACTGAACAAGTGACAAATGACGTGGATTCTTAGAAGGATTTCATCAGACCAAGCTCGGAAAATCATTGGATGAGAAAATCACCTGACCCGCCTTCGCGCCAGTGCATAATTAACATATATCCCCATTTCATCAGAAATGTTAATCAGCCCGCACTTTTGTCTGAACTCGCTCCATGGACGGATGTGAGAAGATTGTGTGACCAAAAATTCAATGGACAAGGCAAAAGTCTGGATCCGAGGTACGTTTGTTAGCCTTGATTAGACTAAGAACCCGATGTATCAAGTATCAAGTAACGTAAACCCATGTTTGTGATGTCAATTGAAATGTATGATTATTAATTAAAACCTCAGAAATGTAAAAATGCTCGACTGTAGATTCTAATGACGCCAGGCCATTCCCGGGCAGAATATTCTCTTCGATGAAACTGCCATCTCTGATATTCTTAAAGATAATTATTAACTTTAAGAAGTGCATTACACTATTACATTCTATTCTAAACAACTGTGAGAAGTGATGATTCAAAAGCAATCTTGTGCATTTCACCAGAAACATTGTAAAGGATGCTATCACTGTCTACAGCTGAAATGACAGTTCGTGTACTAGAACAAGTGCCTTGTTCTAAAACAGACTTATCTATGCCTATTTACAATCTAGAAAGCTGAAAGTGAAATCAATCTTTCCTTTCTCCTTTGTCTATAGAATTAATAGGGTTTGGCGAAATAAATATTTATATTTATGTCAAATTTAATTAGATAAGAGCACTTAAGAACTGCAATACTTGAGAAAGTTGTGCTTCGCGGAAAAACCATCACGCGAAGTGAACTTAACTCATTACTCAACATAACTTAAAACACAACACCACTCAACACCACTCATCACCACACAACACAACACTCAACATCACAACAACAACAGGTAATGGAAGAGAGTTATTAGACACAAGAAGAAGAAGTAGTTAATTGGGAAAACACAGAGAATTATTTATACACATTGTGAACACCATTGAGTAGAAGAAATGTTAGAAATGTATGTCATTTATTTACATGCATCTTGACACCTTCTCACTCTTGTCATTGTCTCACTGTACACGTTCACTGACCCCAGGTCAAATGAAGATTTACATACAGCAGGAACAAGTTGATACAAGGCGTACACGGTGTGATAAACTCTGACCACCCCATATTAACCCAACACTAGCTTAGAGAGAAAAAGGAGGGGGAGGGGAACTAGTTCCTACTTCAGGAATTTAGGTTCTTTTACCTACTTTTAAAAGATTGTATTGGTAGGAATGTATATATTTATGTGAATACTCATCAGTGATCTTGGTGGCTACATACCAACAACCACCCAACACACCAGCAAACTAACCACCTAAATCAGACCTGAGAGAGGGAAGCCGAGAGAAGGAGATGAACCACAAGTGAGATGGAGGATGACTTCGCTATGAGCAGAGCATGGGGAGGCCTTCAGTGGAGCTATACGGGCAGACCTGACGTGGATCCATCAGTCAATGGACCCTGGCTTACCTAATCCTCCAGTCACCAGGTTACATTTTACTTGGTATACACCACACCCAATCTCAGGAAACTAATGGTTAAATGTTGATGCAACACTATCATACTTAATATGTACAACATCAAAATGTTTACTATGTTTTCACACTTGTTGACATTTCATATATTGATGCTTGTTATTGATTGTCTGGGACAATGGTCCAATGTGCAACTGTTCTATTACTTGGTGTAAATCACAATAGAGATGTATGTACTGACCAGAAGGCTCAGGCCAGTCAATAAATGATTAACATGAATTGACCTTCTGTTAATTTGTCAAGTTCAAACCTATCTGTCAACAACTTCTTTGTACATCATGTTGTCAAAATCTAATGTGATTGATTATGTGTTTGATTGCTAAAAGATAAATTAACTCATAATGACTTACTAAAATGGGGAAATAAAAAGACTCTATACCTATCAACTGCTCAACATCCATGTTTTCTTCATCTAAATCAGGCTGAGAAAATTCTCCTGACTTTCCTCAGATTTGATAAACTAAAAGGGGGCTCCAGAGCTAAAGAATCATTGGAGAAGGGGCAGATTCCCAATTAGTAAATTACCATTCTTACCAGGGCCATAATCTATATCTCCTAGACAATACTTAACAAAACGAGGCCTGCAGATAACTCAAGGTTCATATTCTGGGGTTATTGAAGATAGAAGAGGATGGGGCTCTACATCTTTTGTTAGAGATGGGGCATGCACTACAGTGATCTCCCACTCCCTTCAAAAATATATGACAATTGTTAATAAATAATTAACAAACTCATAAACAAAGCACCAGCTTCTGTTCTGGGATCTCCGTCCCAGAACAAGGTTTGACCTTTATTATTTGACCTTCTCCCATGACGGTCAATTCCGTGCAGGTCTATCACAGATACGGTGGCAATCCACCGATTAATCTTTCCCATCAGCTGCTGTGGAAAAAGAACACCTTTGTTCCGTGGCGAGTTAAGCCACGCCGTCCAGTGTGGAGTGGCATCCAGCCCCTCATCCAGTAAATCTGCAGTCCACCCACAAGTGCTGCCTAATTGGCTTGGATGTAACTACCACGTCCTAGTGGATAAGTTACCACACCAACATAGTCAGGTTTATAGAAGAGAAGAACAGTAGAGACATGAATCAACGTCCTGTTCACAATTCGGATCGTCATAAAACGCAACAGCCTCGATTACAGAGCGCCGCAGCGCTCTCGGTCGGGAATGTTAATTCAACACTCGGTCACGCACAATCCCTTTGGTCGGATAGGCAAATAAATAGTCGGTCGTACCGGCAGCACATTATAAACACGATCGGGCACACATTCACTTAGGCGGGCTGGCTTATAAACAAGTAGTGACATCATAAATCCACAGGTAATTCCTATTTACCTCTATCAAGTAAATACAAGCCAACTCTACATAGAGGAGGAATAGCACTGGCTTCTTCACTTAGCACATACATACCTTTACTTCCCAATTTAAATAAGATTACCTTGATTCTAGGAATTTATAAACACCACTTATATAAGGCATATGTTATAGTACTATAAAGCTAAGCAAACAACACATTACTGGCTAGCTCAAGCTAATAACTCATGACTATTAATTCCACTAATATCACACAGTTTTACTAGTGTCACAATTCCTTACCGTCCTTACAATGTAATCATGAGACAAGATATTTAACACATTTGCTACAAAGCTGTTAAATTACCCAAACCTACTTACACGTAGCAGTGATAACTTCATAGGACATCTCACTAACAATGAATACATTTTAAATATAACCCCTTTAAGTCTATCTGCTACAATAACATCAGTTTTACACAGCTGATCAAATGTGACATTACACACGCCAGATGTTTTGACGCACACTAACAGTTGTTACAGCCGACGTCTGACCTAAATATTTCCTAGCCGATCGATAGCTGCTAATTAGAAATGCAGACACGCGGAGAAAAATTTCTTCACTTCGCGAAGGCAATTATTTTACGTTCGGCGCTTAAAAGTATTTCGGATGCCGGCGTTTTAGTTAAGGACAACGGTTAACTAATATTGTATTAAGATATTACCTTAGATCCTAGATCACCACATTACTTGGCTGCTTGGTGTCCCGCTTTGGCTGACGGTTGTAAACACATCAATTTCTAGCAGTAAGTAATTGCGGCAGTTTCTGACGATACTCGGATAGCTGAGTGCGCAGTCATAATTAAATCTCGGGCATAGAGAATCCCATGGGTCACGGAGAAATCCTGAATCCCGTGCTTCCCGATGTAATTGTGGGTCCAACGTGACAGCAAACATCACGTACGCACTTTGCCTATTCCCTTCTCGAAGAATCTAGATTCATCCAGACTTCCCCCGAATTATGACGTCAGGGCTATTTTAGCAGGGGATTTCTCTAGCTATGTTCCCAATCTGACGGGAGACAATCGTCTTATTCCGACCAAAGGGAAATAATGCAGAGGACAGACTGAAATCTGGTCCGTTTCGAGAAAAATAATGATAATAAGATTAAATTAAACAAATGATCAACCAATTTCTCAGTTTAAGAGATGGGTTCATACACAGTTTTAAATAGCAATATAATTAAAGTTGGCGAGTAGATAGAGATACAAACATTAAAAAAAAAATCATAACCCAAGAGGACAACTGTGGAAATCAAAGTAAATTAGATCTACTACCAAACTTAGAATATTTAACTCTTTTAACATCAGATCATTACTGCTGTATGGATTAAAAAACGGAGAGAACGACTAAAACAATTACACTACAGACATTAATTAACTTGTACCAACGCAGAATACAAGGACTAAAATGGTATGGCAGATTCACTAATACCAAACTTATGAATGGAAATAAACACACTAGAGATGAGGAAAAGACATCAGAGCTGGATATCACACACTCTGAGAAAACTTGCTAACAGTATTAGTAGTAGTAGTACTAGAGTAAGTTAATAAGTAAGTCACAAATGGCTGTAGAAAAATAACTAAATACGATAACAACTTGAAGCCAGTTTATTTTTATACATACATTGTCCCTTTATTTCTCAACATAATTTCCACCAACATTGATGCACTTATCCCATCGTTTTATCAGGCTCCCAAACCGGCTGCATAGAACTGTGTGCGCTGTTTTCTAAACCCCGTTTTCACTTCACATTCAACTTCGGCGTCATTAGCGAAATGCCTCCCGCCAAGGTGAGTGTTCAGTGTTTATGCTGACAAATGTTTATCCCGTAAAGCAGTGCATAAATTAATTAAGTTGCATGTCCTTCACAGGACGTAGCAGTCAACCCCAGCATTTTCGCTGTCCGTGATTCCTGGGCAAATTTTACGTTCAGTAGTTTGCCATTGCTTTCTGAACGACCGGCTCCTATACCTTTTTCGACAAAAACCAGCACCGCCGTGTTTTGAACCCGAACCCAGGTATACGGGCTCGCAAACCGCGTTCGCAAGCCCTTAGCCACTGAGACCGGTTAAAGCAGTGCATAGCTGGGTAGAAAAAGTTACGAGGGCGAGCCAATAAGTAAGTCACACAGTTCTGTGGGGTGGCAGGTAAATGAAAACAAAGCACGCAGTAGTAGTCGTACGGTTCCAACTTCATAACAATGGGTTGTTAAGTATTGCTCCGTTCCCATGTCAGCGAAAACCACAAGAAATGCTCATCATCATCCTACGTGAACTCGTAAAACACGAATATACAGTTCATTATCGAAGAAAGCAGATGTGCAAGCAAATCCAAGCAAATTGCCTACGCATTATCGCATAACGCAGTCGTAGAAGTGCCAGCAACAAGGCACAATTTTCTGAATTCTTACTTCACAGCAAAAGTGGGCACAACCAAAAGCATTCCCAAAGAAATTTACAGCTCACGGTGTCGCACAAGGCACTCATCTCAGTTCGAAATGTGGGAAAAATGCACTAGCAAACAATGCCCGGAGACAATTAACTTTCCAATGTCTTGCCTATTCGCCACGTTGGACAGCATGACTATAATGTCATTTCTATGGATACCACATAGCAAAAGAAATAAGTGGAGACTTGCAGACGTACCGAGAAAAGAATCAGAGGCTGAGATGAATTACATGGGGAGGACATAGTATAAGTTACAAGAGATGACAAAAGATAGGTTTCTTAATAATAATGTGGTTGAAGTCACATGCCCCATTGGGTGGATGTAAGTCAGGGGACGAAGAAGACTATCACGTTGACAATGAAGATGAAGAAGAAGAAAGAGAAGAAGAAGACAATTTGAACTTTAATGTTACGAAATAAATCTTAAAATACCACTGATCAAGTGGAAGAAAATAACGGTATTCTGTAATATCTGAGTGTACAAAAGAACTGGATTATCAACAGCATCATGTTTCGAAAACTACTTTGGCCATGTTAAACGCCACAGTGGTTTTAAATGTAATATAAGGCATGGTTCCTGGTAGAAGAGACAGGGGTCGAGTATCACGAACTGGACACAGGGCAATCAAGTGATCTATCAGCTGAGCTTAGCATCTAGGAAGCCATAATTCATTTTAGACCAAGGGCCGTTGCAAAGCTTCTTTCATGACATTCACTGGCCTTGCTGGGACTATTGCACAACCTTCTGCACTCTCTTATCGTCTTCTCCTTCACGGATATTCCGACACCTGTAACCATTGGCCGTTTCCGTGTTCGAAACCTTTGTTGTTGGTCTGGGGATACCCCATCACTCCCTTTATTGTCAGCTATTCCTGAGCTGAATCGATAGCGTTGCTAAGCTTCCACTTCCTGTTCTTAGCTCGCCTGGAAGACTTGGACTGTTTGGTCTGGGAACAAGCGTGGCATCAAAGTAAGGCCGGCATTTCCTACTGTATTCTAGGGTAAGACTTGAAAGTAGCATGGGCTGTGTCTTCATGTAGTACTGCGACACGTACGACAGACAATTGGGCGCTCCTAACCATTTCCTTGTGTTGATCTTTCTCTGACATCTACCTTGCTCGTGTATGCCTCATAGATTAAAATACATTTCCTGTAATTCTCTCTCTCTCTCTCTCTCTCTCTCTCTCTCTCTCTCTCTCTCTCTCTCTCTCTCTCTCTCTCTCTCTCTCTCTCTCTCTCTCTCTCTCTCTCTCTCTCTCTCTCTCTCCCCCCATTTACATGGGCCTGTATTAATCTTCTGCCCGTGTTCCTACTATATTAATTATTATGTCTCACTATGGTTTATCAGACCAAAAATAAAAAAACAAAACTTGCACGGATATGTGAGGTTTATTTCTAGGGGTTACATCTGTTAGAATGTAACACCCACTTAAGAGGAATTTAATTGTCTGAGGAATATTATCAGGGTAAGCCCAAAGAGGGATGGGTTCCTATCCTCTATCAAGATCACCTTCTAGAAGCTAAATTTTATTGGCTCGTGCCCCCATGTGAAGATACTAAGGGTGTGTTGTATCTACACGAATTAATGAAGAAAAGATATATAGATATAAGTTTAAGCTTCTTGGTAAGGTGTGGAGACCACGGACTGTTGCCAATATCCCAAAATTGGATGCCCTTCTCTATCACTAGGGAAAAGGTGCTAGTGTGCAGGTGTCCGCCCTCATACGGTCTAAATTAATATGGTCACATATGATTTATAATACACAAGTATGTGATAGACCAGACCAACAATATCATGACAAAACAATCACAGTATAAACAGGATATACAGTGACATCACATAATTTTTGTGTTTACAAACATTATGTAAGAATCAATCAACAAATGGTCTGGTAACGTAAAGTGTAATAAATAAAAAAAATATGACAACCAAATATATTATTTTTACATGGAGTACATCTCTGGAAAAAACATGGTCAGGTTTACAAAGAATACCAACTGATGTGAATGCATATTTATGGAAACAGAAATCCAACAGTTGATTTATCCAACAAAATACATTAAAGTATCATAATGCATCACTAAGTAGATACCACTTTACAAAAAAAGGATATATATATCTCCGGTGCAGCTGATATCTGCCGGTAGGTACTTCAGTTGTATACGATTCTGCTTCTTCCATGGAACCAGTTCTCTAGCAGAGGGTCATCTCTTATGTAAGTGAGGGGTGATAAAGTTCTTCAGTAGGATCATCAGGAATTCTCAGTGGGTTCATGGGTTACATGGGTGAGATCTTGGTAGGATGGGGTGGTGGATGATGCAAGGAAATGGGCTGTACTTTGTATATATTATATATATTTGGGCTGGCAAAAGATGGACCTGACATACAAGTTTACCGCCCTCAGCAACCAAGACCGCATCGTCACAACAGTAGGCTTTCAGTTAAGCGCCCCATCTTACTTCAAGAATAAATTGGTCACACAATGAAGCTTTGCCTGCCGGAGGACCCAGAACACCGGTTAGGCTTGAACACAACATGTGAACTCACAATCTAAAGTGAGAGTCATCATTTTCTGTTCCCCCACCATTGCCTCTAGGGGGTTTCCGCTCGCTGTTTCCGGCTGTAGGCCACCGCCTGCATAATGTTTATTATGTCTGTATCGGCTGCTAGGCGATGTGGGTGTATGGAGTGCCGTTTTGGTCAGAACTATGAAGTCGAAGGCTGTGAGTTGGCTGGGAATATCTCACAGGATACACATGCTGACCTTTATCCAGCTTAGTCACACTTTAACACGCTTGTCTATACGCCATGTATTAATAGACCCGACGGGATTTCCTTGGAATCTCAATCTTTGGAGATCGGCAATAAAATTCAGCCCATGATTAAGACAAGATAGTCATGCGAGAGAGATATCAATCACATCGTAGATGTTCGTTAAAAAACAAGAGCAATAAATACAATCATAAGTATTGATCAACATCCACAGTGCCAACAACTCACTTGCGACAGGCATACAAGGATTCCCTACTTTTGCACTACACGAAAGTGACAACTCGTATTGTTTGCAAAAGGATACATTTTATTCGGAGCTGATCGTACATAAGCTCCATGAGCGGAATACCACATCGGTATTAAACATCATAGTATGTTATGAAGATGGAATAAGGAGATGATGTTAATGATAATAACTACTGAAGCTAAGCCTAAGTCCTAACTATTGATACTGTCCTTTAACAACAAAGTATCCACAGCGGATATACAGTCTGTTCCCTACGCCGTCGAGTCTCTGTCTGAACAAGCTTCCTGTGGCGTGTTCAGCCACGAGCAAGTAGCTCTCCGTGCAATCCGCTAGTTTACGTGCTTGGAGTTCCAGCACGCTGGTCACTTGGTTGTAGTAACCATAAGTTACATGGTCACTTCTCGTGATGCGGGTTTCCCAGTCTCTTGGGTAACCCCAGCTCACGTACACTCGTTGCCCTCCTTGTTGACACGAGTGTGTCCCGTTATAGCTATTTATAGCGTTTGTGTCTCTTCTGTCTGGTCTACTAAATCGTTATGTTACTTGTCCTTTTCCTTAGCTCTATTTAGCTCTTCTTAGCTTTGAGCTCTTACGTAGGTCTTTGACAGGCTCTCCTTCCTCCCCTGTTGTGTTACAAACTTTTAAGTTGTGGGGGTAACACAAGTTGTAATATCACAAAAATTGGCTGTCTAATTTTGTCAAAGACCTCGTAAGTTCTCTACTTCTCTTCTGGGGATAGGACATGATCTCTCTTTTCCTTTGTTACACTGTTGTATCACTTCACTTGGCTAATTGAGTAGCTCACCACACTAGTACAGTTGGCTATAAACTGTCATTATATTTCTGGGAATTGTGTGACCCGGAACCAATGCCATAAGACCTGTCCTCCGATTGTCCAAAATTAACAATCCCATACAACTTGCCTCTGTTACGAGTGCAATACATGGACAATAAATGTTCATGCTCCCATATAATAATTGCCCCAACTAGTATACATGCTTTATGTGCTACTCTTCACCTTTTTAGCTTCCGCTTGTGAAGAAATATTTAAGTGTTACACTAAGGCTTTAGAGATGTTATTGTGTCCCCTGTTGGAGTAGTTACCGTTCTTTGAAGGTAATGATGTATGCACGTTTATGTGTTTGTTTTCCTGGTTGGTTGCGTGTTTCCTAATAAACTAAAGTGTATTTAACTTACTAACATGTGTATGTGTTTCTAATTTACGTGTATGTACTCTTTCGAGCGCCGTAAAGCGGTTTGTTGTAGCCACAAACGAGTGTGTTATCTGATTCATGACTACAGTCCCGTTTTAAGATGCTCAAAATATGTTTCCTATGTCTATCACTAAAGTATAGCAGCTACACACTTATAAAATCTGAACAACACATTGCTTACACAGATTGACACAGACAAGTCACAACAAGTCGTGTTGTGCGGTGAAAAAAAATTACCGCTACATCTCTCTCACTCTCCTGATTTAATTCATCTTTTCTCTCGCATTCACACACCTTTCGTTCATCTTTCATTCAAAAGTGGTTTTAAAATATTGGTTCGTCATTACAATATGGTTCAAGAAATAATGCATGGATGAACAATAAATATGTACATTAAATCGTTGGCTGAATTTAACTCGGTTTTCAAGCCACATGACTGTGCTGTATTTCTGCACTCGTCATATCTATACAAAAATATACATGGTTGAATGGATTGTTCGCTACCAATCCTATAGGTAATGACTGATCTAACTAATCTATTGTAAGTTGGTGTACTGTTCTAAATTAATCTAAGGGAAATAATCTAACTAACTAATTAAATTTGGGAAAAATGGGTTAGTTACCTTAAAGTGTTTTTACTACATGAAATGATATAAATTACCAAATGATCGGGTTAATTTGTAAGTGATGTTTTAATTAACCCATCTAACTAAATATGTTTAAATGGTGATAAACTAAAGTATATGATGTAGGTGTTAAATTAAATGAAGTTCTTAACTAAATGTAGGTGAATTATAACTCTACAATGTCCTAAATAAAGTTATATGGTAAATCTACATTCATAATTCTAATATCACTACAAAAATATGAAGTTATACGCGACTGTTTATAAAAACATGTTATATACATATCACATATAATTTCTATCTAACTACACTAATTAATTACATCCAGGTGTGATGTCGGAGCAGTGTCCTCTGTAGAATGTCCTCGAAATTACAGTTCAAGTAGACAAAGTCTGATTTACGCTCTCATCCTGGGTAATGTTCATACTAATGGTATGCTACTGATTGGTGTAGGTTCAAATCTAACACTTTGATCCACTCAAGAGTTGTATAAGTGGTGTAGACAACTAATAATGTGCCTGTTCTTTTCACTGATACTAACACAGTTTATCTTACACAGGTTTAAGCGACTGGCGATAGTAATGCACTATAATGTTCACAATCACCACATAGGGCACTAGATAATTACAGTGTCAATGTCTTTGGTGATATAAGGTCGCTCTCTTCTCGTATTTCAGGTATCTCAATGTGAGAAGGTCGGCTCAATGTGTCAGCCAAAGAGTTCATGCTTCCCTTCAAATGTTTAATAGTGAAGGCATAATTTTGCAGTATCAAGGACCACCTGTAGATCCTGTTATTGCGATGAACCCCAGTCTGCATGACAGTAAGCGGCGAATTATCGGTTTCAATAACAAACTCTGTACCCGCTAGGAATCTATGAAGTTTCCTGACACAATAGATCAAAGCTTCCAATTCAGAGGCTGAGTATCTTCCTTCAGCAGGAGTGATCTTATGGCTTACGTACATTATTGGGTGATACTTTCCTTCATAAAACTAGCCTAAGACGCCAGAAATGGAAATAGAACTTGCGTCTGTACGGAGAAATTACTTAAGATTCTTATTAGGCAAGCGCAAAATAGGTGGAACGCTAAACATACGTTTCAATTTTGATAAAGCATCAATTAACTGTGCATCTTGAACATTCAATTTTACAGATGCTTTTAAAATATTAGAAAAAACGCTGGTGATTTCAGCCAAATTTGGTATAAATTTGCTGTAATAATTGACAAGACCAAGCAAACTACGGACCTGTTTCTTGGTCGTTGGCATAGTTAAATTGAGAATCTTGGTCACAATTCTCTCATCTGTTCTGAGTTGGCCTCTGCTGATTGTATGGCCTAGGAAATCAATTTCTTCCATTCCCAATTCCACTTTGGTGGGTTTTACTGTAAGACCGAATAATCGCAATCTATCGAAGACATGTCGCAGTTTCTGTAAGTGTGATGTCCAGTCTGCTGTATGGATACAAATGTCATCAATATAAGTCGATGTATTAGTAATTCCGTGTAAAAGGTCCCTAGTGAGTCGGACAAAAGTGGCTGGTGCATTACGAAGACCGAAAGGAAGAAAACGCCACTCGTACTAGACCTAGAGGTGTAGAGAAAGCTGTTAATGGTAATAGATAATGGCTGCATCGGGACCTGCCAATAACCTTTCGTAAGGTCAAGTTTAGAAAAGATACGTGATGTTGACATATCAAGGATAAGATCGTCACATGATGGGATAGGCTCTGCATCGACTTTGGTCACGTTGTTTAACCGGCGATAATCGACGCAGAGGCGAATCGTCGATGTCCTTTTTCTTGACCAGGACAATCGGAAAAGAATATTCTGACTGTGATTTTTGAATTATTCCACTTGACTCAAGATTTAAAAGTTCCTTGTCGAGACTTTCCCTGTAATTTAATGGGATGGAATAAGGTCGGCATTTGATAGGGGTGTTATCAGTCAGAATAATGGAGTGTTCTATCCTGTCTGTCCTACCTGGGATGTCGGAAAAAATGTCCCTGTACTCCGTTACTAACTCTATGATCTGTCGTCGTTGCTCGTCTGTAAGTTTCGGTTCTAAACGTATGCTATCAATTGTCGCAGTCGTGTCTACTGTCGGGACTGGTAATTCTATTCCGTCGTCATCTGTCTGATTAAGTACTGTTGTTGTACTAGCTGTGTGTTCTGTTACCTGGCTAGGTGTGTTTGCGCTGTCGTCGTCCTCTGTCGCCCTACCTAGTGTAGTTGTGTTATGTACGTCTGTCGTCCGATTGCTTGGTGTAGGTGCATTCTGTTCGTCTGTCATCAGTTCTTGTCGTGAGAAATAAGGCTTCAGCATGTTGATATGAAATATCTTTAATTTTCCCTTTATCGATATTTCATAATCGACATCTGATATCTTTCGTTCAACTTTGAATGGCCCTTGCCATGACGTTAGTAACAAGTTACGTTTATCTGGTAGTAAAAGTAGCACCTTTTGATTGGGTTCAAGGCGTAGGGTTTTAGGCACCCTTATTTGCATCATCGCTTAGTATAAACTGGTTTCCTTTGCTCGACACCTTATTCAGGGGTCCAACAATATCCACCGCTATACTGTCGAATGGTTTAGAGGTCAATATTGAACTTTGGGCCTCGGCTATTACATGCTTTCCCTTTCTCACTACATGTTGACAACTGGTACATGACCGACACAAAGATTTAATATCGTTACAAAATTTAGGCCAATAGAACTGTGACAAAATTTTGGCTCTTGTTTTGCCATAAGACAAATGTCCCGCAAACGGTGACTCATGCGCAATCTTTAGCACATTTTGTCGGTGTTTCAGAGGTAACACCGTTTGCTGAACTTCATGGTTATTGATGGTATAATAACGCATGAGAATTCCGTTGTGTATTTTAAAATACCAAGATGCATTTTTAGTAACTTTCGCTCGCTCACCTAGCAATTTAAAATAAGGTGCGATAGTTTGATCGGTGCGTTGTGCCTCGATAAACTCTTGTCGAGTGGTATTGTTACTAGTACCGCTGGGTGTTAACAACTGTAACATTTCATTTTGTAGGTCAGTATAATGAGTTTGGGTATCTGACCTCGTTACAGCATTAGCCGTGTTGGTTTGTTTCCAGGCTAATATTTCGTCATCAGTACATTGTTTTAATGAGGGCAAGCACCCCAAAATTAGGTCAGTACAGGGATTTTGCAGAATCGCGCACGTAAATGTGCCGGAAAGGAACGGGGTGTTTATGCGGACTTTTGCCAGCGGGTATTTCTCAATGTTTCCAGAGAAAGTGCGGCATTTGACAAACTCACCCGTATAATCTTCTGGCTTAACTAACTCTCTTCTTACACCAAGTAAAGTGCTCCCGCTATCCAGTAAACATTGGCATGGTTGTTCGTTGACCAGTGCATCGTGGAACTTTAGATTACCTCTGGAGGCTAAAGCTGAATTAGCATCTTCGTTGGAACATGGTACAACATGACCACATTTAAGTTTTCCCGTCCGCATGAAACTGGTGACACGTGTCACATTTATTAAAGTCTAACATATCAGTCACTACAGCCACACTCTCACACTCATTGAATGGTAATACATTTTCAAGCTCAGAATCAACTACACTATTATTGTCAGATGATGTATCTAAGAGCACAGCATTGCTAGCCTTCATTCTTTGCCTGCCCAAACATCTAGAAGAATAGTGGCCATAACTTGAACAGAAGAAGCATTTAACAGCTCGTTTGTACGAGTTTCGTTTGTTTTCCTGCTTTTTCATCATCATTTCAAGATGAGCAGGATAAGATGGACTTTTATCACACATCGAGTACTGCGGATGGAATAATTTGCAGTATACACACTGTGGTGGCTTCTGATAGGGTTTATCTTTCTTCTGATACCCTTTTTGGTTATAAGGCCTGCTAGGTACGTTCTTAACAAAAGCAGTGATCTCAGTATCATGTAAAGATGTTTTAAATATGTCACGGTTTGAAGAAAAATAAGCTGAACCACGTTTTTCGAGTTGTTCAATAGATTCAATGTCTGCTTGTTGAAGGAACTTAGCAAAGGGAGTAGGAACTGTGGATATGACTTTATCCATCACCATTAAGTCCTGCAATCTATCAAAATTTCTCCCTACTTTTGCCGCCTTAAGCCATTTATTGAATAGTACTCTGAACGTTTGATACATAGTCTAAGAACGTTTCAGTTGGCTTTGGTTTTATCTGAGAGTACTGGATCTGATATCCAGGAGCATCGAGTAGAAAATGCTGCATAATCCTATCATGGATATACTGATAGTTACTTCTTAGATCTGATGGTATCGATTCGATAACTTTTAATGGCTCCCCACTGAGGATTTCTCATGTAGATCATTGCCCAATCTTCTAATGGTATTTTCTGACTTTTGAGCTGGAATTCTATATTCTCAGTCCAAGCTGAAATGGAATCGCCTTGACTGAAGGGCTTGATGATCCCCTTATACTTAGAGAATTTATTTTGCTCTTCCTGACTCTTCTGTTTAGTAGCGGCTATCTGGATGTTAGAGTCGATTTCCATCTCTTTCATCTTTAACTTCGTTTGTGACTCTACCTCTATTTGCTTTTGCTTTGTGGCATCGTCTATCTCTATCTGCTTTCTGCTTTGTGGCATGATCTAACTCTAATTGTCTCTGCTTGGTGGCTTCTTCTAACTCCTTCATATCTTTCTGATGTTGTCTTTCTAATGCTCTTTCATTTCTCAATTTGTCTGTTTCTTCTTTGTATCTTTCGTTTGCCCATTTCTCTAATTTTTCTCCAGTATGGCCCAGTTCTTTGCCAGCCTGGATGCAGTCATTTAATGATGACATTATATGGCTTATGTTATTCCACAATTGATTATCAATATAATTTATAATAGTAATTTTACAGTTAGTTATGTGTTACAATTACAATTTACAATCTTCACTGAAAAAAGAAGATGCAGTGTTAATGATGATTTATCAAAATTAGTGGAAAATATACTCATCTAATCTGCTGAAAAATACGGCACTCGGGATGTTCCACCGTTGTCTTTCGTACACACAACTGATCGACTTGCTTTCACAACTGATGTCTCTGTTTAATAGAGCATCAACAGTTTAGAAACATGCATGTAATGTACAATACATGTTTGTTATTAATTCAAATATTACAGTTTATACGGATGGTAACTTACAAATGTGATATAAATAATGATGATTGATGTAAATGAATGAATGTATGATAGTATAAATGATCGTCAATGAATTGTAAGATGATTCGTCAAATGAATGTCAATGTCGTCTTGTCTTCACTTTCTATCGTCTCTGACTGAGCTGCGCTGTATGACTTTAGCTTAACCTCTAATCTATTTCGGTTGTGCAAAAAAGAATTTACTTTTGCACAAGTATATACGTGAATGTGATAAATGTTGACATCATGATAGTATCACACGAAATGGTTCATAAATGATGGTTAAATTTGGACTTTCGATACATTTCCATCACAAGAATTTACAAAATCAACATAATTAACATTTTGTATAATTTATGAAATTCAGTGGGAAATTGCTAGATTAATCGTGCTTGAAGGTGGTTCAAGCCCCACACATGGTAATCAAGTGGTGAATTAAGTACTTATGATAACAAATGGTACTTAAAGATGGTTCATAGTATTTCTGACAAAAATGGTATCCTAATATGTTTATCAAATGGTAGGTTAAGGCACTCCTGACACAAAATGGTAATGTGCGGTGGGTCAAGCCCCACGATTGTGACAACAAATGATAACGTGGTGCTGGTCCAAGGAACTTCTGACACCAAATGGTAATGAGCGGTGGTTCAAGGAACTTCTGACAAAAAATGATAATGAGCGGTGGTTCAAGGAACTTCTGACACCAAATGGTATCCTGCCTGTCAGCAACTCACTTGCGACAGGCATACAAGGATTCCCTACTTTTGCACTACACGAAAGTGACAACTCGTATTGTTTGCAAAAGGATACATTTTATTCGGAGCTGATCGTACATAAGCTCCATGAGCGGAATACCACATCGGTATTAAACATCATAGTATGTTATGAAGATGGAATGAGGAGATGATGTTAATGATAATAACTACTGAAGCTAAGCCTAAGTCCTAACTATTAATACTGTCCTTTTCAACAACAAAGTATCCACAGCGGATATACAGTCTGTTCCCTACGCCGTCGAGTCTCTGTCTGAACAAGCTTCCTGTGGCGTGTTCAGCCACAAGCAATTAGCTCTCCGTGCATCCGCTAGTTTCCGTGCTTGGAGTTCCAGCACGCTGGTCACTTGGTTATAGTAACCAGAGTTACCTGGTCACTTCTCGTGCTGCGGGTTTCCCAGTCTCTTGGGTAACCCCAGCTCATGTATACTCGTTGCCCTCCTTGTTGACACGAGTGTGTCCCATTATAGCTATTTATAGCGTTTGTGTCTCTTCTGTCTGGTCTCCCTAATCGTTATGTTACTAGCTCTTCTTAGCTATGAGCTCTTACGTAGGTCTTTGACACACAGTGAAGGAAATGAAGACATAGAAATCAAAGGACATTCTTCTCCCCCTCCCGCACCGCATTCTTCTGATGCTGCCTTTTTTAAAATCCCCCAATTGTTTGGGGAATTATGGCAACCAGAAAGGGAACTGACCAACCCACCTCATATATGTGCAGGCCTGACACAACACACCCTAACGACACTATGTGCAATGGGACTACCTTCACTTTTTAAACAATATAACAATGAAAAAAAAAGTATAGACAGACTGGAATTTTGACATGCCGCCTATTATTAACGACTTCGCCCCACTGAAGATATGCAGAGTCCGGTCAATGTGTTTTCACCATAAAGTTGAAGAGACATACACACGACGCACTAACGGAAGGACTTGAAACCTTCGTAACTTTAGAACGGGTCTACCCCATTAATGCAAAAGGACAGCGGGAAATCCCGAATTGAGTTCGTCAGGGGGGAAAAAATACAGCCGGTAAAAACACATTCTGGGAAATCCCTAAAACACCTGCTTCTTTCTCAGTTTGACGTGTTATGTGAGATTACTATGTGCTGAAAAGGAGCTAACGGGAACAACTATTATTACGAAGAACTACACAGTATGAAATAGGTTAGTCAGAATTAATAATATTAACATTTACTGTGGTATTAGTCAGACTGAATAATATGAACATTTACATTTATATATATGTCTAATAGGTTTCATTTTTAGTTGGTTTTACATAAATAACATTTAACATTTTGTGTGAAGTCTGTCTCACAGTCTTCATATACAGTTAACACAAGGTAATTATCGTATTGTGTAATAGGAAAACTAGTTTAATCAGTTAGAGTTAAACAATGAGACTACAATTGTTCTACAATTTGGAACGTTTCCGTTATTAGTCCTCCTTTGGTAAGCCAATTTAATTTTATCAAGGTATTTAAACACAAAAGCCGTAAACAGTGTTGCATGGTTTATTGTTTGACATATTTTTCGGCATGCAGGGGCACACCGAATACATTATTTTGAATTAGCATTGTACCACGACTCAACATACGAATATTATTCGTCAATAGAAGTCACAGACGTTTCGTAATTAACTTTCGTAATTTTGTATATAATATTGTGTAAGCAATGTAGTATATAGTGTTTGGTTGACTGGTTGGTGAAACCTCTGTGAGACTCAGTTGTAACTTTCAAGACGGAGACATTGGCGTTCAGGTCACTTGAACCCTGGAGTGAGGCTGTACTAGAGACATGCATATATCGGAGTGAGGCTGTACTAGAGACATGCATCTATCGGAGCGAGGCTGTGCTAGAGACATGCATCTATTGGACCGAGGCTGTGCTAGAGACATGCATCTATCGGAGTGAGACTTGGCTTAGAGACATGCATCTATCGGAGTGAGGCTGTACTAGAGACAAGCACCTATCAGAGTGAGGCTGGGCTAGAGACATGCATATATCCGAGAAGGCTGTGTTAGAGACATGCATCTATCGGAGTGAGGCTGCATAAGAGACATGCACCTATTAGGGTGAGACTGGGTTAGAGATATGCACCAATTAGGGTGAGACTGGGTTAGAGACATGCATCTATCGGGGTGAGACTTGGCTAGAGACATGCATCTATCGGAGTGAGGCTGTGTTAGAGACACGCATCTATCGGAGGGAGGCTGTGCTAAAGACATGTATCTATCTGAGGCTGTGCTAGAGACATGCATCTATCGGGGGAGGCTGTACTAGAAACATGCATCTATGGAAGTGATGCTGTACTAGAGGCATGCATCTATCGGAGTGAGGCTGTGCTAGAGACATGCACATATCGGGGTGAGACTTGGCTAGAGACATGTATCTATCGGAGTGAGGCTTTATTAGAGACATACTTCTATCGGAGCGAGGCTGTGCTAAAGATATGCATCTATCTGAGTGAGACTGTGCTAGAGACATGCATCCATCGAAGTGAGGCTGTACTAGAGACATGTACATATCGGGGTGATACTTGGCTAGAGACATGCATCTATCGGAACAAGGCTGTGTTAAAGACATGCATCTATCTGAGTGAGGCTGTGTTAGAGATATGTATCTATCGGAGTGAGGCTGTGCTAGAGACATGCATCTATCGGGGGAGACTGTACTAGAAACATGCATCTATCGGAATGAGGCTGTATTAGAAACATGCATCTATGGGAGTGAGGCTGTACTAGAGACATGCATCTATCGGAGCGAGGCTGTGCTAAAGACATGCATCTATTGGAGTGAGGCTGTACTAGAGACATGCATCTATCGGAGTGAGGCTGTACTAGAGACATGCACATATCGGGGTGAGACTTGGCTAGAGACATGCATCTATCGGAGTGGGGCTGTATTAGAGACATGTATCTATCGGAGCGAGGCTGTGCTAAAGACATGCATCTATCTGAGTGAGGCTGAGCTAGAGACATGCATCTATAGGAGTGAGACTGTACTAGAGACATGCACATATCGGGGTGAGACTTGGCTAGAGACATGCGTCTATCGGAGCGAGGCTGTATTAGAGACATGCATCTATCGGAGCGAGGCTGTGCTAAAGACATGCATCTATCTGAGTGAGGCTGTGCTAGAGACATGCATCTATCGGAGTGAGGCTGGGTTAGAGACACACAATTTATCGGAGTGAGGCTGGGCTAGAGACATGCATCTACCGGAGTGAGGCTGTGCTAGAGACATGCATCTACTGGAGTGAGACTGAGCTAGAGACATGCATCTACCGGAGTGAGGCTGTGCTAGAAACCTTTCTCCATACCGACACCAAAGTATTATCTCCACGAGGACTGTTGCGGAGCTCTCCTTCCCCTCAGACTCCAGCGGGGTGTGCAAGACCAGAACTGCAGTTTCACATCTACAGAGAATGCAACCAGGTCATGATTCGGCAAAGCGGAAACGGTGCTGATAATGTTTTCTCCACAGATTAGAGGTATTTCATTGTCAACAAGGACCGAGATCTGTGGAACGGTGCCGATAATGTTTTCTGCACAGATTAGAGGTATTTTATTGTCAACAAGGACCGAGATCTGTGGAGAGACATTCACGCTTTTGTCGGTTGCAAGACACTTGATGGTGATTATAATAGTCGACACCACAGACCGTCTGTCTGAAAATTACTTTAAAATGTCATTAATTGAATACCAAATTTGTAGGGACTTGGAGAGGAAGTGACGAAAGGGGAACCATCATATTCGATTTTCAATTAGAAATGGATACAGATTTTCTTTCTTTCTTATTCTTATTCTTCTTCTTTTTCTCCAGCTGTTTCTTTCTTTTGTTCTTTATTTTCGTTTTCTTTCCTTCCTCCTTCTTCTCAATCTTCTTTTGTCTTTTCTTCTGTTTCTGCACCTCCTCCTCATTCTTCCTTAACTTAGGTTGATCTACTGTATTAGGTCAATGCTGTGATCCGAGGTAATGAGAAAGCTGATATTCAGGCTTCAATGTATCATTGTGAGAACGCTGTGGATGGGCAAAGGGCAAACACAAAATATCACATGTAACAAGTTGCTGGTTGCTGCGAGGAGAGACTACAGACATTTGGCGTTTGATCTGAAGAGAGGCAGCAGCGTAGACAACGTTGGTACATTGATAATAACCGCGCCACGCAAACACTCATCATGGCTACATCACATCTGCTGAGGGAATCAGCAAAAATACAACGATGTCGTTTCTGATCGACGGATCTATCAGTCAACCGATTAATCACACTTATATAAGCTATCAGACACACCAAGTGTGTTTTGTTTACATAATGTCGGTCAATGTATTTGTTTGTCACGCAGTGTCATGTCATGTCATGTTTTTCGGTCCAGAAAACTGAATGAAATGTTTGAACATGCCACCTTACTGTAAGTCGAACTGTCTCACTGTCCACAAACTCATGTAATAACAATTTAAAATAAAGTCAACCGCACGTTTGTTATGAGATATTTTAATGTCGGAAATAAATGTTCAGCCTATAATCTGCACAGTATATTTAACTTTGCCGGTCTCTCTGGCGAAGGCATTAACGACTTTTTCCGTAATCCCGTATATCCACATGAGGAACACAGCTGCGCGAGATTCGGGGTATATAAGTCGGTCGCTCAGAAAGCAATGGCAAACTACTGAGCGTAATCTTACCAAGAACATCAACAGCAGCTGAAAAATGCTGGTGTTGACTGCAATGTCCAGTAAGGAATATGCAACATAAAAAAATGTTTAACTTTACAATAATTATAATGTTCATTGTTTGGAGCTCAGCATACCCAATGGATAAGAGCGCTCGTTGTTAAACAAATATTCAAAAACATCCGGTGCGCAATGCCGAGGTAGCGAGATCAACCCCTACACCGGTCAGTTGGACTAAAATGTTGACTTCTCGTCTTTGACGTGAGGACGTGAATTATGAGCTCCTCTGAAGTCAGAGTGGATTCGCCTGGTGGGGAGGCACGCTGTTAATAGGGGAATTTAATCCACGTGCAAACACGAGTCTAGTGCTACTAGAAGCAGTAACACGTATATAGACTACGGCTGAGTTCTAAACGAGCGAACGAAAAAAAAAATAATTGCTGTGTTTAACTGTTTAGGGGTTGTTGAACTATAGGACTAATTTTGATTAAGCAACAATTTTTTAACACTGAGGCTAATTTTGATAATCTAACAATATTGCAAAATTTAAACATTGACCTGCTTCATTGTGTGACTTCGCACAGTTAACTAAAGCGTGATGGAACGTCACTTTCATTATGAAGAATGGAGTGTCCAAACATTGAGTGGAGCTATGATGAAATTCAACATTGCAGATTCTACTATTGAAGCATTTACAGGTTTGTGATTAACTTGGCTTTATTCTCCCTTCACACCTTACTGTTTTCCATTCCACTGTATCTGTGTGTATTTTTAATTATTGAAACTACATTTCAACCAAAATTAGTTTCAACTATTAATTTCTGTGGGCAGATTCGAGTTACAAAAATCGACCCGAAGTCCCAGGCAGAC
Source organism: Cepaea nemoralis (assembly GCA_014155875.1). NCBI lineage: Eukaryota > Metazoa > Mollusca > Gastropoda > Stylommatophora > Helicidae > Cepaea > Cepaea nemoralis. The sequence goes on along the minus strand of JACEFZ010013873.1, from coordinate 85,006 downwards.
CCAGTCTAAAGTGGGCACCAGCACGTGTCCAGGGATGTGAAGGCGGCCGGCTTGATGTTGATGACGTCACCCAGCGAGTGCCGATTGGTCTATACACGTCTAGGGCTGGCACCATATGCCTAATACCCTTAGGGCGTGTGAAATGGCCCTTAACTTGACTGAATTATCAATGTCAGCCATGAATTTGGAACATGTTCGCCTTCATATTAAAATATGAAATACTGAACGTTGAGTATTAATAAAGGAAAGCGTACTTACATTTTGACTACATTAAAATCAGACAGGAAATACCGAGGGTAAACTTTCTTAAAACCACTCTCTCATCTTCACAAATAACAAAACGTAGTGACATCGCCCAACAACAAGGGAATTACTCAAAAACACAATACATGACAGGGCCAACAAATATAATCCAAAAACATTAAAACAAGAGAAAATCATATAACAGGCACCTACCAACTAACACAACAGACTGAACAGAAACACACCACGCATTTATACATTAGAGGCATAGTTATGGCAAAAATGTTAGTTATATATATATCATATCCTTTACAGGACGTCAACATTTTTTGGCTGTTTGTAATCTTTCGGCAAGTTTACGTTCAGTAGTTTGCCATTGCTTTCTGAACTACCAGTACTCATACCATTTTATAAAAAAAAAACCAACGCAAGGCGGTCTGCATTAGGTCAATACAAACAACACAGATTCCAGAGTCCAATGCTAAGAACAAAACTAAACACCACTAGACAAGAGACACCCAGCAAACAATGCATGGCCACAGAACAGCACATACAACAATGCAACTAGATATTATATTATGGGCATGCAAGGAAATATACAGACAAAAACACAACACCTAATGAAAGCATTTGAAGACTAACACAAGAACCTATACGCAGAAGAAGTAGTTAATCCACATGTGCAGAACAATGTCTTCCAGCACACAAATAAATTGTCTGGCACTGTGACTAATCGTCCCTGGAGGAAAGTGGACTCGACAAGCACATCTTTAATATCCTTCTACTATTGGGAGTATTGAATGACTTTTGTCTACACTCCTCCCTTCCGTCTTTCATACACTATATCTCTCTCTTTCTCTCTCTTTCTCTCCTTCATAACATACCCTGACAACAGTTTCCTCCAACAATTAATAACCTGTTTATTGTTGAAAACTATGTCAGTTGTATGTATTGAATGTGTATCTGTAGTTGTTAGTGTCTGCTAATGTGAGTGCAAGATAGGACTTTTAGACGTTAGTCTTCGTAGTTTCTCTAGCATATTCAAACGGCCAAAACATCGGACATCACACATAGAATTGGAACGGTCTCACCCTGGATGCTCCTTTCCGGCTTGAGTCTGGACTTAATCCAATTATTGAAAACAATTGTCAATGTTTTATCATCAGAAACATAATCCAATAAAGGTAAGTCACTGAAGTTCAGATATGTCCTGTTTTAGAAGGTAGTATAGTCCACCACTGAATACACATCATCACTGTATATAAATGTCTATTTCTATGTTAAATGTTCTCGTGTTCTTCAATGTTTCTTTTAGGTGATTACCTAATTGCACTATATTTTATGCTATTTGCTCTGCTTGAATAAAGGTCTTTCACTGAGGTTCACCAAAACATGTTTCTTGCCATTCGTTATGTCACCCCCTCTTATTGACTGTTTAGGTTGAATTTGCTATAGTGACATATTTTCACTGCACCTGTGAAGTGCCTGATTAAAGTGAAAGTTCTTTCCTTTATTATCAACACTGCTTTCTCTGTACAAGAGACGTACTGGTTTATCTTCTTTGATATGTCAGGCTGTGTAGTGGAACCTGGGTAATAAACATTAAATCAGATGATTTAAGTCTGCTTCATATTACTGTTTATGTGATTGTCTTTCTCCAGCCGTAATGAAAAGCTTCCGAAAGAATACTCTGACATAAACAGCAGAATTCACTAAAGTCTAAACTATTCACTAAATAGAAAGCAATAGTAAACCCTAAGCACAAACACATATTTCCCTATGCTAATATTACTCTAATATTAGTGTTACCGTATATATATAGAATTAATGTAAGTCCCCGAATCGAAATTTATCCGCACATAAGCACTCTATCCCATTATAAGGGAGGATATTACTTTTCATTTACAGGACACATAAATCCAGCTTTCCGTCCAGTTTGGTAGCACACTAAATATAAAACCACTTTTCTCCTATTTATATTGAGTGTCCCATCCTCCGTTGATTGTTTGATCTACAATCAAATTTGCCGTAAGTCCCCACATCAAACGTCTGTGAATTCACGTATTGTTAATTGCTCGTTTCTCTGAGTTCCCCTTACGCTAATACTTCAAAGCCTCCGACCCCGTTGATCGCTTTCTTCGTTCATTGCTCGTCGCACTTCAAATAGATTACACCGTCTTTCGGTTCCCCGTTCCGATGTATTCGTGTCTCTCTCCCGTCGGCCGATACGAGCGGCAGCCACTGACCTCTGCGAGCACCTGTCCCTGATAATCGGTCAATAACCTTCCATTTATCCTTCTCTCAGATTGAACGACTCGATTGTTAACCCTTCTCCTATATTGCCATTAAGGTTACATCCAATTCTATCTGGGAATCACTAAACTATCATCATTCTGTGACAGGCACAGATAAACATTAACAGTGAGCTAGCGCCAGCATACTGACACACACAGTCAGCAGAATTCTACAAAAACTTGTTCCGATCTTAGGTCACCATCTCATAAAAATATACACTGATTCACCCCCCCCCCCAAAAAAAAAACAAACAAAAAAAAACAAACAAAAACAAACAAACAAACAAACAAACAAAACAAAACAAAACAAAAAACAAATAAACAAACCCAACAACAACAACTAAGCAGCTCATCCATGTCAGAACGCTCAGACCCGAAGACAACATGGTTAAAACACAACTAAAATACTACACTCCTTAAATGTAAACTACATAATTCTCACAAAAACATCCACCATAACTTACATCTTTCATGTCAACGCTCAAACTTGAAGACTAAAAATACACCAATAAACGCAGACACACATCAACATAATGTAACGTGCGTGGGGTTACGAAAAACTGGGGTGAAAGTACTAGCCAAGAATTTTATAATGCTATCAAGGGTAACTGGGTCAGATAAAAATGAGACGGATGTTAGGTCAGAAAGGTAGAGGTAGGAATTCCAATACAAAGGTGAGCCCTAAACACAATGAAGGATATATCACGGAGATGTTATGCTGAGTCACGAAGGCACAGAGAAATACGTGAGAGCAGACTAAGAGACAAAAGGAAACTCAGAAAGGGTATGTTGGAGGAATGTAGATTGGTGTTAAAAAGGGGTTAAATGATGTTTCTTGGGAGGTCCGGGAATAGTGAATAAAAGAGAAGTCTGGGCAATTTCAAGGGAGTTAGAGTTGTGGCGGTGTTACGAACAACTCGCCTAGTGGTTTTGGAATCAGTGGAATTCTGAGGCCAAGGGAGGAAACGTAGCCAGATCGTGGAGTTTGAGTTAAGCCAGGGAGTCTTAACGGGGACAGCTGATTCTGAGGTTAAGTATTGGAGACTTAGTCAGACTTTCAGCGGCAGTGGATTTTTGGCTGAGTGAGGGGCACCAGCTGAGTTTGGAGCTGAGTCGAGAGAGAAGAGGCTCAGAGGAGGTGGTTCAGGGCACGTACGGAGAAGAGTCCGTAACAGTGTAGTGTGCGAGGCCAGTAGACGGCAATAATGTTGTCGCATGAGCTTATTGGGTTAAATTATATTCGGAGTGTGTTGTAACTGTGCATATGCCATATAGATACATTTCAATGCTGACGTTTTCCTGATGAATATTATAGCATCCAATTTATTTCGTATTAAAATAGAATGTGCGCAGTCTGGTGTTCGATATTGATTCATCGTTGTTGATCAGTCGTCCAATACAATACTCATACTGACATCCTCTAGACACAACCACAGCCACTTCTCTATGTCAAACATAAATTTGTAACACATACATATTTCGATAGAGACACCATCACATATACATTATTGAATCCAGACCATTACACTGGAAAACATATGCACTATACCGGCACCGCTCCTGTAGAGTCAGGTAAGAAATAATATTGCATATTTTCAGATAAAAAGGTCAGGGTGAAAATAATATATCAATTTGTGTTCACAGATATGTAGTTGTGAGATGTACATGTTATGGTTGTATGCTGCTGCATTTGTACAGGGCCAAACCATGTATTTGTTTCACGATAACGGAAGTGTGTGTGAGTGAGTGAGTGTGTGTGTGTACGCGAGCGCACATGCACATGCGCGTGCGTCTGCTTGCGTGCGAGCATGTGTATTGCTTTGGTATTGTTTAAAAATATTGCCCTGCACATGTCTACATTTTGTCTTCGTGTGTGTTTCAGTTATCTGTTGTAATGCTCTGTGTAGTCATGACCGTCATGTATGTGTGTGTGATGTACTTCGCTAGTTCTTGTAATTTGACACTTTGTTGTCTGACTGATTCTCTGTGCTGTTCCTTTTGTTGCGAGTTTAAGCTTTTATGTTGCGTTCGTGTTCTCTTTGAATTCTGATGGTGTATTGCAAGTGCTTATTGTTTGACTAGTTGTTTGTAAGTTTTGTTTGTTGTCTGTTCCGTGAAATCTGCACGTCCTTATAAATGCTGATCACGCAAGAGTAATATTGAAACATTCATACATCTGCAATGCAAATATGAATGTAATTATACAGTTCTGCAAAACTGATTCATCATCATCACGTGCAATGCCAATAAACGTGGGCGGTCATGTTTTATCATCTCACTCGATCACCAGAGTCGTTGATCAGCTCAGTGTCCTCTCTCGACAATGCCACATGGCCAAGCCATCCAGGTATTTAATTCTCTGCCTTCCCTTTGCTCTCTTCCCCTCGATCTTGCCAGTTATCACCAAGTTCTCCATTTTATGTCTTCTCATAACGTGACCAAAAAATGCTGACTGACTACGTCTAATTTCTCTAATTAGTTTACTATTTTCATTTGTTTATTGTAGGACTTGGTCATTGGTTTTTCTGTCTGTACATGGTATTCTTTACATATTCCTCAGAAACCACATTTCCACAGCCATCAGATGTTTTTCAGCATGTTTGCTCTTTATCCACGCTTCACATCCACACAAAAGCACAGGTTCTATGTAGCACCTCAACACACTTTTTCTCGTTGCAAATGACATCTTTTTATTGGTCAGTATGTTTTCATCTTGCAAAAGGCTACCTTCGCTATGGCGATTCTTGTTCTAATCTCTTCAAGACATCTCCCATCAGATGTTATGACTGTCCCGAGATAATTGTACTGATTCACTTGCTTAAAAATATTCCCATTTACTTGTATATTACATTTGGTATGCCCTTCTTCCTAGTGACGACCATAAGCTGTGTCTTCTTACAGTTTAATTCTAACCTAGTTGTTTACTGTGTGCAACAACCGCATCTACTAAATGTTGGAGGTCCTGCTCATTGTCTGCAATCAACACTGTATCATCCGCATATCTAATGTTATTGTTGTTTGTCCTCTAATGACGGTTCCTTTCATATCTTCTACATTTCTGGAGTTTCGGTCAAGATGGCAGTGAACGGTTGTGTTGTTTGTAATCGTCGCCTTTTTTCGCGCAGGAGGTGGATGTTTTCATCTCTTGAGTGTAAAATGTGTGCCAGAATATAAAACCAGGAGTTTCTTCTCAAGATCTGCGCCGATGCAACGGAGTTCGTGCGCTGTGCGAAGCAACCTCGAGTGAATTTTGGCAGCGTATGTGTTCTGTGGTGTTCGGTCTATTCAACATGGCGGAACAATTGGTGTCTTCCGTAGGGACGGCAGTCAACAAAACAAGACGACGCGGCCAGCGTGTTTGGCGCAACAATAGGCAAGCTGCAGGAGAAGTTAATTGCCATAAAAATGTCCAGCCAACTAGAGGGGCAAGGTGTTTTCCAACCTACCCTGGGAGGGTACCGTCCAAAAAGAAAAACCTGGACCAATGCAGCAGTTTTTGCCCATGACGTCTATGAAGGTTTCCACTCAAGCATTGAAACCTTTGCGGCAGCGATTGCTCGTGAGGACGCGTACAACAGAGTACCATTGGATTTTTTAATGCTTCAGCGTCTTGAACTCAAGATAAGTCATTTCCTCCTGAGTTGGATCGCTGCTGCCCTCTTCCAACGGAAAATAGTTTATAGATGTGGCAGTTGGACTTCAGAACCAACAACAATATATCCTGCCTACCACAGGGATCACCATTATCTCCAGTGCTGTTCAACGCCTACACTGTGAGAATCACCAGCGAGCAGATCACTGGACCAGGAAGGACATTGTCATATGCCGACGTCAGGGTAAGGAAAGAGATCAGGCTGCTGCGGAACTACAAACCGAACTCAATCGCATAAGTACTTGGTGTGTTGAAGCTGGGGCAATGGTCAACCCAACAAAGGCAACAGTGACATAGTTCTCTTTGAATAATCATATTGTCAACACTCCAACACCAACTGTAAAGCTGTGTTCAGAGACTGTGGAAAGAACGCAGGCAATGAACTACCTGGGGATACGTTTTGGTCGAAGCCTAGCTTATAACGAGCACATAGACCATGTGATAACAAAGGCCAAGCGGGATGTGGCTCCGCCGCGGGTGATGACGGCAGCAAACTGTGAGCAGCGCCATCTATGTCTTCTGTACGAAGGGCTGGTCATGTCTGTTTTTGAGTATGCGATGGCGATCCTGACTCTCAGTCGTAAGCAGATAGAAAGGATGGAATGGTTACAGAACGAAGCCATGCGCATTATTCTTGGATGTACAAGAGGTTCAGCATGCAGGGCGATGCGCTACCTTCTTGATCTTGCAACCATTGAAGACTAATTCTCGAATACAAATTTGCAGAGCACGTGCCTACCTCAGAGTTAACGCAAACACACAACATCCACTGCATAGTGAAATTAGGAAGGTGAAGGGCAGCAGGTTAAAAAGAGGAAGTTCGTGGATGGGTCAAGCCGAGGACATTCTTCGACAGGATGTTCACTTGAGGACTTAGAACCTGGCGAGGAGTGGGTACAAGTGCCAACAGATTTCTGTACGTCTCTTTCAGTCTGCATCCAACTAGACAGAAAATGCAGACAAGAAAATCCGGCTGCTGTGGAGGCGGAAGTACAAGCTTTGATTTTCGAGAATTCGTTAGACGGTGATGCTGTCATATACACAGATGGATCGGTCGTCCGACATGTGAGAAGCTCATGGGCTTCTCACGTCGCAGGCCGGAGGGAGAATTGTGAAGGAGGACTCTGGTGCTTTTGCTGAGACCACAAGTAGCCTGACTATGGAAGTCATGGCAGTAAGTAAAGCAATAACATGGCTCGAGACACAGACATTCACTAGGGCATGTTTCCTTAGCGACTCAATGAGCATGCTCAAGAGGATAGAGATGGGGTGGATCCGAAGAGAGTGGTTGCTGTCTCTGGAGCGGTCTCGGCTGGCAAACATTAGTTTCATCTTCGTGCCAGGGCATGCGGGAGTACAAGGAAATGAGCGGGCTGACAAGCTCGCAGGTAAGGCTACTGTGGAGGGCGGACGCGCCATGGACCAGGCTGACATTCTGAATGCTCTACGAGAAGTAAGACTGTTGCGAGAACCAAGTGATGACTGTGAATCTACAATCATGGTCAGACTGCGAGAACTGCAAATTAAAAGAGGTGTGGCCAAACAAGAACACTACGCAGGAAGCCAAAGAAAATTAATAAACCAACACAGAACTGGTGTCGTGAGCAGCTACATGCTGCTGGATTTGCCGAGGAGGGGATCCGAGCACTTATGGACTGACTGGTTCGATGTGCAATGAGGATGATCTGTCGACTAACTAACTAACTAATTAACTAACTACATTTCTGAAAATATTTTCACTGTACAGGGAAACAGATCTGGAGACATTACACATCCCTATCTCACACCTCTCTCACTAGGCTGATATTGACCTACTTCATTATCAATCCGTATGGCACCTTGTTGTTCTTTTCACAAGTCTAAGGTCTTTCACATCAATTTGTAGATCTGCTAGCATGTATATCATGTTGACATGTCTTACTTTATGGAAAACCTTTGTTTAGTCAATAAAGCAAAGGTGTAGTCTTTGTTTAATTCTACAGAACGCTCAATTAATGTTCTCAGCATATATACATTTACTGTACCCTTGCTTTCTACAAACCCACATTGTTGTTTTTTTTTTCCTGTTTCGGGTTGTAGTTTTCTTCCTAACTCTTTGCACGATAATTCTTAGCAAAATCTTCGTGATGTGACTCATTATACTAATTGTTCGATATTGATCACATTCCAAGGCTCCTGATTTCTTTGGGATTGCAAGAAATATAGAATTACATAATTCCGGAGGTATATCTCCAGTATCATATATTACGTTTAGTTGTCTGGTGACTTGGTCTATTACATATTATTCTAAGGCACTGGTATTTTCTATTGTGCTGTTATTAGGACCCGGGGTCTTGCCAGTTTTCATATGGTTAAGGGCATTGTGAATTTCCATATTAACAATTGTAAAATTGATTATGCAACTGATAAATATCGTCTTATTAATTCTTCCCAAATGTCCATGACTTGTAGCTATGTGGTCACCAGCAATTGTTTTGAATTCCATTTGCATTGTGTTCTCTCTCTCTCTCTCTCTCTCTCTCTCCTCTCTCTCTCTCTCTCTCCTCTCTCTCTGTCTCTCTCTCTCTCTGTCTCTCTCTCTCTGTCTCTCTCTCTGTCTCTCTCTCTCTCTCCTCTCTCTCTCTGTCTCTCTAAGTCTCTCTCTCTCTCTGTCTGTCTCTCTCTCTCTGTCTCTCTCTCTGTGTCTCTCTCTCTCCTCTCTCTCTCTCCTCTCTCTCTCTCCTCTCTCTCTCTCTTTCTCTCTCTCTCTCTGTCTCTCTCTCTCCTCTCTCTCTCTCTGTCTCTCTCTCTCTTTCTCTGTCTCTCTCTGTCTCTCTCTCTCTCCTCTCTCTCTCTCCTCTCTCTCTCTCTCCTCTCTCTCTCTCTTTCTCTCTCTCTCTCTGTCTCTCTCTCTCTTTCTTTGCGTTCGCCCGTTTGAACTCAAGTGTAGTCCACACAAGTGCTACTAGGTCTAGTGCACGTGACTGAGATTTGCGTGTAGATTAGCTTTCCCTATTACCAGCGTCTTCCGTCACTAGGCGAACACACTCCGAGTTCTGCGGTACTTGTAATTTACGTCCCCAAATCAAGACGGCGCAAAAGACTACAAAGACTACACCTTTGCTTTATTGTCTGATATTTGCGTGTAGATTAGCTTTCTCTATTACCAGGGTCTTCCGTCACTAGGCGAACACACTCCGAGTTCTGAGGTACTTGTAATTTACGTCCCCAAAGCAAGACCGGCGCAAAAGACTACAAAGACTACACCTTTGCTTTATTGACTGAGATTTGCGTGTAGATTAGCTTTCCCTATTACCGGCGTCTTCCGTCACTAGGCGAACACACTCCGAGGGGTTTACTAACGCGATTCACAATCCCACTTACGCGTTCGAATCACAGCTGCAGGGATGTGGAAGCAGACCGCCTTGCGTTGGTTTTCATAGAATGATATGAGCGTCAGTCGTTCATAAAGCAATGGCAAACTACTGAATACAATCGTTGTAGTCAAGATCGCTACCGGCTACCTTAACCCCCATGAAACATCCGGTACTCATTTTAGCTGGTTGATATAAAAGATCAGGCCCGTGGCACTCACTCCCCCTTACTTGTTTTTATTTTTCGAAGGGAATTGAACACATGTCATAAGAGCCTGCTGGTAGGCCGGTGTTGTACTTACTGTTGTAGTTCAAATGCTATGTCTGTGCTACTTGTGATGTTAAAATATGCATAATAGTCCACTCTGTAACACGTCCACACAGGGAATGAAATAGACGGCAAGAAGCTGAGAACCGTGACCGAGAATAATTGTACAGACATGGGGCTCAGGTAAGCAGGAGTATTACTGATGTACGTACATGTGTGAGTGGGCATTGGAAATAATTCTTGACTGCAACATTATTTCTGATATATATATATATATATATATATATATATATATATATATATATATATATATATATATATATATATATAGAGAGAGAGAGAGAGAGAGAGAGAGAGAGAGAGAGAGAGAGAGAGAGAGAGAGAGAGAGAGAGAGAGAGAGAGAGAGAGAGAGAGAGAGAGATCCTTCTCACACACATGCACACAGAAAAAAAAAAACAATATTCGGAGAATGTGTAGAGTAATAAATAAAATGTTTGCATATCCTTTACAGGACATCGCTGACAACATCAGCATCTTTCAGCTGATTGTTGATTTCTTTGGCAAGATTACGCTCAGTAGTTTGCCATTTCTTTCTGAGCAGCCGGCTCACATACCCCGTAAGTTACCGACGCGATTCGAGCCACTGCTGATTCTCACCGTCGTCACGTTACTTACGAGAGTATAGGAGATTACGGAGAAAAGTTGCTAACCTCTAGGCCAGGAAGCCGGCTATGTGTAGAGTAGTCACGGTTGTATAGTGGATGGTGTACCAGTTTGTCTATAGTAGAGACTTCATCATGTGCCATGCCGATAAGCGTGGGCGGTCATGTTTCGCCATCTCACCCGATCACTAAAGATTTGAATCAGCTCAGTGTTCTTGTCTCGACCATGCCACGCGACCAATCCATCCAGGTATTTACTTCTCTGCCTTCCACTTGTTCCCTTTCAAAATTCTTCTATAAAACCACATCTCTGTAGCTTCCACACAATTCCCCACTAGTGTATTAATTGTCCAAGATTCGCTTCCTTATATCAGGATTGACTAGATATCACCCATCTTAAGGACTCTTTTTCTCACCTGGATTAACACAGATATTTCGGAGAATATTTTTCATCTTGTGAAATCTGCCTTTGCTTGAGTCATTCGATGTTTAACTTCTTTACTTTAAACATCTTCCATGTGCTGTTATTATAAAATACCCACATTCACATTGAGTTGAGTTGAGTTGAGTTAAGAACCGACATCACTGCACTCAGGACATTCCCATACGTGCTCAGTCCCCTCTTTCAACATCCAGCGAAGAGTCATACTACTAAACGTTCCCACCGCTATCTGATTAAAAGTTCTCCTGGTCTTCCCTCTCAGTTTTGAGATTCTTCCAGAATCCCTGCTGATCCCCCGCAATCTCATTCTTTCCACATATGGGTTCTCAATCTGTTCCTCCGCCTTCTCCACCTGGTCCCACAAGCGCACGATCACCTCCCCCTTGTCCATAGACAAGATACCACCAAGAGGTGCTTTCCCTTCTAGCCTTTCAGCCTGTTCATTCCCCCGTCCACCCGCATGGCCAGGGCAAAATATCCATACAATCCTCACAATCTGTGACCTCTGAAGCGACGAGAGCCATTCCACACGAAACATTCCTTTCTCCACCTTGCTAAGCATACTCTTTGAATCCGTAATGAATACAACGTGTGTTGCAGTAGTCTCCTCTAGCCACCGGAATGCCGCTGTTACTGCCTCTACCTCCATTCTCATGCTGGAGGTCGTAGTCTCATAAGCCAGACTCTCATTTTTCAAGACTCGCCCATTAGCCTTTGCAATAAAGCCCCAGCCATGTGTTTCTCACCACTGACCCATCGGTGTAGATGACTATGTCACCTTGATGTGTGTTGCTCTGGATTAGCTGTTGCACTTCAAACTCAGTGCGGCCCGCTGCCCATTCTCTGCTACTCACGACCCAGTGTTATTATTACATTGTGCCAGTCCGTCATGTCATTCCGGAACTTCAACCCACTCTCTTTCACGATTGATGGTCTCTAGATCACACACCCGACTTATAGAAAGTTCTGCCTGTGCCATCCAGGACCTGCCTCGTCTTAGTCTATGACCCTTTACCATATCCATTGCTGCATGCAGCGGGTGATCCCTGTCTGCGGCAACTCTCAGGTACCATTTGGCCTGAAGGACCCTATGCCTATCCGTCATTGTAGGTAGCGCCAGGATATGCCTCATGCAGATAATTGGTGTGTCCTTTGTGCACCCCAGTATTAACCGCATGGCAGCATTCTGTATGCGCTCCAACCTTTCAAGCTGGCTTTTTGATACTGTCAGCAGCCCCAAACCATACTCAATGACAGAAATTATTAACTGCTGAAAGAACCTGTACTGCATCCTCTGATCTACCCCGGTTGCTGCCATAGCCCTCAATGCATTAAGTCCCCTACCAGCCTTCACCACCAAATCCTCCACATGATCCTTAAAAGACAAACACCTGTCAAAGGTGATACCCAAGTACTTCAGGTTTACTCTCTCGACTAAGAGGACATCCATTCAACATAATACATGGGACGTCTGCCTTGACGATCCGGTTATCCAGGGAGTACCACACAACCGATGCCTTGTCTGGGTTTAAAATGGCCCCTGCGTCCCTGCACCACTCCGTCACCTTGTTTACCGCCACCTGTACGTCTTTCGCCAAACTGGCCCTGTCTCTGCCCTGTCTGTACACCAGTACATCATCTGCAAATGTCAAGATTCTACCCACACCTGGTGTCTCAATAGCTGCGATTTTGCTGGTGTAGACATTAAAGAGCACCGGGGACAAGGCAGATCCCTGCGGCAACCCAGGTGTAATAGTACAGGGGTCAGAAGTCCAGGTACCCATGCGCAGTGCAACCTTACGCTCATAAAGGACTGCCACAACCCATCTAACAAGGCAAGGGCAGACTTCCATGTCCAACAGTGTGTATATCAACCGATCATACCTGACCCTGTTATACGCATCCTCCAGGTCAACAGCTACCACCACTGTCTCTTGTTTATCCTGGAAGCCCTCGTAGACATCAAATGCAAAAGTTGCAGCATTGGCCCAGGTGTCCTTTCCAGGCCGGTAGCTCCCGAGTCCTTGGGGAAACAGATTCCGACTTTCCAAATGTTGCTGGAGCCTGCGTGCTACTATCTTTTCGAGGACTTGCTATACGTGTTTTGCAGGGTTATTCGGTATCCATTAAGTCTGGAGTGGTCCAGGTAGCTATGCAGCCAATTGTGGGGTATTTCCGCCGCATTGAAGCTTAGGTTGAAACAAAGAGCAATTTCCTCCAAGTCCTCATCTATTATTGATCACATTGATTTAATTCATACACCCGGCCTTGTGGTGAAGGTCCCGCATACCGCGTTAGAAACACAGCTGCAGGCGATTTGACAGCAGACCGCCTTGCTCTAATGTTCATACAATGGTATGAGCCTCTGTCGCTCAGAAAGCAATGGCAAATCTCAGAAAGCAATGGCAAACTACTGAAAGGTAACTTGCCTTGTAAAATCACGAACGGTGGGGGGACGGGGGGGGGGGGGGGGGGGGGCTGCGTGGTCTCGAGGTATGGTGTCCGCCTTGAGTGCTGGAGGTCCCTGGGTTCAAGCCCCGGTGAAGACTGGGATCTTTTCACGTGGACTTCTAGTAATAAAATTTCCCCTGGTCCCTGTGTAGTGAGATCGTGTATTGTTGCGCATGTAAAAAATCCCTTGGCAGTTGGAAATCGAAAAAGAGTAGCCTAACGGCGCTGCCCGGGCAACATTTTGAGTTTAAAATCTACCCAAAGTATTTCAGGAACCTCGCCTGTGCTACGGAATTCGTGCACTGAGCTGAGTTTCTCCAGACTCAGGTTTGAGTTAGGAGGAGAACGGAGCACTTATGGGTTACACCCGTGTGCCGTGATGTTGATCCATCGACTAAACCAAACTAAACTAAACTAAACTAAACAAACGGTTGACTGCGATGTTCTGTAAAAGGATATACAACTTACTTTAATTCATACTGTTTCCACTGCTGCTTTCTTTGCCTTGATTAATATTGATGAACAAAGAAGAAGATAGTGGTTCCATTCACTTTGATGTTGCATCATTTGAGAAATCATTCTTTCTTTATTAATTACCATTACTTCTGTTGTCTGTGATTCATAATAAGACTTGTGTTTTGACTTTCTGTTTCAATTATTCTGTTAGTTAGTTAGTTAGTCACGGTTCCAACTTCACAGCAACGGGTCGTCCCCATTATGCTCCGCTCCTGTGCCAGTGAATATCACATAAAACGCTCCCCACTGCCCAATGTGAAAAGTGGAAAAGACAGGAGTCTCGACAAACAACAGCCCGCACAGATACACCGTGCATAATGCCGCCGCCAGAATGTCAACACAATAGTCCCCCACGAAACATCCAGTTTATCTCTGATGGAATCGGCAGTCATTTTCCCATCTGGATGTTTCCTAGATGTTCACCCACACAGTCCACGAAAATACAATTCATCGTCGATGGCAGTAGCAGTCAACCAGAAGCCCAGCAGCCACGCATTTCTGCATAAGGCAAAAACCGGTCAACTCTGGGACATAGCCAGCTGCCATCGCTCCAAACATGCAGTCACGTTCCAAAAAACCTCGGGCAGATTCAAAAGCATTTCACACGAAACTCACAGCTCACAGTGTCGCGCCACGCACTCACTCAGTAGCAGGGCGACGGAACCATAGCCTCCTTAGTCGCCTCTTACGACATGCGTGGTAGGCTACAGTGTTGCTATTCTTTGCTTCCCTTATGGGCCCCGGCAACACACGGGAGAATTATTCTGTGTTAGCCTGTGTCCTTAGTACTCTTCTTTATGGCAGTGAAACCTGGACAACTTACTCACACCAAGAGAAACGTTTAAACAGCTTTCATATGCGGTGTCTGTGAAGAATTCTTGGTATTGAGTGGCACGAAAAAATCACAAATACTGAAGTATTGGAAAGATCAGGTTGTATGACGGTTTATTCCAAGCTCAGTCTTCGTAGACTTAGATGGATAGAACATCTTAGGATGATGGATGATGGCAGAATACCAAAGGACATCGTTTTTGGTGAATTACAGATGGGTAAGAGATCTCAGAGTCGGCCTCTACTATGATACAAAGATGTGTATAAGCGGGACATGATTGATACAGGCATTGATAATGCACAGTGGGAGCAAGTCGCCGCTGAACATGTTGCATGGAGGGCAAAGATCAGAAATGGAATAAAGACAAAGGAGAAAATTATTGCAGATAAGTCACACACCGAGTGTGTGAGACGTAAGATGATGCATGATGGTGGAAATGACCACGTGTTCACATGCACCCACTGTGAACGAACATTTACAGCGCGAATTGGCCTTATCAGTCACTATTCGCTACCGCCATAGGTAAAAGTTATTATGCCTTTTTAAAGCAAAAACTATCATCTGTTAAGACGGCAAGGTGCCAATGAATGAATATTCTAAAATTTCTTATAATGCGTTTGGTTTTTTTTAAACTAGTATAGTCAGGATAACCGGAACAATCTGCAGTTAACCTTGTGAATATCCTGGACAATCAGTAGTTAACCATAATACAGTGTGAATAACTTGTGTGAATAACCATGTAACCAGTCTACAATGTGAATAACTTTTGTAAATAACCATTTAATCAGTCTACAATGTGAATAACTTTTATGAATAACCTGGATAGTCAGTAGTTTACCAGTCTACAGTGTGAATAACCCAAACAATCACAATTTAACCTTTCTACAATGTGAATAAAATGTCTGTAGTTACATGAACAGCCTGTAGTTACATGAACAGTCTGTAGTTACATGAACAGTCTGTAGTTACATGAACAGTCAGTAGTTACTTGAACAGTCTGTAGTTACATGAACAGTCTGTAGTTACATGAACAGTCTGTAGTTACATGAACAGTCTGTAGTTACATGAACAGTCAGTAGGTACATGAACAGTTTGTAGTTACACGAATAGTCTGCAGTTACATGAGTATCCTTTAGTTACAGCAACAATCTCTGGTTGCACGAACAATCTGTAGTTTCATGAGCAATGTGTAGTTACATAAACAGTCTGTAGTTACATGAGCATCCTTTAGTTACAGCAAGAGTCTGTCGTTACATGAACAATCTGTAGTTACAGCAACAATCTGTAGTTAACGCAATAAAATGTTACAGCAACAATCTGTAGTTACAGCAACAATCTGTAGTTATAGCAACAATCTATTGTTACAGCAACAATATGTATTTGCAGCAACAATCTGTAGTTACAGCAACAATCTGTAGTTACAGCAACAATCTGTAGTGACATGAAGATTTACATGAACAGTCTGTACTTGCATGAACAGTCTGCAGTTAAATTAACAATGTATAGTTACGCGAATAGTATAGTTACTTGAACAGAATGTAGTTATTTGAACAGTCTGTGGTTACATGAACAATCTGTAGTTACATAAACAGCCTGTAGTTACATGAACAAACTGTAGTAACATGAGCAATCTGTAGTTACATGAACAGTCTGTAGTAACATGAGCAATCTGTAGTTACATGAGCAACATGCAGGTTTATTAACAATCTGTTATTACACGAAACGTCTGTAGTTATATGAACAATCTACAATTATATGGAAAAAAAGTTAGCTTTACAGGACGTCACAGTAAACACCGGAAATTGTTTTTATTTTGCTGTTGTGATCTCTTGGAAAGTTTACGTTCAGTAGTTTTCCATTGCTTTCTGAAATGACCGGCACCCATACCATTTGGTAAAAACACCAACGCAAGGCAGTCAGCTGCCAAATCTCCCACAGCTTGTTTCGAACGCTGGCATGCGAGATTACAAACTATGTCCTTAAGACTTCCCACGGAGCCGGCCTGTGGCGGGATAGGGGCATTCCCTATCAAAGGCGAAGTAAGGTGCCTCCTTCCCTCCTTCCCGGGACACCCCTGGGCAAGTTGGAGTACCTGTTTAGTCCACCGATCAGGGTTACGTGAAGCCATGGGTGCAGGTGGTGGATGAAGTTGAAGAGCAGCCAACAGATAGTTGTAGGTTATGGTCTCCTCTTCACGACGGTATGGTCACTGCTAGGAAGGAAAGCAATGGCAAACTACCTTCTTTACAGATGCCAAGAATAACATGTATTGCAAACTCATCGATAATCAGATAAACGGCGTAAATGGGTGCTCCATAGGAGCAGCCTCGCCCGGTAGGGGTAGTCATGTGCGTAGCTGGCTAGATAAGATCTAGAAACGGAACAACAACATCCAGAAATATCTGAATATATGGCGGCTGGTGTGTCGCAGAAGCGAGCGGTTTTCTTGCCTTATGCAGAAATGTGTGGCTGCTGGGATTTGCTAGTGACTGCCGTTTCCATCGATGTTGAACTGTTTTCGAGGAGGACTTTTGTGTTTGCATTCTGGCGACGGCATTATGTACAGTGAGGTGTTTCTTTGCATCTGTTCGGGGTTGCTTTGTTGCGTGATCTGAATTTCGGAGGAAAAATGGCGTGATGGCTGGAAAGCATCTGGAAACGGAACGGCAATATCTAGAAACGTCAAGACTTTGGGGTGAACATCTGGTTGGGAAAGTGACTGCTAATTCCATCAGGAGTGAACTGTGTTGTTTGCATTTTGCACAGTGTGCCTGAGCGGGCAATTGTTTGTCGAGACACCTGTCTTTTCCACTTTTCACATGGGGCAGTGAGGAACATTTTATGTGATATTCACTGGCACGGGAACGGAGCATAATGGGGACGACCCTTTGCTGTGATTTGGAGCCGCGATTAATGACTAATGACCTGGTATAAACAACACCCAAGTAGATTATGGACATGGAGGAGCCCTGATCATAAGATTAAAAACCAGATTGATTACGTTCTCATCAATAGAAGATTTCGAAATACCTTAAAAGTCGCAAAAAACTATACCAAGCGCAGACTGTTACAGCGACCACAGCAAAATACATATAAAATTAAAGAAAGTCAAATATACATCAAGCAGCACAACATTTGATCTACGGGCACCGAAGAGTGAGGAGATAAAAGATAAATTCAACGTAGAGGTAAAGAACAGATTTGATGCATTGTCCGATATGGAAATATTATTCCAAGATGTCAACGACCAATGGGAAATAATAAAGTAATCAGTCAACCATGCTGCAGAAATAACCATCCCAAAAATAAAGATAATAGGACGCAAGAAATGGATGACGGAAGACATCTTAAAACTCATTGAAGTAAGAAGAAATAACAAAAATAACAATGAAAAATATGAAGAGATTCACAGGAAAATTAGGAAGCTATGCAAAGAGGTAAAAGAAACATGGCTTGAGGAAAATTGCAAGGAAATTGAAAACCAACACAACACCCGGTTTACCAAATTAATGCACAAAAGAATTAATGACATCACTAACAAAAGAACACACACATCAACGGGCTTTCTAAAAACAAAAGATGGCAAAATCATAATAGAAAAAGATCAGATTTTACTTGTGTGGTCAGATTATGTGAAAGACCTTTATGATGACACAAGAGGAGAACAATATGATCATCGGAATAATAATGAAAGATCATTAATTTTGAAGATGGAAGTTCAGAATACTCTTAACCATATTAAAACTGACAAGACCCCGGGTACAGATAACATCACAACAGAAATGATCAATGCTTTAGGAGAATATGGAATAGACCAAGCCACCAGACTGCTGAACGTAATATATGATGCTGGAGATATACCCCCGGAATTATGTAATTATATATTTCTTGCAATCCCGAAGATATCAGGAGCCTTGAAATGTGATCAACATCGAACAGTTAGTATAATGAGCCACATCACGAAGATTTTGCTGAAAATTATCATGCAAAGAATTAGAAAGAAAATACAACCCGAAATAGGAGAAGAACAATGTGGGTTTGTAGAAGGCAAGGGTACAGTAAATGCTGTGTATATACTGAGAACATTAATTAAACGTTCTATAGAAGTAAACAAAGATCTATATCTTTGCCTTATTAACTACACAAAGGCGTTCGATAAAGTGAGACATGTCGACGTGATAAGGATGCTTAAAGATCTACAAATTGATGGAAAAGACCTTAGACTTGTAAAAAAACATACAGTGGAAACAACAAGCTGCCATCAGAATAGATAATGATGAAGGTCAATATCAGCCTAATAAAAGGGGTGTGAGATAGGGATGTGTAATGTCTCCAGATCTTTTTTCTCTGTACAGTGAAAATATTTTCAGAAATATAGAAGATATGGAAAGAATCAACATTGGGGGACTATACACCAATAATATTACATATGCAGATGATACAGTCTTGATTGCAGACAATGAATATGACCTGCAACATTTAATAGATGCGGTTGTTGCACATAGTGAAAAACTAGGGTTAGAATTGAATAGTAAGAAGACACAGATTATGGTCGTCACTGGAAAGAAGGAAATACCACAATGTCATATACGAGTAAATGGGCCTATTCTTAAGCAAGTTAATCGGTACAGTTATCTCGGAACAGTCATAACATCTGATGGGAGATGCCTTGAAGAGATTAGAACAAGAATTGCCATTGTGAAGGTAGCCTTTTGCAAGATGAAAAGCATACTGACCAATAAAAAGATATCAATTGAAACGTGAAAAAGTGTGTTGAGGTGCTACATAGAACCTGCACTTTTCTATGGATGTGAAGCGTGGACAATGAGCAGTCAGGCTGAAAAATATCCGATGGCTGTGGAAATGTGGTTTCTGAGAAAAATGCAAAGAATACCATGGACAGACAGAAAAACCAATGAACAAGTCCTTCAAGAAACAAATGATGACCATAAACTGAATAGAGTCATTAGACGTAGACAGTCAAAATTTTCCTGTTTGCGGACGACCAAGCACTAATAGCAAAATCAGAAGCTGAATTACAAGACCACATGAATAGTTTAGTTTAGTCGATGGATCAACATCAAGGCACACATAAGTGCTCCGTTCTCCTCCTAACCCAAACCTGAGTTTGGAGAAACTCAGCTCAGTGTACGAACTCCTTAGCACCGGCGAGGATCCTGAAATACTTGGGTACTTGACAACAACAGTGAATGCATAGTAAGAGCAACCGGAGGACACTCAGAACCCTTCACCATAAGATCTGGAGTACGACAAAGTTGTGTCCTGTCCCCTCTCTTGTTCATAACATATATAGACAACATATGTAAAGAAACCAGCCAAGCTGAGACAGCAAGAATACCGCATGACGAGGACACAGAAGAAGAAACTTCTGCAAATCTAACCATTAGAGAACTCCTGTTTGCGGACGACCAAGCACTAATAGCAAAATAATAAGCTGAATTACAAGACCACATGAATAGTCTAAACGAAATGTGTAGGGAACATAACATGAAAATTAGCACAAGAAGAAAAAGCAACAACGATTCACCTAAACGAACACCACTTGAAACAAGTAAAGAGATTCAAGTACCTAGGAAGTATAATATCATCAAGTAGCAAATCAGAAGACGAGATCGAAAATAGATGCAATAAGGCAAACCAACTCTTTGGAAAAATGGCACCAATACTAAAGAACAAACATGTATCAATAACTACCAAGAAAGAACTTTACGACACAAGTCTTCCTACCAACTCTATGCTACCAATGCCAAATCTGGACAATGACAGAAAAAGAGAAAAGAAAAATCACAACAACAGAAATGAGATTCCTGAGAAGAATACTTAATGTATCAAGAAGAGATAAGATCAGAAATGAAGAAATCAGGACTAAAGTGGAAGTTATAGCTGCACTAGATTTTATTAGAAGGCAGCAAGTCAAATGGTTTGGCCATTCAAGTAGATTACCAACTAACAGTATACATTACGACAACAAACAATTATGTACAGACCAGAGGGACGCAGAGGACGAGGCAGACCAAGTAAACGATGGACGCAGGGAATAAGAGTCCATGGGAATATCGATACATGTAGCCCATAAGCGGGCACTCTCCCGCTGTTTATACTTCACCTCGACACCGCAAGGTACAAGAGGAACATGATGAGATGAGTCAAAATTTTTTGGGTATGTTATGAGAAGAAATGACTTGGAGAACTTGGTGACAACTGGCAAGATCGAAGGGAAGAGACCAAGGGGACGACCGAGAAGTAAATACCTGGATGGCTTGGCCACGTGGCATGGTTGAGACAAGAACACTGAGCTGATCCACGACTCTGGTGATCGAGTGAAATGGCAAGTCATGACCGCCCACGCTTTCCGGCACGGCACATGATTGATTGATGATTGTGGTCCTATTTCTGTCAGCTATGTTTCTCAAACTATTTTTTATTCTTGCTTGTGTGTTAGGAGCTCATTGGGAAGCAAAGAACAGTAACACTGTAACCTAGCATGTGTGCGTGTGTGTGTGTGTGCATGTATGTGTGTTTGTGTGTGTGTGTGTTAGGAGCTCGTAGGGAAGCAAAGAACAGTAACACTGTAACCTAGCATGTGTGTATGTGTGTGCGTGTGTGTGTGTGCATGCATGTGTGTGTGTGTGTGTGTGTTAGCAGCTGGTAGGGAAGCAAAGAACAGTAACACTGTAACCTAGCATGTGTGTGTGTGTGTGTGCGTGCGTGTGTGTGTGTTAGGAGCTCGTAGGGAAGCAAAGAACAGTAACACTGTAACCTAGCATGTGTGTGTGTGTGTGTGTGTGTGTGTGTGTTTTAGGAGCTCGTAGGGAAGCAAAGAACAGTAACACTGTAACCTAGCATATGTGTGTGTGTGTGTGTGTGTGTTAGGAGCTCGTAGGGAAGCAAAGAACAGTAACACTGTAACCTAGCATGTGTGTGTGTGTGCATGTGTTAGGAGCTCGTAGGGAAGCAAAGAACAGTAACACTGTAACCTAGCATGTGTGTGTGTGTGTGTGTGTGCGTGCGTGCGTGTGTGTGTGTGTGTGTGTTAGCAGCTCGTAGGGAAGCAAAGAACAGTAACACTGTAACCGGGCATGCATGTTGTCAGACACAGCTAGGTCAGGTTGGACCGAGACTGGCTACTTCATCGCATAGAAATCTTGAGCTGTATGATCCAACAAGTCTTGAACATGTCTGCCATAGGGCTTGGCTTGAGTTGGTTGGGGGTCTTAGCTCTTGTGAGAAATTGAATGCAGCAGCAAAAGAACAATTCTTTATTCATGTGAGAAATTATAAAACATTTCTTTCTGTTTTTATTGATACCACTTTATTTTCCCGATGAAGTTACTTTTTATTAGCTAATGATATATATATATATATATATATATATATATATATATATATATATATATATATATATATATATATATATATATATATATACTATATATATACTATATATATACACTATATATATATATCTGCGTGATGCAGACCGGGCAACCATGACCTCGAGGTTTAACGAGGCAATGGCTCGCAATAGGGGATAGACTCCCTGTGGTTAGATTAGTGTCCTAAACCTGCGACTGGCCCAGCAAGCCGGCAGGGGATCTTCATACTGCTCGTAGAAAAACTAAGATGTATAAACTAACTGACCCAAACGGATATAGACCCGGCAATGTTAATGGACTACGAGATAGATAAGCGACTCAAAAAATAGGCACAATGAACGTCTGTGGTTTGAACAGTAAAGAAGAAGAGCTTATAAAAACAATGGAAGAGAGGAAAATTGGACTTATGGGAACAGCGGACAGCAGAACAAAGGGGCAAGGATGCAAGGAGCTCCACCGCAGCTACACGTTTGTTTACTCAGGAGTAGAACAGCAAGAGAGGGCAAGACACGGTGTTGAAATAGTCATCGAACCACGGCTAGCAAGAGGAATACTAGAAATAAAATATATATCAGAAAGAATCATAACAGTGAGAATAAAAGAACAAACAATTACAACACATGTACAAATATACGCACCATGTAATGCAAACAATATTGAGCAAGAATGCGAGGACTTCTACGAAGACATGCATGACGTGCTAAATAAAATAGATAAGCAGGACGACATCATAGTTATGGGAGACTTCAATGCAAGACTAGGACACAACAGAGTGGGCATAGAAAAACATCTGGGAGCATTTGGAGATCAGCATAATGAAAGGAATGATAACGGAAGTAGACTGATAGAGCTTTGCATCCAATACGACCTCTATATAAC
Organism: Cepaea nemoralis; assembly: GCA_014155875.1. NCBI lineage: Eukaryota > Metazoa > Mollusca > Gastropoda > Stylommatophora > Helicidae > Cepaea > Cepaea nemoralis. The sequence continues at coordinate 62,016 of JACEFZ010013873.1, read as the reverse complement.
AAACACATTCTATAAACATAAAGATTCACAAGTATACACCTGGTATAAATGAACGATCTAGATACTAAAAGCCAAATTGATTTTATATTAACAAGAAATAAAGAAAGAGAAATATATTAGATGCAAGGGCAGTGCCCAATTTCCGTATAAACACAGATCATAAAGCAGTCGTTGCCACAATAAGAACCATCAGAAGAAGAAAAAAAAGAGCAGGAAAATACATGCCATGTGAATCAGTAAATTTAAAAAACCTTAAAGACGAGGCAGTGAGGGGAAATTATGAGAAAGAACTAACTGAACTCTTGGTAAAATTATCTACAGAAAGAAAAACAGTGGAAGAAGAATGGGAGATGTTCAAATCAAGCATTTTAAATACTGCAAAAATAACATGTGGAACCACGAAAAAACGCACGACACGGATAAAGAAAATAATAAGTTGGTGGAACGCAGAAGTAAAGAAAGCGGTAAAAGACAAAAAGGAAAAATATAAAAAATGGTTGAAGAGCAAACAGGAATGTGATTTCATAGAATATAGAATAGCGAGAAGACATGTGAATAGAATAGTAAAGAGGGAAAACAAAAAGAATGGGAAGAGTATGGAGAAACCCTAAATAAAAACTACAAGGAGGCAACTAGAAACTTCTACAAAAAGATAAGTGCAATGTGAACCAGAGGAGAACCTTTGACCCAACTGAAATAATTAACAGCGAATATGGAGAACCAATAAGTGAACAAAAACAAATCCTAATAAGATGGAAGCAGTATTTCGAACAACTCCTCAACATCCTATCAGATGTCACAGGAATTCAAGAGACCTACACAGATGTCACCGAAGAACTAGAACCAGACATACTAAAAGAAGAAATTATAGAAGCCATCAGATTAGCTCCATTGAACAAATCACCGGGACAGGATGAAATACCAAATAAACTAATTAAAGCAGCAAGAGAAGTAGGAACAGCTTGGCTACATAGACTATTCAACCATGTTTGGGTAGAACAACAAACACCACGAGACTGGGGAAACGCCATAATTATCCCAATTTTGAAAAACAAAGGCAGCAAAAGAGACTGCACACAATACAAAGGCATTTCACTGTTTAGTCATACTGGGAAAATATTTTGCAAAAGTCTTGAAAAAAAGATTACGCTAAGCGAAACACAACTTGGATTTAGGAAAAACAAGGATGCCCAGTTGCCATTTTTGCTCTTAGACAACTTATAGAAAAATCATTCGAATTCAATGAAACACTCTTCTTAGCCTTTGTCAATCAAGAAAAGGCATTCGATAGAGTAGATAGAAACAAGCTGTGAGAAATTCTTAAACAATATGGAGTGAGTACACATCTAACAAATCTATGTAGAAGTTTATACAACAACAGTGAATGCATAGTGAGAGCAACTGGAGGACACTCAGAACCCTTCACCATAAGATCTGGAGTACGACAAGGTTGTGTCCTGTCCCCTCTCTTGTTCATAACATATATAGACAACATATGTAAAGAAACAAGCCAAGCAGAGACAGCAAGAATACCGCATGACGAGAACACAGAAGAAGAACCATCTGCAAATCTAACCATTAGAGAACTCCTGATTGCGGACGACCAAGCACTAATAGCAAAATAATAAGCTGAATTACAAGACCACAGGAATAATCTAAACGAAATGTGTAGGGAACATAACATGAAAATTAGCACAAGCAAAACAGAGGTAATGACTATAACTAAAGAAGAACAAACAACAACAATTCACCTAAACGAACATCCCTTGAAACGGGTAAAAAGTATAATATCATCAAATGGCAGATCAGAAGACGAGATTGAAAATAGGTGCAATAAGGCAAATCAACTCACTGGACAAATGGCACCAATAATAAAGAACAAACATGTATCAATAACTACTAAGAAAGCGCTTTAAATCACAATCTTCCTACCAACTCTATGCTACCAATGCCAAACCTGTAAACGTTGGACGGAGGGAATAGCAGAGATCATGGGAATATCGATATATGAAGCCAGTAATCGGCCGCTCTCACGATGTTTACACTTCACCTCGACACCGCAAGGTACAAGAGGAACATGATGAGATGAGATAAGATGATATATGTATGTATGTATGTGTATATATATATATATATATATATATATATATATATATATATATATATATATATATATATATATATATATATATGTTTTGTCACAGGATCTCTTCTCCATCTACAGCGAAGTAATAATGAGAGAGATTAAAGAGAAGCCAGAAATACTATTCGGAGGTTATAATATTAACAATATACGCTATGAAGATGACACAGTATTGATGGCGGATAATGCAAAAGGTCAACAACAATTGTTGGACATTGTAGTAACAGAGAGTGCGAAGATAGGAATCTCATTGAATATTTAAAAAAAAAACAATAACAATAGTGATATCAAAGAAAAGGTGATACCCAAATGTCATATAGAGATAGAAGAGAAAATTCTTCACCAAGTGAATTTTAAATACCTAGAGGCATTTATAACATCAGATGGAAGATGCACATCAGAGATTAAGAGCAGAATAGGGCAAGCAAAGGCTACATTTAAGAAAATGAAGAATATCTTATGCAATAAGTCAATATCATTGAATGTAAGAATGAGAGTGCTGAAGTGTTATATAGAACCTGTTATTCTCTATGGCTGTGAATATTAGAATGTGAATGAACAAATTATGAAGGGATTGGAAGCAACAGAGATGTGGTTCCTGAGACTTGGAAGCAATAGAGATGTGGTACCTGAGACGAATGTTGCTAATTTCTTGGACTGTCAAAGAAACTAACAACGACTGCCTAAAAGAGGATAATGAATCTGGAACATTAAATACAACAATAAGAAAGAGGCAAACTGCTTTTTTTGATCATGTGATGAGAAGAGAGGCAATGGAGAATATCGTGACCATCGGAAAGATCGAGGGGAAGAGAGACAGAGACAGACCAAGAGAAATGATGCTGGATGGATTGAGACGGTGGTATGGAGGAACATGAACATGAGTTTCCAGAAAACCAAAGACCGAGATCTGTGGAGAGTCATGGCACTTGATAATGATATATATATATATATATATATATATATATATATATATATATATATATATATATATATATATATATATGTGTGTGTGTGTGTGTGTGTGTGTGTGTGTGTGTGTGTGTGTGTGTTAGTTAGTTAGTCGAGGTTCCAACTTCACGGCAACGGGTCGTCCCCATTATGCTCCATTCCTGTGCCAGTGAATATCACACAAAATGCTCCCCACTGTCCAATGTGAAAAGTGGAATAGACAGGAGTCTCGGCAATCCAACAGCCCGCACAGGTACACTGTGCATAATGCCGCCGCCAGAATGCCAACACAAAATTCATCCACGAAAACCACAGTTCATCGTCGATGGACTCGGCAGTCACCAGAAAGACCTCATTGACCCTGGTTTTCTCACATGGCTCGGTCTTTTACCGCAGGGCGACCCGCCGAAAGCGTCGCACAAAGCACGAACTCCGCAGCTTCAGCGCCGACTCCCAGGAGTCTCCTGAAAAATGCACTCGTGAACCGAAAGGCAAATCAGTCAATTCAGCAACAGCCGGTAGCCATTGTTCCGAACATGCAGGTCACTGTACAGGACAGATGTAAAAGCATTCCACGCGAATTTCACAGCTCACAGTGTCGCCCACGCACTCACTCAGTAGCAGGGCGACGGAACCATGTACTACCAGTCCAACATGAGGAAAATGCGGTTGCAAACCGTAGCTACAAGCACAAATACGCCACAACGGTTCAATGGCCACCAGAACACAAGTTTGTTGAAGGACTATATATATATATATATATATATATATATATATATATATATATATATATATATATATATATATATATATATATATAAGAAGAGATATGCTGTTTCCATAACGTTGCTATTTGATTTCCTGGTAGATTTGGTGACTGGCTTGATGTTGAAGAATTTCGGGAAAACTTGCAACACCAAATAACAAACAACAATGAAGATGTTGAAACATTTCGGGAAAACTTGCAACAACGAAAAGCAAACAACAATGAAGATGTTGAAAAATTTCGGGAAAATGTGCAACACCAAGAAGCAAACAACAATAAAGAGCATTTGGGAAATCCAAAGGTAATATTTGAAAGATGATATCATAAAGAGAGCTAATGTTTTCATATAGAATAATAATCTGACCTTGAAACAATAAATGTAAAATGACTTATGCAACTTCTAATGGGCAGTCTCCATATGAAAGTACTCGCATGTAAGTGGTATTGTGTTGAAAGCCTACTCTATGTGAACTTATTAATTCTATAAGAACCTACCAAACAAGGATGAATATACTCCAAGAAACGTTGCTTGCATATATATTCTATCACCGTTAGGGACAGAAGCTGCACCAGAAGAGATTAATTATGTGAGTGTGTGTGTGTGTGTGTACGTACGTGCACGCGAGCGCGCAGACACGCACACATACACCCACCCCACATACCCCCACACACACGCACGCACGCACGCACTTGGATAGACATACAAACATGCAGACCAGACACACATCAGAGAGAGAGAGAGAGAGAGAGAGAGAGAGAGAGAGAGAGAGAGAGAGAGAGAGAGAGAGAGAGAGATTTTGCAATACTGTCCAGCTGAAGTCTGCTGCTTCCCCAAAGCTGTATAAACTGAACACACTGTATAAACAACCTAGCATAGACATACAGATGCCATTATATGGCAACCAGTGACAGGGTGAGTTTGAACATAACCAAATCAATAACAACAACAAACAAGTTCCTCTACAGTTAATTGTTCATTAACCACTATATTTCCTAATATTACACCATAGTTTTTGAATTCATAATACTGGCTTTTATTTGTCAGATATTCAATGACCCAATACATGGGAATATCCTCCTGAATCCTTTATGCCTGGCAATCATTGATACACCACAGTTCCAGCGTCTGCGGTACTTGAAGCAACTTGGTCCGGTGTATTTTGTATATCCTGGTGCAGCTCACAATAGATTTGAGCATTCCGTAGGGTGAGGAATGTAGCTTACAAAAATCAACATTTATTTACTTATTTATTATGTATTCACGTGTAACGGCTGTATATCATCATCACTACCAAATGTCATGTCAGCTAATGAACCCCATCATTCTTCTTCACATAACCATCTCCCATGTGGTGTTAATACTTTGTTAGAGACATCAAATATTCCTTTAAGTCAAGATTTGTTCAAGGGTCATTTTATGAAATATTTGCTTCACTTCATGTAGAAGACGAGTGATAAAGTATTCGAGATGCTTTGAATGAAAAGATGATTGAAAATCTATGTGATGTAGCTCAAGTAGACGATGAGTGATCGAGTTTAAGTATGTAACATGCGTAAAGTAGAAAATGGCCGGTCTCCCTGGCCAAGGATGATTAGCAGCTTCCTCCGTAACCCCGAATACTCTCGTGATTGACGTGAGCGCACGAGAATTGGAAGCGGTTCGAGTCGCGTCAGTGACTTATGAGAGTATTGAGCCGGTCGCCCAGAAAGCAATGGCAAACTACTGAGCATAATCTTCCAAGAAATCAACAATCAGCTGAAAGATGCTGATGTTGACAGCGATGTCCTGTAAAGGATATGCAAACAAAAAAAAAAAAAAAGTAGAAAATTAGGGGCAGAGTATTTAATATACCTTCTGCAGAAGATGAACAGCAATTAAGTATTTAATATAACGTATGTAGAAGATGTGTGACTGAGTATATCATGTAGAAAATGAGGGACAAAGTATTTAATACACCGTACATAGAAGATTGAGTAACAATGTATTTAATGTATGTAGAAGATGAAGAAAATGTATTTAATATAACTTATGTAGATGACGAATGATAAAGTGTGAATGCCAGAATAATCTTTAAACTTAACAATTATTTATTAGATGTTTATGTTTCTTCCAGAGTTTGCCACTTATCTGGTCAGTATGCCCGTTCCCTGAGAGATAGCCAGAAATATTTAGGAATCACGGAGCCAGACATTCTCTGTGTTGAAATTGCTGGACTTTGCCACGACCTTGGTGTGTACATGTGTTTGAAAGTCACATTTTAAATGATGATGATGATGATGATGATGACCAATGTCATCATGAAGAGTGTTGCCAACTATTGGGGGAATTTATGTTTCTCCACACCTTGTGATTGCCAGTGGCACGTATTAAGTCATATGCTGACACCCTACTATGCCATGACACAACATTTTAACTCATTGTATACCTCTTTCTCCCTTTCCAAAATCCTTTCCAGTTGTCACAATATGTTATGTCATAAACATGGCAAAAATGTATGACTGCCTCAAGCTGATGTTTGTGATAAGTTGTCATTGTGTTCCTGCCTCTTTCCAAATGTTTAGAAATGAGCATAGAATGTCTTATCCACTGTTAGTGTTGTTACACCATTTCATTCAGCCAAGATAAGTGCCCCTACTCAGTGAAGGCTCTACAGTGAATCTCCAACACGTTCTGTCTCTCACTGTGATGGTACACACTGCAAGATATTGTCTTCCCACTTGTATTACTGTCTAACTCTTATTCACCTGTCTTTGACACTTCCTTTCTGCCGTTTTATAACATTTTCATGTCTTTTAGTGCAGCCAAAATATTTGATTAAAAAAAAATTTCTTCCACGAGCTATTTATTCCTGCGTAGCTTCTCTTGGACCCATACATTTATTCCACTCACAATGCATTCTGATTGGATGTTAGAAATCAAACAAAAACAGCTGTTTCAGCTTGAACGTCTGCTTCTGTGACCTAGGGGGTAGTCAGACAACGCAGTTTCGTGATTCCCCAACAACCAGGCCATCGATTTGTAATCAGCCATAGGCAATTTTGGAAGCAGGCTGCTTTGCGTTGATTTCCATGGCATGAGACGCCGCCGTTCAGAAAATAATGGCAAACTACTGAACTAAAAATTGATCAGTAAATCACAATCGGCCAACATTGCTGGAGTTCATTACAATGTCCTGTAAAGGACACATAACTAAGTTTGTTTCATTAATTGGAAAAATGGCAAAATAGATACTTAAAAAGCTCACACATCTCAATTTTAGTATGTTTTAGAAGATTCATGACTAAATGATTAAGAGATGGTACAGGGTAGCTTAATATTGATGTACGGGAGATAACCTATTTAGCTGTAAAGAACACAGACAGGATGTTGTTAATCATGTACTGCCTACACCAGTAAAAAAACAATATGAGGCTTTACAAGTTCTAACTAAGACAAAATGTATGTTTTGGTTGCTAAAACAATATAGTTTTATGATACTGTGTATGACATATAAAATCATTGACTCGTAAGCACAACTTTTAACTAACACAGCTGATTGTTAACGTTCTGTTCTAAAGGTCACGGCCCTTACTCGCATACATTTGATCAGATGTTTATCCCTGCAGTTATCCCAAAGAGTAAATGGACTGTGAGTTTTAGTATGTCATTGTGTCGTGTAACAAATATTTTCCATTACACTTATTTTGTACGTCTGTTTGTACCCCTTTTATTTTGATGGATTATGAATGCCGGCTTCGTGGCTTAGAGGTTATGACTTTTCTCCGTAATCTCGTATACTCTCGTAGGTAACGTGATGACGGTGAGAATCAGCAGTGGTTCGAATCGCATCGGTAACTTACGGGGTATGTGAGCCAGCCGCTCAGAAAGCAATGGCAAACTACTGAGCGTAATCTTGCCAAAAAATCAACAGACAGCTTAAAGATGCTGGTGTTGACAGCGATGTCCTGTAAAGGATATGAAAAAAAAAAATGAACATTTCAGATTAGGGTACACATTTTATTGGTTGATTAACAATTTTAAACCAACTGAATACATTTAAAGAGAATTGTGCAAATTGACCTTTTATTTTGTTTCATAGTTGTAATACTCTCTTCTCTTTTTGAAGTCATGTACTAAGATTTTAATGATTTGAAAGATCTGTGGCAGAGGCAGATCAAGATAAATATTGATGGATGGCCTAAGACGATGGTATGAAAGGAATAACATCTATTAAATGAATCCAGACATCATGGACCCAGATCTGTGGATATATTTGAACGCCTACGCCTTTATATTCTTTAAAAGTGTTTAGCAAAGATGTGAATTACATATATGTCCAATACAATTGTAACAGCAGAAGAAATAGTTGTGATCCTGAAAATAACCAGCATTGAATATGTGAAGACAAAACATATAAAATTGGCTCAGACATCTTGTAAGACAAATGTCCAATCAGCTACCACTTCATATCCAAACATGAAGATCTGGCTATATAGCTAGACAAAACCAAGAACTACATGTTATCAATGGCTTTCTAGACAAGCACAAACAGACTCCATGCACTGGGACCACACATTTGGTGTTAGATAAAATCTTTAAACGGCTCAAATGTTGTTAAAACAAATGTGGACCACAATAAACAGCACTTAAAGTATCATTGTCCCCATGAAGATAGATAATAAACTGAAAGTAAAATAGTAATGAGAATATCAGTTATCAGTTATCAGTTATTAGTTGGGGTATCTTCGTTGCACTCCGGACATGTCCATAGGTGCTCAGATCCTCCCCCCAGCATAAGCATCAGAATATATATATATATATAATATATATATATATATATATATATATATATATATATATATATATATATATATATATAATGAGTGAGCGCGAGCGTGTGTGTGTATGTGTGTGTGTGTGTGTGTGCCTTGGTGCGTGCGCGCGTGTTTCATATAGAAGTAAATCATGTTTAGTTTGGTAAAAGCCAGGGACCTTATTTCCATGCCACTATGACATGTTGGAGACCTGGTATTTATGCTACCCAATGTATGAGTCTAGGTTGACCCCAAAGCCATTCAGCCATCAACAATTCTCCTTTGAGGGGGATATGAGCATAGCACTGGCAGTCTGGCAAGTGAGTGCAGTAGCCACTGAACTATTGTGACTCTATATTTGCTTCATCATCGTCATCATCAATTATTTCATTTCTTGGGCTGATAATGAAGCTTGCTGAGCATTCTGTTCCATTGTTGTATGTGTTCTACCATTCTCTTAAATTCAGTGCATGTCTGCTTTGATGGATCCGTTCAAGCCAGTTTTAAAATGTCCTGGCTCTAGCCATTCCTCTCTTCCCAGTATTGTGCCATATGTGCTTGATAGTACGTACAACACGACTCAACAACCTACCCAGTATTCTGCCATATGTGCATGTTAGTACGTACAACATGATTCAACACATGATACGTGTACACCTCGGAGGAGCAAATGGATCACCATAGTCTGGTTAGAATGAGGCAGCGAGGAGTGATGAGGGGATCTGGCCGACGCTCGACGCTCAGAGGAAAGGCGAGACGGACATATAATCAGATTGCTATTGGAACTATTAGTGTTGGAACTCTTCGCTGGTTGCTGAGGATGGGGACGGAGCGCTTATGGGAATGTCCCGAATGCTGTGATGTCGGTTCCTAGGTCAATCAATCAATCAATCAAACATGATTCAACAACGTACCCAGTATTGTGCCATATGTGCATGATAGTGCGTACAACATGATTCAACAACGTACCCAGTATTGTGCCATATGTGCATGATAGTACGTACAACATGACTCAACAACGTACCCAGTATTGTGCCATATGTGCATGATAGTACGTACAACATGACTCAACAACCTACCCAGTATTGTGCCAAATGTGCATGATAGTACGTACAACATGACTCAACAACCTACCCAGTATTGTGCCATATGTTCATGATAGTACGTACAACATGACTCAACAACGTACCCAGTATTGTGCTATATGTGCATGATAGTACGTACAACATGACTCAACAACGTACCCTGTATTGTGCCATATTTTCATGATAGTACGTACAACATGACTCAACAACCTACCCAGTATTGTGCCATATGTGCATGATAGTACGCACAACATGACTCAACAACGTACCCAGTATTGTGCCATATGTGCATGATAGTACGTACAACATGACTCAACAACCTACCCAGTATTGTGCCATATGTGCATGATAGTACGTACAACATGACTCAACAACCTACTCAGTATTGTGCCATATGTGCATGATAGTACGTACAACATGACTCAACAACCTACCCAGTATTGTGCCATATGTGCATGATAGTACGTACAACATGACTCAACAACCTACCCGGTATTGTGCCATATGTTCATGATAGTACATACAACACGACTCAACAACCTACCCAGTATTCTGCCATATGTGCATGTTAGTACGTACAACATGATTCAACACATGATACGTGTACACCTCGGAGGAGCAAATGGATCACCATAGTCTGGTTAGAATGAGGCAGCGAGGAGTGATGAGGGGATCTGTCCGACGCTCGACGCTAAGAGGAAAGGCGAGACGGACATATAATCAGATTGCTACTGGAACTATTAGTGTTGGAACTCTTCGCTGGTTGCTGAGGATGGGGACGGAGCGCTTATGGGAATGTCCCGAATGCTGTGATGTCGGTTCCTAGGTCAATCAATCAATCAATCAAATGATTCAACAACGTACCCAGTATTGTGCCATATGTGCATGATAGTGCGTACAACATGACTCAACAACGTACCCAGTATTGTGCCATATGTGCATGATAGTGCGTACAACATGATTCAACAACGTACCCAGTATTGTGCCATATGTGCATGATAGTACGTACAACATGATCAACAACGTACCAGTATTGTGCCATATGTGCATGATAGTACGTACAACATGACTCAACAACGTACCCAGTATTGTGCCATATGTTCATGATAGTACGTACAACATGACTCAACAACGTACCCAGTATTGTGCCATATGTGCATGATAGTACGTACAACATGATTCAACAACGTACCCAGTATTGTGCCATATGTGCATGATAGTACGTACAACATGACTCAACAACCTACCCAGTATTGTGCCATATGTTCATGATAGTACATACAACATGACTCAACAACGTACCCAGAATTGTGCCATATGTGCATGATAGTACGTACAACATGACTCAACAACGTACCCAGTAATACACCATATGTGCATGATAGTACGTACACCATGACTCAACAACGTACCCAGTATTGTGCCATATGTGCATGATAGTACGCACAACATGTCTCAACAACGTACCCAGTATTGTGCCATATGTGCATGATAGTACGCACAACATGACTCAACAACGTACCCAGTATTGTGCCATATGTGCATGATAGTACGTACAACATGACTCAACAACGTACCCAGTATTGTGCCATATGTGCTTGATAGTGCGTACAACATGACTCAACAACGTACCCAGTATTGTGCCATATGGGCTTGATAGTACGTGCAACATGACTCAAAAACGTACCCAGTATTGTGCCATATGTTCATGATAGTACGTACAACATGACTCAACAACCTACCCAGTATTGTGTCAAATGTGCATGATAGTACGTACAACATGACACAACAACGTACCCAGTAATACACCATATGTGCATGATAGTACGTACAACATGACTCAACAACGTACCCAGTATTGTGCCATATGTGCATGATAGTACGTACAACATGACTCAACAACGTACCCAGTATTGTGTCATATGTGCATGATAGTACGTACAACATGACTCAACAACGTACCCAGTATTGTGTCATATGTGCATGATAGTACATACAGCATGACTCAACAACGTACCCAGTATTGTGCCATATGTGCATGATAGTACGTACAACATGACGCAACAACCTACCCAGTATTGTGTCATATGTGCATGATAGTACGTATAACATGACTCAACAAAAAATAGAATACATTCTTCATGATCAAACAGACACTAATTACTGGGCAAGTTGTTAAGTCATTTTATACGGTGAGTGGAGTTGAGTTGAGTTGGGTTAAGAACCGACACCACTGCAATCAGGACATTCCCATACATGCTCCGTCCCCTTGTTCAAAAGCCAGCGAAGAGTCATACTACTAACCGTTCCCACCACTATCTGATTGAAGGCTTTCCTTGTCTTCTCTCTCAAATTTGATATTCTTCCAGGACCCTGCCGATCCCCCGCAAGTCTCATTCTTTCCATTCTACCCAGTATTGTCCCATATGTGCATGATAGTACGCATAACATGACTCAACAATCTACTCAGTATTGTGTCATATGTGCTTGATTGTACGTACAGCATGACTCAACAACGTACCCAGTATTACACCACATGTTCATGATAGCACATACAACGTGACTCAACAATATACCAAGTATTACACCATATGTGCATGATAGTACGTACAACATTACTCAACAATGTATCCAGTATTATGCGATATGTGCATGTTAATACATACAACATGACTCAAAAACGTACCCAGTATTATACCAAATGTGCATGATAGTACGTACAACATGACTCAACAACGTACCCAGTATTATACCATATGTGCATGATAGTACGTAAAACATGACTCAACAATGTACCCAGTAATACACCATATGTACATGATAGTACGTAAAACATGACTCAACAATGTACCCAGTATTGTACCATATGTGCATGGTAGTACGTAAAACATGACTCAACAATGTACCCAGTAATACACCATATGTGCATGATAGTACGTACAACATGACTCAACAACGTACCCAGTATTGTACCATATGTGCATGATAGTACGTAAAACATGACTCAACAATGTACCCAGGAATACACCATATGTGCATGATAGTACGTAAAACATGACTCAACAATGTACCCAGTAATACACCATATGTGCATGATAGTACGTAAAACATGACTCAACAATGTACCCAGTAATACACCATATGTGCATGATAGTACGTAAAACATGACTCAACAATGTACCCAGTATTTACCGTATGTGCATGATAGTACGTAAAACATGACTCAACAATGTACCCAGTAATACACCATATGTGCATGATAGTACGTCAACAATGTACCCAGTAATACACCATATGTGCATGATAGTACGTAAAACATGACTCAACAACGTACCCAGTATTTACCATATGTGCATGATAGTACGTAAAACATGACTCAACAATGTACCCAGTATTTACCATATGTGCATGATAGTACGTAAAACATGACTCAACAATGTACCCAGTATTTACCATATGTGTATGATAGTACGTAAAACATGACTCAACAATGTACCCAGGAATACACCATATGTGCATGATAGTACGTAAAACATGACTCAACAATGTACCCAGTATTTACCATATGTGCATGATAGTACGTAAAACATGACTCAACAATGTACCCAGTATTTACCATATGTGCATGATAGTACGTAAAACATGACTCAACAATGTACCCAGGAATGCACCATATGTGCATGATAGTACGTCAACAACGTACCCAGTATTTACCATATGTGCATGATAGTACGTAAAACATGACTCAACAATGTACCCATTATTTACCATATGTGCATGATAGTACGTAAAACATGACTCAACAATGTACCCAGGAATACACCATATGTGCATGATAGTACGTAAAACATGACTCAACAATGTACCCAGTAATACACCATATGTGCATGATAGTACGTCAACAATGTACCCAGGAATACACCATATGTGCATGATAGTACGTAAAACATGACTCAACAATGTACCCAGTAATACACCATATGTGCATGATAGTACGTACAACATGACTCAACAACGTACCCAGTAATACACCATATGTGCATGATAGTACGTATAACATGACTGTACGTACAACATGACTCAACAACGTACCCAGTATTATACCATATGTGCATGACAGTACGTAAAACATGACTCAACAATGTACCAAGTATTACACCATATGTGCATAATAATACGTACAACATGACTCAACAATGTACCAAGTATTGTGCCATATGTGCTTGTTAGTACGTATAAATAACAGATTGAGAACCCATAAGTGGAAAGAATGAGATTGCGGGGGATCGGCAGGGGTCCTGGAAGAATATCAAATTTGTGAGAGAAGACCAGGAAGTAGGCCTCTTTCAGTCCTGAAGGACTATAGAGTTGTGCCTCTTGGGAGGTGCCTGGCAGCACTGCTGGTGACTGTATAGTCCAATGCGAGAGTGACAATCTCTGTCACAGTTTCCGCATCTGTAAGACGAGGCAAGTCCCGCAGTAAGTGACTGCGCTTTGAGCCTGTGCCGCCTATCCTCAGTTTGTTGAATCAGATTGCGCTCAAAGAGCACCAGTCCGTTTCGTACATCTCTTCTCCAGGAGCATCTGTCTGTTGCAACTCTCTCCCACGTGTCTGGATCTATTCCAATGGTTTTCATATCTTGTTTACACACATCCCTATATCGCATTTGGGGTCTTCCGGTTGGCCTCTTTCCTGTGGCTAGTTCTCCGTAAAGGAGATCTTTGGGAATACGTTCATCCTCCATTCGAGATACGTGGCCCAGCCACCGGAGGCGTCTCTGCTTGAGGAGGGTGTGCACTGTGGTAATATCTGCTCTTTCAAGCACCTGTTTGTTTGTTATGTGGTCTTTCCATGTTATGCCCAGGATACGTCTCAGACATCTCATGTGGAAGGAATTCAACTTCCTTTCCTGTCTTGAGTACTGGGTCCAGGATTCAGACCCATAGAGTAGTGTGCTAACAACACAAGCTTTATATACTTGAGCTTTTGTACGCTCTGTTAGTCTATTATTCTCCCAAACTCTTTTAGCTAGCCTGGAAAATGTTGTGGTTGCCTTTCCAATGCGTCTGTCGATTTCTGTCTCTAATGAAAGATTATCTGATATTGTCGACCCCAAATACACAAAATCGGGGACAACCTTCAATTCGTAATTAGAAATTTTGATTGACGGAGGCGCACCAGCATCTTGTTCCATCACCTGTGTTTTATTTAGGCTAATGATGAGCCCAGAGTCTTTGCAGGCGGCAGCAAAACGATCTATGAGCCTTTGGAGATCTTCTGCTGTATGAGTAGTCAGTGCTGCATCATGTGCAAAAAGTAGTTCTCTTACGCATCTTGATCTTATCTTGGTCTTTGCCTTGAGTCTTGATGGGTTAAAAAGTTTGCCATCAGATCTTGTGTGAAGGTATATGCCTTCAGTGGCAGTCCCAAATGCCTGCCTTAAGAGAACAGCGAAGAAGATACCAAAGAGTGTAGGAGCAAGCACGTAGCCCTGCTTTACTCCGCTGCTGATGCTGAATGACTGGGATGTTGAGCCATCAAATAAAATGGTCCCCTGTATGTTTTCGTGGAATGATTTCATGAGACTAAGAAGGGTGGGTGGACATTCAACCTTTTCAAGGACCTTAAAAAGGCCGCTTCTGCTCACGAGGTCAAATGCCTTTGTGAGTTCGATGAAGGCAATATATAATGGCTTCCTCTGTTCTCTGCACTTCTCCTGGAGCTGCCGGAGTGAGAAAATCATATCGATGGTGGACCTGTTGGGTCTAAATCCGCACTGAGATTCGGGGTAGATTCTTTCAGCAAGAATGTGTAATCTTTTAAGGATTACTCTGGCAAAAATCTTGCCTGTAATGCTGAGTAGGGAAATGCCGCGATAGTTGTTGCAGTCGCTTCTGTCGCCTTTGTTTTTATAAAGGGTAACGATATTTGTGTCTTTCATATCTTGTGGTATTGATTTTTCTCTCCAACAGAGCTGAAATATTGCATACAGTTCTGGGATGATTATTTCTTTACTACATTTTAAAATGGGAGTCTCTGTTGCGAAGTGGTCATGCCGTTTGACTTGTGATCCGAAGGTTGTGGGTTCGATTCCGGGCCGCACCCTTCGGTTTACGAGTTAAATGTTTCGGAGACTCCTGTGGGTTGTCGCTAAAAGCTACGGAGTTCGTGCTTTGTGCGACGCTTTCCGCGCTGCGGAAAGAGACCGAGCCATATGGGATAAAACCCGGTGGGATGTCGACCCTGTCGACTTTTAAGAGACTTTTTGTTTTTACATTTTAAAATTTCAGGTGGAATATTATCTTTTCCAGGTGCCTTGCCGGATTTGAGAGAGTCTAGTGCTTCGCTGATTTCTGTGAGGCAAGGTTCGTTATCCAAGGCATGCATGGCGGATTGTTGATCGATGGCTTCCAGAGCTTCTTCGCTGACAGTGTTATCCACTGAGTATAGCTCTGAGTAGTGTTCTACCCAGCGATCCATGTGTTTCGCTCGATCTTTTATGATTACCCCCTCAGTTGATCGTAAAGGGGCCATCTTATTTTTTGATGGACCGACAGCTTGCTTGATGCCCTCGTACATTCCTCTTATATTTCCAGTGTCTGCACAAGTTTGAATTTGAGCAGAGAGCTGTAGCCAGTACCTGTTCGCACATCTTCTTGCCATCTGTTGTACTCTATTTCTGGCAGTTCGCAATGCCTGCAGTGTTTTCTCTGAAGGTGATGTCTTATACATTGAGAATGCATGTCTCTTTATCTCCAGGACTGGGAGCATCTCTTCAGAGTGTGCTTCAAACCAGTCGGTTGACTTAGTTTGCTTCTTGCCAAATGTTGATAGTGCTGTATTGTAGATGGTGTCGCGAAAATGACTCCATCTCTCGGTGGAATTTTCGTTTGTGGGGCCAGGCAGAGTATCCGCTAGAGCCTGCATGCATTTGTTAACCTTCTCTTTAATCTGGGTGCCGCTGGTGTCAATGCGTGGTCTTCCTTCTGTTCGGCTTCTGTAGATTCTCTTGGGCTTTATCTTCACCTTGCTGGAGACGAGTGAATGGTCGGTGTCGCAGTCAGCACTATGATAGCTGCGAGTCAGCCGTACATTGCGGAGGTTGCTGCGTTTAGTGAGCACCAGGTCGAGTTGGTGCCAGTTCTTTGATCTGGGGTGATGCCATGACACCTTGTGTTGAGGTTTCGTGTCAAAGAAGGTGTTGGTCACGCACAGATTATGGTGGTTGCAGAATTCCAAGAGACGTTGTCCATTGTCATTGATCTTCCCAACGCCAAACTGTCCTAGACATGAAGGCCAAGATTTGTGGTCGGAGCCAACCCTGGCATTGAAATCCCCCAGGATAAAAAGATGTTGTTTCTCTGGTGTTTCACTGACTTCTTTGCTAAGGTCGTCATAGAACTTGTCTTTAGATTCTGATGCTGCAGTTAGTGTTGGGGCGTAAACGCTTATAATACTAACTGGGCCTGCCTCTGTCTGGAGTTGGAGCTTCAGTATTCTTTCAGTGCCATCACTTGGTGGTATAATGGAATTAAGCAGCTTGTTTCTGATAGCGAAGCCAACTCCATGCTCCCTGGTCTCTCCGCACGGCTTGCCATGCCAGTAGAAAGTGAAATCCCTCTCCTTGATGCTTCCAGATTCTTGGAGTCTGGTCTCTTGCATTGCGACAATGTCTATCCCCAGTCTTAGTAGTTCGTTGTTTATCACTGCAGTTTTGCGGGCATCCACAATCTCGTTTAGATCGTCTGAGATGCCAGGGGTCATGGTTCTTACGTTCCATGTTCCCAGCCTTAGGGCTGGTTGTTTTTTTTCTTTTTCTTGTTGCTAGGTGTATAGATTGCGGTCCATGTGTCAGGATTTTCCCCTAAGCTCCACACACCCTCAGGAGCAGATGAACCGTGGCGAGACAACACCTTATTGACTGGGGGCTGCCCAGCTTAGGCGAGCAGTAGCTGTCTAGTGAGATACGATGCTCTCTCCCACCGTCGGAAGTAGACCCTGGTGCCTTGCTCTACGCCAATCGAGCATTAAGACTTATAACCGGCAAATGCTGCTTCCCGTGTTGTGTCACCGCTTTACGCGGTGCTGAAGTGACCTCTTCAGAGCACAAGCCTGGGCAATGGAAATCGGAGAACCAGCTGTTGCCCAGTAGCAGGTTCCCCCTCTCCACCTCGCCGATGTTGACCAAGGGAAAGGCAGTAGCCAATGCAACTTGGCATCGGTGCCGTCGTAGGAGTTGCCAGAACTATGTTGTTTACAACATGGAACTGCCTTAGGGACTCCATCTCCGGATTTGTCCTCAGGGTTTACTCCCGAAGCCTTTCCCATATGGGTATACCCGCAAGGCAGCGGAGGTTTGAGATTTAGAGTTCCCTCTCTTAGAAGAGATGCCAACCAAGGCTGACGAGTCTCCTCTACCCGGGAATCAATAAGGAGGGAAGTCTACCATTCTTCCTTCCTGGCAGTGACCACACTGATCGGATGACCGTAGCCATTGTCTCTACTGAGAGATCCTCTGCCCACCGTCACTGATTTGAAACCATAACCAACAACTATCTGTCGGCTGCTCCCAAGTCCAATCCACCACCAGAAGACGACCAGGAAAACTCTTTGCTGGCTTTTGAACAAAGGGACGGAGCACGTATGGGAATGTCCTGAGTGCAGAGGTGTCGGTTCTTAACTCAACTCAACTCAACGTATAACATGACTTAAAAACTTACCCAGTAATTAGTGTCTGTTTGAGGGTGGAGAATGTATTTTACTTTTTACATAATTTTTTATTTCCATGTTTTTACATTATTTACATGTTTTATGCTCTCATTGAGTCACAGCATGAACAAGCTTCCATGGACATGTTTGATTATCTTGTTGAAAAGAACAAACTACATAAATCATTCAAGGACCATGGACTCGATGAAATTGACATGGTATTTATCAAAGAATTGATTTCACCAAACATCGCCAAAGATGGGGTAGGTAAGACAGTCTGTTGTTTTAAAAATGTTGCTAACTGTAGTTGAAGAACCATATCAGTATAGTCGCTAGTGCACCTGCTCACTCATACAGTGGTCCATGGTTCAATCCCCAGTATTGTTATGTGATTTTTGCCTGACACAGTACATCTCTACGATCATTATGGACTAGGACTGCTCACTGTCTCAAAGAGTCAGCTGGTGAAATTAGAGCGCATACAGAACAAAGCTATGCGGGTAATTCTGGGATGCACCAGAGACACCCCAGCAGTGTGTATGCGATACATCTTTGGTTTGCCGACTGTTGCTGGTAGGCTCAATGTGATGCAGGCGAAGGCATACCTCAGAGTAGTTGCTGACACAGACCACCCGTTGTTTGAGGAGCTGGACGCAGTTAAGGGTCAGCGACTAAGAGGGAAATCATGGATGGCTCAGGGGGAGGGTACGATCAGACAGGTGTGCATCTTGGAGAACATTAGGCGAGGAGAGGAGTGGGTCAGAGTGCCAGTGGAGCAGTCAGACCTGTTCAGAGTTATAATCACATTGATCCGGGAGTGCAGGGAATGGCCAGCAGGGGCCACGGAAGTGGAAATCCAGTAAGTAATTCAGGATAATGCTCGCCCGGGTGATGTGATTATATACACAGATGGTTCGGCGTCGAGAGGCAGGAGAAGTGACTAGGGGTTCTTAGCAAAAGCTAATGGTCGACGTTTGGTGCAGGATATCCTCGCATATGATACCATATGAATGGAGGTGGAGACGGTCAGTGCAGCTTTCCGCTGGATGGAGAATACGATACACACACATCGTGATTGTAACTGACTCAGAAAGCATGCTGAGTAGGGTGAGGACAGGCACGCTTCGTGCAGAGTGGCTTGCTTCGCTTCGGAAGTCACGGGTGACAAGCATCGTCTGGATCTTTTCTCCGGGGCATGCTGGTGTGCTGGGGAATGAACAGGCGTACAGATTGGTTGGCTCTGCAAAACTTGGTGGAGTATTGATGCATGATAAGGCAGACGTGGTTGCGGCCTTGCGGGAGCACGTGTACACCTCGGAGGAGTAAATGGATGACCATGGTCTGGCAAGAATGCGACAGCGAGGGGTGACGAGGGGATCTGGCCGACGATCGACGCTCAGAGGAAAGACGAGACGGACATATAATCAGATTGCTACTGGTACTATTAGTGTTGGAACTCTTCGCTGGCTGCTGGGGATGGGGACGGAGCGCTTATGGGAAAGCCCCGAATGCTGTGATGTCGGTTCCTAAATCAATCAATCAGTCTCTAGGATCAACCCAGCTTCTTGAAAATGGATACCGGAGATTTGTCTGGTTCTTCTGGGAAATAATGGAAACTAGTCAATCCACTTCATTATACTGTAACTAAGTATCTGCACAAAATTACCATTACCATTTTTCCTTTTTATTGCAACTATTTGAGTTAATAAATAGGTAATGCCAAAGAACATATTACTTTGGAGTGTGAGATGCCATAACTCCATATATACTAGGTCATGAGTTAGGTTATGACACTTTCTTTCTTGCTCTTCGTACCTTCCTACAGAATTTTCTGGCGCTAAATTTATGACCGTATGTATTTTCTTTGTAACTCGCGCATACAATCAGATCTATAAGTCGAGTGTTATGCTACCCATGGCAAATCCTACTTATTGTTTTACAATACAATTCTAAATAAAAGCTAACATCTGTAAACTTCAACAAAGAAATTCAAGGTTTTCCCATTCTCAGAAACTATTATGTTCACAGTGTTTTGCGATTTTCACCTGTTGGGCTGTTTCAACAAGAAATGTGGGAATGTGAATGGTGCATGATTTCTGCATTTTTGTTGATATTTTGGGATGTAATTTGAAGAAAGTGCCCTGACTGGCTGACTACAGTTGCATTTTTCCATCATTCATTCATTCATTCATTCATTCATTCATTCATTCATTCATTCATTCATTCATTCATTCAGTAGCATGTCCTTTGCAGAACCTCGCTCCCATAGGAAAACTTCTCGATCACAGGCAAGATGTCCCGCGTCCGATAAACCCATCTGGAGATTATCCGCCACATCCTGCACCCATCTTCTCTTTGGCCTTCCTCTTCGTCTATTCCCAGGCATATACCCCTCCATTATTGTTCTCTCCAAACTATTATGACGTTTCAAGTGACCAATATATATCAATTAGTTTTTTGTTTTATCGTCTTTAATTTTAATACCCAACCCTCTTCAATATTCAGCTTCTTGAAGGATAGGCATAGGGTCCTTCAGGCCAAAAGGTACCTGAGAGTTGCCGCAGACAGGGATCACCCGCTGCATGCAGCAATGGATATGGTAAAGGGTCATAGACTAAGACGAGGCAGGTCCTGGATGGCACAGACAGAACTTTCTATAAGTCAGGTGTGTGATCTAGAGACCATCAATCGTGAAAGAGAGTGGGTTGAAGTTCCGGATGACATGACGGACTGGCACAATGTAATAATAACACTGGGTCGTGAGTGCAGAGAATGCGCAGCGGGCCGCATTGAGTTTGAAGTGCAACAGCTGATCCAGAGCAACACACATCAAGGTGACATAGTCATCTACACCGATGGGTCAGTGGTGAGACAGACGTAGTGGCTGGGCTTTATTGCAAAGGCTAATGGGCGAGTCTTGAAAAAGGAGAGCCTGGCATATGAGACTAAGACCTCCAGCTAGAGGAGACTATTGCAACACACGTTGTGTTCATTACGGTTTCAATGAATATGCTTAGCAAGGCGGAGAAAGGAATGTTTCGTGTGGAATGGCTCTCGTCGCTTCAGAGGTCACATATTGTGAGAATTGTATGGATATTTTGCCCTGGCCATGCGGGTGTACGGGGGAATGAACAGGCTGATAGGCTAGCAAGGAATGCACCTCTTCGTGGTATCTTGCCTATGGACAAGGGCGAGGTGGTCGTGCGCTTGTGGGACCAAGTGGAGAAGGCGGAGGAACAGATTGAGAACCCATATGTGGAAAGAATTAGATTGCGGGGGATCGGCAGGGGTTCTGGAAGAATCTCAAAACTGAGAGGGAAGACCAGGAGAACATTTAATCAGATAGCGGTGGGAACGATTAGTAGTATGACTCTTCGCTGGATGTTGAACGAGGGGACTGAGCACGTATGGGAATATCCTGAGTGCAGTGATACCGGTTCTTGACTCAACTCAACTCAACTTAATTCAGTAAGTATTCATTTGTTCTTTTCTTTACCCAAGATATTCTTAGAACCCATATATAACATTTATATTCAAAAGCATTTATATGCTGTTCAGCATTTTTAGTATGTGCCCAGGTCTCACAGGCGTATGTTGCAATGGGAAAAATGCATGCTCTTAAAATCTATTCTTTTTTAGTTCTATCTGTCCCACTCCATAATTTATTCAGTTGTTTTAGTCTTTGAAGAGCAATTGAATGTCTTTGATAGTCTTACCATTGTTGGTAATCAATGACCCAAGATATTCGAAAATTTCCACCACCTCCAATCTTTGTTCAATAACATATATTTCTTTCTCCATATTTGTTTTATCTGTATGCATTATCTTTGTTTTATTTTCTATGTAAGATATAATTTGTGATTTTCACTATTTCTTTGGGTTGAGGTTTTCCACCCCGGCAGCTTTATTAACCCAGATGAAAACTGAAAAACTAAGGTGGCAAATTCTTCAACATCTGCATTACAGACCTTGATTGATTTCATGCTTAGTCCACACCTCGGCAGTAAATGGTTCATGGATAATGTAGAGATTGAATGTGGTTGAGACAGCAGAGCACACACTTCTTTGCTGAAGATTTCAAAGCCCCGCTAAAGCAATGGAAAAAGTGTGTCAGTGTTGGCTTAAGTTAGTTGCACCTTCTTTACATGTCATCACTGTCAAACCCAGCATTTATTGGCTGTTTGTGATTTTCTAGGCAGAGATACATAAGGTAGTTTGACATTGTTTTCTGAACGGTCGATGCTCAAACCATTGTGAAAAGCAGTGCAAAGCAATTTGCTCCCCAACTGCCTGCAGTTAACTTCAAACCCAGTATGTTGGGATTGTAAAACAGCATTCACTATACACGAGTCACAGGCTGATGGGGATCATTGTGAGAAAGAATGGTGGACAGTATAAACATAATAAATGGTGTTCAAATTAATATCTTACTGATTACTGTCTAAAAATACTCATTTATAACTTACCTACAGACTTCCCCTCATGTGAGTAAGCGTGCACACACACACATACACACGCGCGCGCGCACGCACGCACGCACGCACGCACGTGCATTCATGCATGCACAAACACAATTTCTAACTATTACATTTATAATTTTTTTAAACAGAAATGGCTTCATCGTGGTAGGCCAAAAGAAAAAGCATTTTTGTATGAGGTAGGTTTCAATTATTTTAAAAAATGTAGAATTAATACATGTTAACATAGTATTGTTAGTTGTGAATTGTTTTCTTGTTGTGATATTCATGATTGTTTATCTGTTACATTAGTACATTAGCTGTTTGTTTAGGTTGGAGGTTCTGGTTTAGACAAGAAGTTCGTTCAGGTTGGAGATTCTGGTTTAGACAAGAAGTTTCTTTAGGTTGGAGGTTCTGGTTTAAACAAGAAGTTATTTATCTTATACAAAACATGGCTAATGCTGTATGATGTTGTGTAATAAAAGAAGTATGTGCATGTCTGTATGCGCTTGTGTATGCTCATAAGCCTTTCTCTCTAAACATGCGAAAAGGCAATGCTTTTGAAGTGCAAAATGAAATAACCAAAACAAAAATAAATCGTAATGGAAAGAGCATTCAAATGTATATGTCAACATAAGCCAACCTTGCTTTAAATGTGGCAATATAATCTGAAGATGAACAAAATAAGTGTGAGAATGTGACTACAAAATGGACACAAGTATCATAGAGTTGTGGAGATTTCGTGTCTTTTACTGACTCAGTGAACTGTTTCAGTGCTACAAGATTTCATAGCAGGTGCTCAAGAAGTATTATAATGTTGGACATTTTACACATTGATGGTAAAGATCTGAGAGTAATAAAGAACATATGTTTGCAACAAAGAGCAACCATAAGAATTGACAACCAATTGGGAATTTATCAACACATTAAACAAGGTATTAGACAGGGCTGTGTACAGGGTTGCTTCCGGTAAAAATGGCGACGACGTGACGTGTTTATTCTTCGGGACGACGCTGTTTTAGTGTTATCCTGTGGATTATGTGGTGTTATTTCGTATTCGTTTATTGGAAGTGTTCAAAAGAATCCACGGAAGGCAGGTGGTGGATGGAATTATGAGGGCAGCCGACAGATAGTTTTGGTTATGGTCTCAAGTTTCGCGACGGTAGGCAGAAGATCTCTTTCACGAGACAAAGGCTGGTGTCTCCGACCAGTATGGCCACAGCCATAGAAGGAAAGCAACGGCAAACTACCTTCTTTAAAAGTGCCTAGTTCATTATGATTCGCTTAAAAACAGATCATCGCAAGACAAGGACAGAGACATTAAAATTAGCAAAATGGAATGTTAGGACGTTAAACGACGACGAAAAATTAGATAACATCAAACAAGAAATGGAAATAGAGAAAATTAATATTTTAGGGATGTGCGAAACGAGATGGACAGGAGCAGGCATCAAGATAGATGCAGATTTTAAGATTATTATTCTGGAGGAGAAAATCGACAAAGGGGGTAGCAATTATTTTGGACCGGCAAACATCACAATCTGTTCAAGGATATTGGGCGTGTCAGACAGGGCTCTACTAGTTAAATTAAGCGGCAGATCTTTTAGCATAAATGTTATTCAAGAACATGCCCCAACAGGAGAATCCAGTGATGATTGTGTAGAAGAATTGTATAATGACATAGAGTCTGCTTTAAAGAAATGTAAAAATTCAGAAATAAACATCATAATAGGGGACTTCAATGCAAAAGTAGGAAATCAAGGTGATAGATACACAGTAGGAAACTATGGTTTAGGAGATAGAAATGAAAGAGGATACAGACATGTAGAGTGGGCTAAAAGAGTCAGGAAATGATTGTAGGAAACACCTGGTTTAAGCAACACCCTAGAAGATTATGGACATGGAGGAGTCCTGATAGCAGGATTAGAAACCAGATTGATTACATTTGATTAGCAGAAGATTTAGAAATGCGCTAACAATAGCAAAAACAGTTCCCAGTGCTGATTGTTATAGTGACCACAGATTACTTACAGGAACATTGAGGATAAAGTTAAAGAAAGTCAAGTATAAAACAGGAAACACTAAATATGATTTGTGTACATTGAGTAACGACAAGGAAATACAAAACAAATTCAACATAGAAGTACAGAACAGATTTGATATATTGTCTGATCTAGAGATCCTATTCCAGGATGTGGATGATCAATGGGAAATGTTGAAGAATTCAATAAGTTTGGCTGCAGAAACAACTATTCCAAAATTAAAGAAGGTGGGTCGTAAGAAATGGATGACTGAAGAAATTTTACAACTAATGGAAACAAGATGACTCAACAAAAATAATTCTGCCAAATATGAAGAAATTCACAGACAAGTCAGAATATTATGTAAGGAGGCAAAAGAAGCATGGCTTGAGAAAAATTGCTTAGAAATTGAAAAACAACACAACAGTCAAAATACCAAATTAGTGCACAAAAGAATTCAGGAACTTACTAATAAAAGAACAAGTACATCAGCAGGCTGTCTAAAAACTAAAGATGGCAAAATCATAATAGAAAAAGATCAGATTCTACATGTATGGTCAGACTATGTGAAAAACCTTTATGATGATAACAGAGATGAACAGTATGATATTCGATTTAATAATGAAGGACCGCCAATTTTGAAGATGGAGGTTCGAAATGTTCTTAAACATATGAAAGCTGGCAAGGCCCCCGGTTCAGATAACATCACAACAGAAATGATTAAAGCTTTAGAAGAATATGGAATAGATCAAGTCACCAGACTGCTGAACACATTATATGATACCGGAGATATACCTTCTGAATTATGTAATTCTGAATTTATTGCAATCCCAAAGAAATCAGGAGCCTTGGAATGTGATCAACATAGAACAATTAGTATAATGAGTCACATCACAAAGATTTTGCTACGAATTATCATGCAAAGAGTGAGGAAGAAAATACAATCTGAAATAGGGGAAGAACAATGTGGGTTTGTAGAAGGAAAGCGTACAATAAATGCTGTGTATATGCTGCGTTCAGTTATTGAACGTTCTATAGAAGTAAACAAAGATATACATCTTTGCTTTATTGACTACACAAAGGCTTTCGATAGAGTAAGACATGTCAACATGGTAGATATGCTTGCAGATCTACAAATTGATGGGAAAGACATTAGACTTATAAAAAACATATATTGGAAACAACAAGCTGCCATAAGGATTGATAATGAAGTGGGACAATATCAGCCTATTAAGAGAGGTGTTAGGCAGGGATGTGTAATGTCTCCAGATCTTTTTTCCCTATACAGTGAAAATATTTTCAGAAATGTAGAAGATATAAATGGAATCAGCATTGGAGGACGAGACATCAATAACATTAGATATGCAGATGATACAGTATTGATTGTAGACAATGAGCAGGATCTGCAACAGTCAGTAGATGCGGTTGTTTGCACACCGTGAACAACTGGGATTAGAATTAAATTGTAAAAAGACACAGATTATGGTCGTCACTAGGAAGAACGAAATACCACAATGTAATATACAAGTAAATGGGAATATTCTTCAACAAGTGAATCGGTACAATTATCTCGGAACAGTCATAACATCTGATGGGAGATGCCTTGAAGAGATTAGAACAAGAATCGCCATGGCGAAAGTAGCCTTTAGCAAGATGAAAAACATACTGACCAATAAAAAGATGTCAATTGAAACGAGAAAAAGAGTGTTGAGGTGATACATAGAGCCTGTTCTTTTTATGGATGTGAAACTTGGAAAATGAGCAGTCAAGCTGAAAAACATCTGATGGCTGCAGAAATGTGGTTTCTGAGGAAAATGCAAAGAATACCATGGACAGACAGAAAAAACCAATGACCAAGTACTACAGGAGACAAATGAAAATCGTAAATTGATTAGAGAAATTAGACGTAGACAGTCAAATTTTTTTGGGACATGTTATGAGAAGAAATGGATTGGAGAACTTAGTGACAACTGGCAAGATCGAAGGGAACAGAGCAAGGGGAAGACCGAGAAGTAAATACCTGGATGGCTTGGCCACATGGCATGGTCGAGACAGGAACACTGAGCTGATCCACGACTCTGGTGATCCAGTGAAATGGCGAGTCATGACCGCCCACGCTTTCCGGCATGGCACATGATTGATTGATGATTGTGGTCCGTCAATCAATCTGTTAAATTTGTATGGTAAAATAAAAATGAGATCCATACAAGATACGCCATTGATATCAATTGGTGGGCATAATGTAAACAACCTGCATTATGCTGATGACGTCGTCGAAAATAAAATGCGGTAACACGAAATGAGCAACAATTATTAGACTTTGTAGTAACAGAGAGTGCAAGGAAAGGACTCTCCTTGAATATCAAGAAAACAGTAACAATGGTAATATCAAAGAAAATGGTGACACCAAAATGTGACATAGAAATAGAAGAGAAAATCCTTAACCAAGTTGATAATTTTAGATACCTAGGGGCATTTATAACATCAGATGGAAGATGTACAACAGAGATTAGGAGTAGAATAGGGCAGGCAAAAGCCGCTTTTCAGAAAATGAAGAGTATCTTAAGTCACTATCACTGAATGTAAGAAAGAGAGTGCTGAAATGCTATGTAGAACCAGTTTTGCTGTATGGCAGTGAATCTTGGAACGTAAATGAACAAATTAAGAAGAAATTAGAAGCAACAGAGATGTGGTTCCTGAGACGAATGTTGCGAATTCCTTGGACTGCCAGAGTAACTAACGACGACTGCCTGAAACAGGCTAATGAAACTAGAACATTATATACAACAATAAGACACAGACAAACATCTTTCTTCGGTCACGTGATGAGAAGAGAGGCATTGGAGAACATCGTAACAACTGGAAAGATCGAGGGGAAGAGAGGCAGAGGTAGACCAAGAGAAGTGATGCTGGATGGATTGAGACGGTGGCATGGAGGAATATCAGCACCAGAGTTGATCCAGAAAACCAAAGACCGAGATCTATGGAGAGCCATGAACGCCTATGCCAGCCGGCACGGCACTTGATGATGATGATGAACACGAAATGGACATAATTTCAAGAGAAAGTTAAACCTAAAGACTTAATCTAAATAACAGAAGAAAAAAAACAAACAGAAGTAATAGTAATTACATCTCATCTCATATCATCTCATCTCACCTCATCATCTTCCTCTTGTACCTTGCGGTGTCGAGGTGAAGTATAAACATCGTGAGAGTGCCCGATTATGGGCTTCATGTATCGATATTCCCATGGACTCTGCTATTCCCTCCGTCCAACGTTTACGTGGTCGGCCTCTTCCTCTGTTTCCATCTGGTCTGTACATCATTGCTTGTTGTGGTATGCTGTTGACTGGTAACCTACTTGCATGGCCAAACCATTTGACTTGCTGCTTTCTAATAAAATCTTGTGCTGCTATAACCCCCACTTTAGTCCTGATTTCTCATTTCTGATCTTATCTCTTCTTGATACGTTTGAAAAATTCTTGAGAAAAGCCTACGAACTACTATAGAACCTCAGCTAAGCGAAACACAACTTGGATTTAGCAAAAACAAAGGAAGCAATGATGCTATTTTTGCTCTTAGACAACTTATAGAAAAATCAATCGAATTCAATGAAACACTCTACTTAGACTTTGTCGACCAAGAAAAGGCATTTGATAGAGTAGATAGAAACAAGCTGTGGGAAATCCTTAAACAATATGGTGTGAGTACATATCTAACAAACCTATGTAGAAGCTTATACAACAACAGTGAATGCATAGTGAGAGCAACTAGAGGACACTCAGAACCCTTCAGCATAAGATCTGGAGTACGACAAGGTTGGTCCTGTTCCCTCTCTTGTTCATAACATAAATAGACAACACATGTAAAGAAACCAGCCAAACAGAGACCGCAAGAATACCGCATGACGATAAAACAGAAGAAGCGCCATCTGCATATCTAACCATTAGAGAACTGTTTGCTGACGACCAAGTACTAATAGCAAAATAATAAGCTGAATTACAAGACCACATGAATAGTCTAAACGAAATATGTAGGGAACATAACATGCAAATTAGCACAAGCGAAACAGAGGTAATGACTATAACTTAAAAATTTTTTTTTTTTAAATTCGCTTATCCTTTACAGGACATCGCTGTCAACATCAGCATCTTTCAGCTGTATGTTCATGTCTTGGCAAGATTACGCTCAGTAGTTTGCCATTGCTTTCTGAGTAATATAACTATAACTAAAGAAGAAAAAACAACAACAATTCACCTAAACAAATATCCCTTGAAACAAGTAAAGAGTTTCAAGTACCTAGAAAGTATAATATCATCAAATGGCAGATCAGAAGTCGAGATCGAAAATAGATGTAATAAGGCAAACCAACTCATTGGACAAATGGCACCAATACTAAAGAACAAACATGTATCAATAACTACTAAGAAAGCACTTTACAATACAATCTTCCTACCAACTCTATGCTACCAATGCCAAACCTGGACAATGACAGAAAAAGAGAAAAGAAAAGTAATTATATCACCCTTCAAAATACATTTGGGAAGGTTTTAGAGAAGATAGTCTCTGTCAAGCTGCAAGAGTTTTTGGAAAGGGGGAAGCTTCTTCCAAGAGGCCTGGGGAGCTACAGGGCAAGAAAAGATACCTGGTCAAATTCAGCCACGTTAGCCTTTGACGTTTATGAGAGGTTCCAGAGTAGACAGGAAACGATGACGGCAGCGCTTAATCTCGAGGATGCGTACGCGAGGATGAGTTCGATATGATATTTTGATGACCGCACTGAAGGAGAAGGGGGTCAATTCCTGGTTGGTGAACTGGATAGCAGCCGTCCTGCATTCTCGTCGGGTTGCTCTCTTTCTGGGCGCATGGACCTCAGAGCCACATATTTTAACCCGAGGGACTGCCTACAGGGATCTGCAATCTCACCGGTGCTCTTTAACGTGTATACGAGCAAGATTGCAAACCTAGAAGTACCAGGGGTTGGAAGGATACTAACATTTGCAGATGATATTCTTGCATATAGGCAGGGTAGAGATAGGGAGCAAACAGCCCAGGAGCTACAGGTGACAGTAGACAAAGTGATTGACTGGTGCACTGAAATGAGTACTGTCATCAACCCGGAAAAAGGCGGCTGTTTTGTGGTGCTCTCTGGACAACAGGGTTGTGAGAGCTGATGTCCCAAGCCTCGCGATAGATGGTAGAAGTGTCAACAGAGAGAACAAACTGAAGTATCTGGGAATCACATTTGACAGGAGCCTGTCCTTCAAGGACCATGTGGAGACGGTTGTGACAAGATCTCAAAAGGGACTCAATGCACTTAAAACTATGGCTGCAATGGACACAGAGCAGAGAATGCTCTTCACACTATACCAGCACTTGATCCTCTCAGTGATTGATTATGGAATAGGACTGCTCACTGTCTCAAAGAATCAGCTGGTGAAGTTAGAGCGCATACAGAACGAAGCTATGCGGGTCATTCTGGGATGCACTAGAGACACCCCAATAGTGTGTATGCGTTACATCCTTGCCGACTGTTGCTGGTAGGCTCAAGGTGATGCAGGCGAAGGCATACCTCAGAGTAGCTGGAGACATAGATAACCCTTTGCATGAGGAGCTGGACGCAGTTAAGGGTCAGAGACTGATAAGAGGGAAATCATGGATGGCTTAGTCGGAGGATACGATCAGACAGGTGTGCATCTTGAAGAACATTAGGCGAGGAGAGGAGTGGGTCGGAGTGCCAGCGGAGCAGTCAGACTTGTGCAGAGTTATAATCACATTGATCCGGGAGTGCAGGGAGTGGCCAGCAGGGGCCACGGAAGTGGAAACCCAGCAACTGATTCAGGATAATACTCGCCCGCGTGATGTGATTATCTACACAGATGGTTCGGTGTTGAGAGGTAAGAGAAGTGCCTGGAGATTCTTAGCAAAAGCTAATGGTCGACGTTTGGTGCAGGAGAGCCTGGCGTATGATACCACAACATCTAGCTTAAGAATGGAGGTGGAGGCGGTCAGTGCAGCTTTCCGCTGGATGGAGACTACGATACATACACACATCGCGATTGTAACTGACTCAGAAAGCATGCTGAGGAGGGTGAGGACAGGCAGGCTTCGTGCAGAGTGGCTTGCTTCGCTTCGGAGGTCACGGGTGGCAAGCATCACCTGGATCTTTTCTCCGGGGCATGCCGGTGTGCTGGGGAATGAACAGGACGGACAGATTGGCTGGCTCGGCAAAACTTGGTGGAGTATTGATGCATGACAAGGCAGACGTGATTGCGGCCTTGTGGGCGCACGTGTACACCTCGGAGGAGCAAATGGATCACCATCGTCTGGCAAGAATGAGGCAGCGAAGAGTGATGAAGTGATCTGGCAGACGCTCGACGCTCAGAGGAAAGGCGAGACGGACATATAATCAGATTGCTACTGGAACTATTGGTGTTGGAACTCTTCGCTGGCTGCTCAGGATGGGGACGGAGCGCTTATGGGAATGCCCCGAATGCTGTGATGTCGGTTCCTAAATCAAGCAATCAATCAAACAAAGAAAAAAAATGTCTTCCTAAGCGCAATGTCAAAGTTAATGGAACCAGTTTGAAACAAGTCAATGTATTTAAGTATTTGGGTATTTCAATAGCAACAGATGGAAGATCTATTAAGGAAGTTAAATGTAGATTAGCATAAAGAAGAGCAGTATTTCGCAAGATTAAGAATATTCTCTACAGTGTATCTTTATCTCTGTAAGCATGTTATAAAAATAGGCAAATTTGAAAAATTAATGATTATTATTATTGGCAAATTTATGGGAAAAGGCAAAAGAAAGATAAAGAGATAAATGCCAGGATGGCCACGCCAAATTGCTTAAATAGGACAAAGAACAGGCCTGATATGATTGATTAATTGAATCCTGATATGAGTTTGCAAACATGGCACATATTGATAATGGTTATTATTTTTAAATATTATTATCTTCTTGTGTCCATGGCATTTAAGCACTATATACAAAATGGCCAACAAGCCTAAATGTGTCTGTAGTGGTTTCAAAACCTCCACTTTGCTGTTCATAATCCAGGACCATGCTTTATGAGATATCTCAACTGTGCCCTACATTACTATCTTAAGAACTAGAACAAGGAGTAGAGGAGCAGAGATAACCTTTCTAAGAAAATGAAACATACTTTACTAGAATGGTTTATCATAGTATAGGGGACGCAGAGGTGTTTCCAAGGCACCAGGGCCAGGTTCTATACTGGCCAAGACCTACTAGCACGTCATGATCGTGCGTCCTGGGCAACAGGTCCCTTCGGGGTCCTGGCTAACGTAGTAGGATCGCTGATTCTTCCGAAGTCGGAGAGTATCGCCTGCACGGCGAGGAACCACCAGTCTGCACACCAATAAGCCAGACATGGGACAACGGATACCCACGCAAACCTCAGGTCTGGTATAACATCACACTGATGTTGGACAACAGGATGTCTTCATCCGACGTACAGGACTTCACGCTGGAGTTCACAGCCAGCGAACACAAGCAAGCAAGCATCATAGTATAGCAGGCAGGTTTTTGAAGCCATTATCATCATCAAGTGTCCTGCCAGCTGGCGTAGGCGTTCATGGCTCTCCACAGATCTCAGTCTTTGGTGTTCTGGATCAACTCTGCAGATGATATTCCTCCATACCGCAATCTAAATTCATCCAGCATCATTTCTCTTGGTCTGTCTCTGCCTCTCTTTCCTTCGATGTTTCCAGTCGTCACGATGTTCTTCAATGCCTCTCTTCTCATCACATGACCAAAGAAAGCTGTTTATCTCATTCTTATTGTTGTATATAGTGTTCTAGTTTCATTAGCCTCTTTCAGGCAATCGTTGTTAGTTACTCTGGCAGTCCAAGGAATTCGCAACATTCGTCTTAAAAACCACATCTCTGTTGCTTCTAAGTTTTTCCTAATTTGCTCATTTACATTCCAAGATTCACTGCTACACAGCAAAACTGGTTCTATATAGCATTTCAGCACTCTCTTTCTTACATTCAATGATAGTGACGTATTGCATAAGACACGCTTAATTTTCTGAAATGCTGCTTTTGCCTGCCCTGTTCTTAACCTCTGTTGTACATCTTCCATCTGATGTTATAAGTCCCCCTAGGTATTTAAAATTATCCACTTGGTTAAGAATTTTCCCATCTATTTCTATGTCACATTTTGGTGTCACCGTTTTCTTTAATATCACCATTGTTACTGTTTTCTTGATATTCAAGGAGAGTCCTTTCTTAGTACTCTCTGTTCCTACAATGTCCAACAATTGTCGTAGGTCTCTTGCATTATTCGCCACAAATATTGTGTCATCTGCATAGTGTATATTGTTTGTATTATAATCTCCGATTAGTATCCATGGCTTCTCTTTGATCTCTCTCATTATTAATTCGCTATAGAGGGAGAAGAGATCTGGTGACAAGACATACCCCTGTCGTATCTGTTCGAAACTACCCTCTTTATTTCCCATTTTAATTGCTGCTACTTGGTTCGAGTAAATATTCTTTAGTATTCTTAAATCTTTCCCAACATTTTAATTAGTTCATCATGTTTTACATTATCAAATTCCTTAGTATAATCTACTAAGCACAAATATATGTCTTTCTGTGTCTCTGTTGACATTTCTATTAGTGTTCGTAATATATATATATATATATATATATATATATATATATATATATATATATATATATATATATATATATATATATATATATATATATATATATATCATTGTTTGTACCATGTCCTTCCAAAAAACCATACTGTTCTTCACTAATTTCCATTTTTATTGTTTTTCTTGTTATTCTCATTATAATACTGAGTAGAAGCTTAGTGACATGATTTATGAGGTTAATTGTACGAAAATCTACGCATTCAAATGCTCCCGGTCTTTTTGGTATAGCTATAAATACAGATTTCATCATATCGCTCGGTAAATAGGCCTATCCACTGCTGTAAATATCATGCAACATTTTTCTTAATATATCTACTCCAAATTCTCCCAATACTTCTAAATCTTCTACTGTGATTTCATCTGGCCCAGCTGTTTTTCCTTTCTTCATATGTTTCATAGTGTCAGCGACCTCTTCTTTTAGAATAGGTGGGCCTTCTAAGTTACTTTCTTCTGGAGCCAATACTTCCAAGTATTTCTCATGAAACTTGCACCTTTTATTTTTTGCAATGTCGTGATTATAGTCACCAAACATTCAATCCATCATCATTGTTAACATGAATATATTATTGTTAACAAACTAGGAGAAACTATACTTCTGTTTCAGTGGTATGTGAAAACACAGAGGCAGACAAATCCTAAATCGCATAAGTAAACTCCTACATCATTTGAAAGTTAAACTTGATCTGTTCTTCAGAAAAATGGAAGAAAGTTGGTAGCTTACCAAAAGTTGAAATGTTGTTGCTGCTTGTGTGTGGGTTTTCTGTTGAAAAAGAAAGGAGAGCAACGGTACACAACTTGATGCAGAAGCATTTGCAGCATAAATATTGTACTTGACTATCCTTTAAAGACGATAAAACAAAAAAAATATTTATATACAGTGGAACCTCGCTTAACGAGCATAATTCGTTCCAGAACCTTACTCGTAAAGCGAAACACTCGTTAAGCGAAACAGTTTTTCCCGTACAAATTAATGTAAAATACGATAATGCGTTCCATGCCGAAAAAATACTCAAAATATTTTGTATAACGTTTATTCAAAGAAAATTATATATACATTGTTAAGGAGCGTGATTCATCTACCTCTTCTATAGCGGAATGAACGAATCTGGAATGAGAATTCGATTTGTAGAAAAAAAATTGAAATAATTAATTTACAATTTATAATACATACCTTTCTTTTTTACTAGAAAGCTGTCTAGAGAAATGTGTTTTTGCCGACGTCTTCAGAATTTGGTGGAAATGCTACACAATATTATTATTAAATAAATTAGTAACTCTCATAGCCACTGCCTTATTAGGGTGATGATTCTCAGTGTACGATGCAACAGTTTCCCATGCTTTTAGCATTTCTCTTATTGCGCCAGAAGATTGTTGGTTTGCTGTTACCTTCTCCTCCTCCTCGGACAAACTCTCCTCCACAAATTCTTGCTGTGAAACACAATGTAATTCCATAAGCTCTTCGATGGTCGGCTCTTGGCTATGCTCTTCCACAAGCTCATCGATATCTTTGTTATCCACCTCCAGTCCCATGATCTTGGCCAAAGACACAATCTCGTTGACTACAGGCTCCACAGGCGCACAATCCGGGACTTCCCCTCTCCGCGTCACTCATTTTTTTTTTTTTACAATTTATTTTGCTCGTTATGCGAATTACTCGTTATGTGAGGGGCTTGTTAAGCGAGGTTCCACTGTATTTTGGTCACTTGAAAACGCCATGAAAGTTTAGCGAGAACAATAATAGAGGGGTATATGCTTGGGAAGAGAGGAAGAGGAAGGCCACAGAGAAGATGGGTGCAAGATGTGGCGGATGATCTCCAGATGGATGTATCGGAGGCGGGACATCTTGCCTGTGATCGAGAAGTTTTCCGGAAAGTTGTTATGGGAGCGAGGTTCTGCAAAGGACATGCTACTGAATGAATGAGTCAATGAACTATCTTTTATCTACTATCTGAATGCACCTTCGCATGTGTATGTGTGTATTCAGTGTGCATGTACATGTGTGCATACTTGTGTGTGTGTGTGTGTGTGTGTGTGGGGGGGGGGGGTGATCTACACACAAGGGAAAGTCATTAGGTAACATGAGTTTTATTATACAGCGTATGGACGAGTATGGACAAGGGAAAATCTTATTACAGGACACAGACTGGCTATTAACCAATACTCCATGTAAGAGTCATGAGAATCGAACAGTTTGCACATACTCAATAGCGATTACAAAATGGCTACCCTATTATCGACTTACACTACGAAAGAATGAGGCAATTATGTTATGTTTGTTTGGTGGTCAGAGGGTGTGAAACATTGTGAAATCTACAGAAGAATGATGTTTCAGTTTGGAGACCATTGTTTGAGTCAGCGGAGAGTATGAATGGGTAGAAAAATTTCAAAATGGAAGACAAAACATCATTGATGAAAAGCTGGGAATGTCATGATGACAATCTTTTAGGATATCAAGAGCCCTGTAATTGTGCATGTTCAGGAAATGGGTTAAACATTGAATGATGCCAGTGACATGTTAGTGAACAAATTGAAGCTCGCAATACGATCCAAACACCACTGACTTCTCTCAAAAGGAGTATTGTTGCTGCGCATACAGTTGATACTACATGCTCTGAAATTTGAGGTCTTGAAACATTCAGCAAACAGACTAGACTTGGCACCATCAGACTTTGACTTGTTTGGACCCTTGAAAGAACATGGTCAGAGTTATTCAGATGCCAGTGAAGTAACGGAGGTAGTGCAAAATTGGTTTAAGGCCACACCCAAAACTCTTTCTTAGAAGCCATGAACAAACCAACAAGCTAATGCATAGACAGACCTATATATAGCTAATAGGGTAGCCATTTTGTAATCGCTATTGAGTATGTGCAAACTGTTCGATCCTCATGACTCTTACATGAGGATGTTAATAGCCAGTTTGTGTCCCGTAATAAGATTGTCAATTGTCCATATAATACAAAAAATGAAGAATATCTTATGCAATAAGTCGATATCACTAAATGTAAGAAAGAGAGTGCTAAAGAGCAATATATAATATGTTTTTCTGAATGGCTGAGAATCTTGGAATATAAATGAACAAATTAGAAAGAGATGGGAAGCAACAGAGATTTGGTTCCGTAGACGAATATTGCGAATTCCTTGGATTGCCTAAGTAACTAACGACGAATGCCTTAAAGAGGCTGGCGAAACTAGAACATTATATAAAACAATAAGAAAGAGACAAACAGCTTTTTTGGTCATGTGATGAGAAAAAGGCTCTGGAGAACATCGTGACAACTGGAAAGATCGAGGGGAACAGAGGCAGAAGCAGACCACGAGAAATGATGCTGGATGGATTGCGACGGTGGCATGGAGGAATATCAACGGCAGAGTTGATCCAGAAAACCAAAGACCGAGATTTGTGGAGAGTCATGAACTCAGAACGCCTACACCAGTAGGCACAGCACTAGATGATGATGATGATGATGATGATGATGATATATATATATATATATATATATATATATATATATATATATATATATATATATATATATATATATATATATATAATGTCTATGTGTTTCAATATGATGGCTGAAAAGAAATGATAATATTGTAATTATAGTTATTCTTCACTGTATGTAAGCTGTATTGATCCCATGTTCAAACTCGACATACACTTTCTTTGACTTATTATGTACATGAAGCCATCACATTAGATATTTGTTTTTATTATGCCTGGTATATTTGTATCTCTTCACACTTCCTTCACTGGTTTAGATTGTTGCAAATAAACGCAACAGTATAGATGTTGACAAATGGGATTACATGGCCAGAGACTGTCATCAGCTGGGAATCCGAAACAATTTCGACCATTTACGCTTCATCCAGTTTGCAAGGGTCAGTGCAGTAGATGAAGAGCTTCAGATCTGTTTGAGAGACAAGGTACAGTAATTATCGTACCTAAATATTACACAACTGTGCTTTGTTCTTCCCCTTCTTCTTCTCCTGCTGCTGCTGCTCCATACCAGTTTTGCGTCAGATCATCAGTTTAATCAATGACATCTGGTGAGAACACTGGTATATGCTTCGTACATGGTAGAATTCCCTCAGATAGTCCATCAGTTCATCAATTGAAGAAGCGACCCCATTCTCTGTTTCCATTGGGTCTGAGTGCTAGAGCTCTTCATGAGGAACTGGCTTGTGATAATCACTTTTATGTCCAAACCATTTGATTCAATGATTTGTTAAAATTGTTGTCTAAATACAGGCGCTGTCCCCACTTTCTTCCTGAAATCATAGTTGCTGATCTTGCCAGTTTTCGTTACATTTAGAATTTGTCGTAGTTATTTCATTTTTGTTATTTAAATTTTCCTTTTCTTTTGTTTGTGCTATTAGTGTCAAAATCTAAATGGACAATTCTTGACTGTCTGTGTTTAGTTTATCTATCCATTTTACTGTTTCCATTTGTGTTTCTGTCTGTCCATGGTATTCTTTACATTTTCTGCAAAATCTTCGGTGTCATTAGATGTTTCTCAAAGTGTCTGCTTATTTTACATGGTTTACTTTCATACAACAGTATTGGTTCTATATAGCACTATAACACTTGTTTCTCCCTGCAATTTATAATGTTTGTTTTATTAACAAGTATGTTTTCCATCTTGCAATGTGCTGCCTTTGCCAGAACAATTCTTGTTTTAGTCTTTCCAAGGCACCTTCCATTATATTTTTGACTGTTCCAAGAAAGATGTATAATTCATCTTTTAAACATTTCCCAATTCACGTGGATGTAGGTAGCCATTTAGTATTTCTTTCTTCTTTGACATGGCTATAATTTCTGTTTTCTTACAATTTAATTCTAACTTTGGTTGCTCACTATGAGCAATAATATCATCCATTAAATGGTGTAGATTCTGTTCATTGTCTGCAATCAATACAGTATCATGTGTACATTTTATTTTGTTGATATTTTGTCCTCTCTTAATGATTTCTCTCGTTCTCTTAAATTTTATTCTCTTAAATATTTTAGTCTCTTAAATATTACAAATACTCTCACTATAAAATTACAAACGGTCTGGAGAAATTACACATCTCTGTCGCACATCTACTTAAAGCAAAGGTATACATCAAACAGATCGGCTATATTCAGTATCAATGCTACACAGTGAAAGCTAATGGAAGACGTGGCACAGAGTTGAGTGGAGCTAAGAACTAACATCACTGCACTCAGGACATTCCCATACGTGCTTTGTCCCTTCATTCAACAGCCAGTGAAGAGTCATACTACTAATCTTTCCAACCGCTATCTGATTTAAAGTTCTGATAGTCTTCCCTCTCAATTGTGCGATTCTAACAGAACACCTGCTGAACCCCCGTTATATCATTCTTTCCAGAAACGGGTTTTCAGTATGTTCCCTCGCCTTCTCCAACTGGTCCTACAGGCGCTCAACCACCTCTCCCCTGTCAACAGATAATCTACCAACAAGAGGTGCATTCCCTGCCAGCCTATCTATCAGTCTGTTAATTCCCCTCGCACTCCCGCATGGCCAGGGCAAAAACTTCATACAATTCTCACAAATATCTTTACAATTCTCACAATCTGTGACCTCTGAAGCGAGGAACGCCATTCCACGCGAACCATTTCTTTCGCCACATTACTAAGCATACTCCTAGAGTTCGTAATGAATACAATGTTTGTTGCAGTGGTCTCCTCTAACCATCGGAAGGCCGCTGTTACTGCTTACACCCCCATTCTCATGCTGGAGATTGCAGTCTTATATGCCACACTTTCCTTTTTCAAGCATCGTCAATCAGCCTTCGCGATGTAACCCCAACCACTACGTCTGTTTCTCACTACTGACTCATCGGTGTAGATAACTATGTCACATGGACGTGAGTTGCCCTGGATCAGTTGTTGCATCTCACCCTCTGTGTGGCCTGCTGTCTGTTCTTTGCACTCACGACCCAGTATTACTATTACCTTGTGCCAGTCTTCCGGTACTTTTACCCACCCGTTTTTTCACAATTGATGTTCTATATTTCACACAACTTTTTTTTAAAATGTTGCATATCCCTTACAGGATGTTGCAGTCAACACCAACATTTTCCAGCTGCTGTTGATGTACTAGGCAAGTTTTACGCTCAGTAGATTGCCATTGCTTTCTGAACAGCCGGCTCACATACTCCTGTAAGTTACCAGCGCGGCGCGATCTGCTTCCCACGTTTTCCCCACGTGAATATACGGGATTACGAACAACATCGTTAACACCCTGGCCAGGGAGCCCGACACAACTGGTTAATATATATTTCTGCCTGTGTCATCCAGGACCTGCCTATTCTCAGTCTTTGACCCTTGACCATATCCATGTCTTCATGCTAGAGGTGATCCCTGTCTGCAGCGACCGTCAGGTACCATTTGACTTGAAGGACCATGTGCCTGTCCGCTATTGTTGGTTGTGCAAGGATATGCCTCATGCATTTAATCGGTGTGTCCTGTGTGGACCTTGGGATCACCCGCATTCTGTATGAGCTCCAATCTTTCCAGCTGGCTCTTTGATACTGTCAGCAGCCCTAAACCATATTTATTGACTTAAATTATTAACTGCTGAAAGAGCATGTTAAGTATCCTCTTCTCTACCCCGGTTGCTGCCATCACAC
The DNA here is from genome assembly GCA_014155875.1 of Cepaea nemoralis. Classification (NCBI taxonomy): domain Eukaryota; kingdom Metazoa; phylum Mollusca; class Gastropoda; order Stylommatophora; family Helicidae; genus Cepaea; species Cepaea nemoralis. Next base: position 21,752 of record JACEFZ010013873.1, on the reverse strand, counting down.
TCAAGTCCATTTCCAGCCTTCACTACCAAAGCCTCCACATGATCCTTAAAAGACATACATCTGTCAAAGGTGATTCCCATGTACTTCAATTTACTCTCTCTACTGAGCGGATGTCATGGGACATCTGCCTTCACGATTCGGTTATCCATGGAATACCATACAACTGATGCCTTGTTTGGAATTATTACGGCCTATGAGTCCGTGTTGCACTCCGCCACTCTGTTTACTGCCAGCTGTAAGTCTTCAGTCATTCTTTCCATGTCTTTTCCCTATGTGTACACCAGCACATCATCTGCGAATGTCAAGATTCTACCAATTCATGATGCCTCAATAGCTTCGACTTTGCTGGTGTATACATTAAAGAGCACTGGGGACATGGCAGATCCCTGTGGCAACCCAGGTGTAATAGTACAGGGGGTCAGAAGTCTATGAACCCATGCAAAATGCGATTTTACGCTCAAAAAGTACTGCCACAATCCATTTGGCAATCCAAAGGCAGACCTCCACATCGAAAAGAGTGTATATCAAACGATCATACCTGACCCTATTGTAAACATCTTCCAGCTCAAGTGCCACCGCCGCCATCTCTGGTTTATTCTGGAAGCCATTATAGACATCGAATGTCTTCAGACAGTTGTGCATTTGTTTATCCTGTAGATTTAGGTCTCTGTTGGGCTTTTCTCCTGTGTCTGTAATTCTCTGTAAGTAGAGACATGTATTTCCATATAGATAATTGTGTAAGACAGCAAGCTATTAATGTGATTTCATTATTTTCAGGAAGTCTTGAACCTTTACAACATGTTCTCAACACGCTACACACTTCACAAAATTGCTTATCAACATCAAGTGTCTAGTTCTATGGCACTCATGTAAGATATATGTACAATTTTAATATTTAATATTTTGTGTGTGTATGTGCATGTGCGTGTACACGAGTGCGTATGCGTTTGTGTTTTATTTATATATAATGAAGCTGTAGTAGCATGGTGATATATATATATATGTCCACAACACTTAGTCTATGATCATTCACTTTGATATTCGGCACAGTGTGATTATTCCCTGGAGCTGGCTGGTACATAACTACAGTCTTCTCCAAGTTGATATTGAGCCCAAAGTTGGCACAGGCATGTGAGAAAGCTGAAACATTATGTTGCATGTCCGCCTCTGAGTTGGCGTATAGAGCGCAATCATCAGCAAACAGGAGCTCTCTGACGGTGCCACTGTTAATTTTGGTTTTAGCTTTCAGCCTTCTGAGATTGAATAACTTTCCATCCATACGGTAGTTGATGTCTATTCCAATGTCGTCGTTCTCGAAGGCATTCATCAACATGGCTGAAAACATGAGGCTGAACAGTGTTGGTGCCAGGACACATCCTTGCTTCACTCCATTGGTGACAGGAAAGGGTTCAGACAGCTCACCATTTTCCTGTACTCTTGCCTGCATGCCGTCATGAAATAGCCGCACTATTTGGACAAACTTTCGTGGACAGCCATATCACCTACGTTGCGCATGACTTAAGAGCCAGTTTGTGTCCTGACATAAGATTTTCCACTGTCTATACTCTTCCATGAAAATTCCTATTACTTAAATACTTTCCCTTGTGTGTGTTGTGTATGTTCTCCGTGGCTAAGGGCTTGCGAACGCGGTTTGTGAGCCCGTATACCCGGGTTCGAAACACAGCGGTACTGGTTTTTTCGAAAAAAGGTATAGGTGCCGGTCGTTCAGAAAGCAATGGCAAACTACTGAACGTAAAAATTTGCCCAGGAATCACGAACAGCGAAAATGCTGGGGTTGACTGCTATATATATATATATATATATATATATATATATATATATATATATATATATATATATATATAGATAGATAGATATAGATATGGGGTTGAAAGTATGGAGCCGTGAGTTCTAAGATGGCTGATAAGGCCTATTTTGGCTCGACATGTTCTTTAACAATGTGGGCAAAGAATGCTTGACGTTCCATGAGGAGGATGTCCTGAAGTGGTTTTTATGTCCAGCCTTTTCTTCACAGCTGCACCCTTATGTATTGATGTACGCCACGAATTACGGTCTTTAGCAGCAGTCTCCCAGGTGTCAACATGAATTCCAAAAGCTGTAAGCGAGATTTTCACTGTCTTTAAAGCGTTTCCTCTGGCCGCCTTGGGAGCGTTTATCACAACACAGCTCGCCGTAAAAAACATTGTTTAGGGAGCCTGTGATCTGGCATACAGCCCATTTTCATTAGTATAGTGGGGATACTGGGCATTGACGCTCTTTCTAGAACTTCAGTGTCTGGGATCTTGTCTTGCATTTAATCTTCAATAGCTTCCTAAGGCAGACTGTGTGGAAGTGGTTTAATTTCCTATCATGTCGCTGATAAACAGTCCATGTTTCGAAAGCATATAGCACAACTGCTTCATAGACTTTCAGCTTTGTTTGCAGGCTTATTCCATTTATAGATACATTTGTTCTGGATCAGTTCTATTTCTGACATTCCCACATTGCTGCTGTCTTAGACCAGTGTGCATAATGTCTATCAATTTGCCTCCTTTGCTTATTCTACCGCTGATCTTTCCACTCAACACAGTAAAGCATTTAGAGCCTGTTAACAGTCGCTTGAGCCTGAAAGTTGGTGTTATAACCCTCTTGATCAAAAGGTGAAGAGTTGAAACATGGCAAGATGATCAGTTGGTAATCCTGGTCAGTGCAGCGAGAGATGCCCCTTACCTTCTATTCCAGAGCATGGCACACAGCTTCAGCTGCAGATCTTGCTATAGTCACACTGATAGGTCAGGATTTACAACGAAAGAAGTTGGATACCAACTGGGAAAAAAGTGATCATTGCTTGGTCTTACTCTCTGTCCACGGTGTATCTCTTTATACAGGCTAAGCAATATGGAATTACATATAAGCAGATTCATGTGTTTAACAAAAAAAACATAGGCATTGAGAGAAAATATTGCTGTCTGACCCCAATGTGCTGAACAGAGGCATTAATGAAATGGTAAAAGTCTTCAGCAGATAAGCTGCAAACTAGACCATTCATAAATGATTCTGGAGCATACTCCATTTGTGTGAGGAAGCTAAGAATAAAGCTAGACAGAATGGAGAGTCTCTGCCTTCACATGCAGGTCACAGCAAATGGGAAAAGGCTGTACTAGAGTTTTAGAGATGAAAACTAGAGGACAAATTATATAGCTGGTGAAACTAAACAGCAGCATGGAACTTTGAGAAAAACAACAAGAAAGTGTATTCTGGTTAAATCTTTAAATGAAGACCATTCCACATCTAGAAGACTATTACATTGAATGAAGATGGCAATATTTGCAGAGGAATATAATCAATACAAGCAATAAAGGGACCAGTCAAACACCTCTGCCCAAATGAAGGAAACTATCACACTAGGTGAACTGCAGAATGTTATTTTCAAGCTTGAGGCTGAGAATTCGCATGGGCGTAGACAATATCAGCAATGAAATGGTAACCAGTCTGAGTACAGCAGACACAAAACCGCTTGAGATATTCGACCACAGCTTGGTAAAAGAAATGCTACCTTCAGTGTGGAGATGAATCCATCACAATACTTATGCTAAAGAAAAGGAAATGTAACATGAAGGCAGTTAGCAACCAACATCCTCACAAGCTATGGAGCTAATAGTTACATGTAGAATGTAATTAGAAAATACAAATTACAACAACAGAAATTAGATTCATGAGAAGAATACTCAATGTATCAAGAAGAGAGAAAATCAAAAATAAAGGATCAAGTCATTGAACTCTTTTGAACAAAAGATACCTACCTGTCTGGAGTAGAAAAAGGTCTTAGCATTATGGGTTGATTTCAAACAGATCTGTATTGTCATACTTGCACAACAGGAGAAGCAATCGCACTTGATGGTCTTCAGAGTAGACACATGTTGCTCTTCTAGTGAGTACTTCGAGTAGGAGAAACTTCTCCAATACTCTTCCTTGTGTACATCAATGATTTGGTAGAAGATCTCCCAATTAGATTGAAAGCTGCTTTATAGTTATGGTGCTTTGGTGTGCTAAGAACGGAACACTACTACTGCAAATTATATAATGCAGTGGGCAGGCATGTTAATGTCACGAGTAGAGAAATGGCTGGTCAAAATAACTATAAACTTATCATAGCACTGTTTTCTCAGAGAAGTTAACACACACCTAGGAACTTTCCTGATCAATGAAGACAGCTACCCCATCAATATTGTTGTGACATTTAATAGGAAACTTAGCGGAGACAACAATTTCAAATGCTGCAGGAAAGTCCGCCAATACGCATCTGTAGTCACTTAGTTAGTTAGTTAGTCCTTCCGCTTGAGCCTAAGGCGGTGCATAGGGCAGAAGTCAATGACTCTCCATGTCCGGCGGTTCGCTGCTACCTGTTGTAGATCCTGGATGTTCACTTGGCCGTTGAATGAGCCTTCTCTGATGATGGTTCTACGCAGGGTCTCTCTTGGTCTTCCCCCTTTTCTTTTCCCTACTGGTGATCATAAGAGCGATTGGTTGGGGGGGGGGGTCTTGTCTTGTCCATTATGAGTACATGGCCGATGTAGTTCCAACGGCGTTTTCTTATAAAATTGGAAACAATGTCCTGCTTAGTCTCTTGTCTTATTTGCGTATTGGTTCTGAAATCTGTCCAGTGGAAGTTTAGAATTCTTCTAAGACATTTGTTCTCAAAATTGTCTAATTTTTTATCTAAAGCTACCGTTGATTTCCACTGAACAAGGTTATTTAAAATCACGCTCTTAGGCTCATTTCAGAAGCCATGCAAATGAAGCGAATGCTAGAGATGCAAAGCTACTGAACTACATACACTGTCCTTCAGGTAGGACACAACAGATTTGATTCAAATGGAAAAGTGTAACAGTTTGCCAATGAACCCAATGAAGGCAAGACTAAATAAGATCCGACACTGGGGAAGCTACAAGATATCGATGATAGCATAAAACATTAACAGACAGCATCATGTAGATCAAGTCAGGTAACAGATGAACTAAATATTTCAAGCAGTCAAGAATGTAACTACAATTTGGAATGGCATTGTTCTATAAAAGAACCTAATTGGGCTGAATGTCAGAAGCATACTAATATAAAACATTATTTACAAGAAAGTGAGAAATATAAACACCTAAAGGATACCATAAATGGCATATATTTGGGTCATTGTGTTTCAGAATCAACATCATTACAAGCGAGGCATTCCCACATGGTTTCCATCCCCCTTCCCAGTTAGGCATTGAAGAGTTCCCATTTAATGGTTTCAGTAGCAGCCTGATTCAAAGCCCACATGCCCTTTGCCCTTTGTGTTGAGTGTTATCCAGAGCCTCTGTTGACTCTCCACTGAATCATTCTCTCTCCATGTGTGGGATACACGCCTGTTCTGCCCTGCTGTCCACTCTCTACTGAATCATTCTCTCTCCAGGTGTGGGATACACGCCTGTTCTGCCCTGCTGTCCACCTTCTCCCAAAGAGACTTTACAAACTATGTAGCATGGCCAAAGCTACTGATGTGTGAATAATATAACCATGCATGCTATAAATATTCTATTATGGGCAGGTTCTCTAATGTTGAGATTTAGGCGGCAACCTATTTAACATGGAAGCCACGGTAGCGCAGTGGTTAGCACTCTTGCTTGCTGGTTCGAGGATCATGGGTTTAAGTTTACACTGGGACATAGTTTTAAAATTGGCCTGGAATCCTGGGCCAACCCAGCCCAAAATACCGGAAAATGTCAACCATCAGTATCAATCTTTAGTATCTTCAGTATCTTCTTCATCAGATCACTCTAGGAGGATGTCCAGATCACACTTGGAGGATGTCCAAATCACATTTGGAGGATATCCGGGTCACATTTGAAGGATATCCGGGTCACATTAGGATGATATCTAGATCACATACGGAGGATATCCGAATAATATTAGGACAATATCTAGATACACTTGGAGGATTTAAAGATCATACAAGGAGGATATCCAGATAATATTAGCATGATATCTAGATCACACACGGAGGATATCCAGATAATATTAGGATGATATCTAGATCACATACTGAGGATATTAAGATCATATTAAAATAATATCTAGATACACAAGGAGGATATCCAGATCACATTACAATGATATTCAAATAATTCAAGGAGGATATCCATATAAGACGAGGAGGATATCCAGATCACATTAGGAGGTATCAGCTAAGTGCATGCACTGTGTAGCGTCAGCAAAGATCTCAGCAAGCCTATAGTCTATAGCAAGTCATCTGACTGCACACATTCTATAAACATTCTATTTTGCCGGGTTCTCTATTTGAAACATTTTTCCACAGTAGCTGTATAGTCTTAAGATTTCCAAGAGCTCAGGAAATGTTAATGTTCCCAAAATGCAATTTAGTCATATTGTTTTCCTCATTTGTTTTGTTTTGGGAAGGTTAGGTATCTGAAAGCATTAGTTAGAAATCGGGATAGAGAAGGTGAAACTATCTGACATGTAATGTGCATTCAGTATTGTCTCCCATTGTTAAGTAACGTGTTATCTTATCACGCTCGGTTATGAAATATAGACCTGATCCAAGAATCAATGTGATCTGGTGGTTGAATGATCAGAATACAGGTGGCTCATACTTGGAGTCACACATTCTTGACCCCTATAAGGCACAGGTTTACACCCTTCAGTGGTAAAGTTAGACAACCCAGTCTGCACAACACAACAGGTGGTGACATCTAGGACAGATGACAACAGTTATATCTCTCCAAAACAAAAGGCAGGGACCATCCAGATAAATGGAACACCCCTAAGAGAAGATAAAGAACCAACATACCTTGGAGTACCATTTGATGGCAGGCTGACATGGAGAAAGCACATCAACAAAAGCCAGAAGGAAAATAGCCATCCTGAGAAAGCTAAGTGGAACCACATGGGGAGCCAGTGGGAAACTACTTAGCAAAGTTTATCAACAGAGCATACGACCACACCTGGAATACGGGTCAACTGCGTGATGTTCGGCATCAAAAACCACACTACAAGAGCTGGACAAAGTGCAAAATCAAGCACTTAGACTCACCACAGGAGGGATGAGATCAACCCCTATAGTGGAAATGGAGAAGATGGGAGGACACAAGCACTGAGTGAGCGCAGAGATACGAAAACGCTAATACAAGCAGAAAAGTTCCTCAGCTTGCCAGGCCACCCTATGAAGAACAGATTTGAAAACCTAGCTATGGGGCTGTTGAAAAGAAGTAGTTTTATCCACCAGGCCAAACGACTCTGCAGAGAAACCACCGATCTGCCCACAGTTGGTATCCCTCTGAAAACTATTCCAGAGCGAACTCCATGGAAAGATGAACGTAGACCATTACTAAAATCCAGACAAAAGTGAGAGGAATATTTGACAAGGAAGAACAGAACAGTGTGCAGCGCAGAACAGCCAGTCTCAGCTTCCTTGATGAAGAATACCCACAGGACCTCTGGATCCGAGACTACACAGATGGGTCAGCACAAAATGCTGTTCGAAATGGAGGAGCAGGAGTGTACATAGAATACCCAAATAATACTAGGGACACAGCCAGAGTACCGACAGGAAAGTACTGCCATAACTACGATGCTGAAATTGAGGCAATCAAGATAGCAACAGAGAAATTACTAAATACCAGCAATGGTACACAACCTGTGGTGCTATTGACAGATGCAAAATCAGTACTCGAGGCGCTCCTGTCTGGGAAATTGCCAGTACTAAGGACACTACTTTCTGAACTTAGCAGTCAGCATAAGGTCACCATACAGTGGATACCATCCCACTGTGGAGTACCCGGAAACGACAGAGCTGATCAATTGGCTAAGGAAGGAGCCAAAGAAGAACAGCCTGATGTGCCCGTTACATACCACCAAAAGAAAAGAATGATCAAATCAGTCAGAAAGCCACCAAAACCTGCTCAAGATGACTACCACGTTATGGACAGACCAGAACAAGTCATTATTCTGCGCCTCAGAACAGGGCACAATAGATTACGCAACCACATGTATACAAAATTCAAGATTGGTGAAACAGCCATGTGCACATGTGGATTGGCGTCGCTGACAGCAGAGCACATACTCCAAGACTTCCCAAAATATAACATATCTAGGCAAACCTTCTGGCCTAGAGAGACGGCTATGGAAGATAAACTCTATGGACCGCTGTGTGAACTGAAAAAGACAGTTTAATTCATACAAGAGACAGCACTGCAGTTATAGACATATTTCAACGAACGAAAGAAGAAGAGGAATATCTTTCCCCCATAAACATCTTGGCAGGCACAATGGTAAATCAATATTCTTAAAAGAAACTTCATTGCACATGGTTTTACCCCATATGGCTCGGTCTTTTTCCAAAACTGGCGCACAAAGCACACATTTTGTAGCTTCAATGGTAAACCCCAGAAATATGCACTCGATAAAATTGCAATCACAAACTCAATGGTGGAGCCTGGAATCGAACCTGCAACGTTAAGAGCATAAGGCAGGTAACTTGACCACTTTACCACGGAGACCTGGTGGTAAGAGAATGAGGCAGGTAGATTGACTACTTTTTTCGTTCGTTCGTACCACGGAGACCTGGTGGTCAGAGAATGAGGCAGGTAGCTTGACCACTTGGTCACGGAGGCCCGGTGGTCAGAGAATGAGGCAGGTAACTTGACCACTTGGCCACGGAGACTCGGTGGTCAGAGAATGAGGCAGGTAGCTTGACCACTTTGCCACGGAGACCTGGTGGTCAGAGAATGAGGCAGGTAGCTTGACCACTTGACCACGGAGAACCGGTGGTCAGAGAATGAGGCAGGTAACTTGACCACTTTGCCACGGAGACCCGGTGGTCAGAGAATAAGGCAGGTAGCTTGACCACTTTGCCGCGGAGACCCGGTGGTTCTGAAATAAATGTCATATAGTCATGCAGGTGAAACCCTCAGAGAATAGACACTGTTCTGAGGTATGCAGGTGAAACCCTCAGTGAATAGACACTGTTCTGAGGTGTGCAGGTGAAACCCTCAGAGAATAGACACTGTTCTGAGGTATGCAGGTGAAACCTTCAGTGAATAGAAACTGTTCTGTTTTATAGGGTGGCACACGCTCTCATCAAAGCAAACAATCATGTCTTCATCCGTGGACAAGATGGGTATGTTATATGTCATGTCTTGGTATTGTCTCAAGCATTGTTAATCTTACATCTCCACTCCCCTCCCCCTCCCCCTCCACACACACACACACTTACACACAAACACACACATGTCTTGGTATTGTCTCAAGCATTGTTAGTTCATGTACTGATGTCATATCTGTGGTCTTTTAATCAGAAAAATCTTACATCTCCACTCCCACCACCCACCCACCCACCCACCACACACACACACACACACATACATATACACAGTTGCGCACATGCATATATGTATGCACACACACTCACACACAAACACACACACCCACCCACCCACAGAGAGAGAGAGCGAGAGAGAGAAAGAGAGAGTGAGAGAGAGAAAGAGAGCGAGAGAGAGAGATAGAGAGAACGAACGAACGAACGAACAAACTTTATTTTCAAAGGGTTAAGAATTGGGCACGCAGGCCCGTCTAACATTCTGCCCTTCTATCACTCTCTTTCATACATTATTTCATTCACACATCATTCAAGGCTAACAGAGAACAGCAACAATATAAAAGATATGCATTATAAAGGCATGGGCAAAATGCGAACATCAAAACTACACGACACAGTTAGTTAGTTAGTCGACAGATCATCCTCGTTGCACATCGGACCATTCAGTCCATAAGTGCTCGGATCCCCTCCTCAGCAAATCCCGCAGCGTGTAGCGGCTAACGACGCCAGTTCTGTGTTGGTTTATCAATCTTCTTTGGCTTCCTGCGTAGTGTTCTTGTTTGGCCACCCCTCTTTTAATTTGCTGCTCTCGCAGTCTGGCCATTGTTGTAGATTCACAGTCATCACTTGGTTCTTGCAAAAGTCTCACTTCTCGTAGAGCATTCAGAATGTCAGCCTGGTCCATGGCGCGTCCGCCCTCAACAGTAGCCTCACCTGCGAGCTTGTCAGCCCGCTCATTTCCTTGTACTCCCGCATGCCCTGGCACGAAGATGAAACTAATCTTTGCCAGCCGAGACCGCTTCAGAGGCAGCAACCATTCTCTTCGAATCGACCCCTCCTCTATCCTCTTGATCATGTTCATTGAGTCGCTAAGGAAACAAGCCCTAGTGAATGTCTGTGTCTCGAGCCATGTTATTGCTTTACTTACTGCCATGACTTCCATGGTCAGGCTACTTGTGGTTTCAGTGAAAGCACCAGAGTCCTCCTTCACAATTCTCCCTCCGGCCCGAGCTGTAAAGGCCCATGAGCTTCTCACATGTCGGACGACCGACCCATCTGTGTAGATGACCGCGTCACTGTCTAGCGAATTCTCGAAAATCAACGCTTGTACTTCAGCCTCAACAGCAGCCGGATTTTCTTGTCTGCATTTTCTATCTAGTTGGATGCAAACTGAAAAGGATGTGCAGAAGTCTGTTGGCACTTGCACCCACTCCTCGCCAGGTTCTAAGTCCTCAAGTGAACACACCTGTTGAAGAATGTCCTCGGCTTGACCCATCCACGACCGTCCTCTTTTTAACCTGCTGCCCTTCACCTTCCTAATTTCACTATGCAGTGGATGCTGTGTGTTTGCGTTAATTCTGAGGTAGGCACGTGCCCTGCAAACTTGCATTCTCTCTTCAATGGTTGGAAAATCAAGAAGGTAGCGCATCGCCCTGCATGCTGTATCTCTTGTACATCCAAGAATAATGCGCATAGCTTCATTCTGTATCCTTTCCATCCTTTCTATCTGCTTATGGCTGACAGTCAGGATTGCCATTGCATACTCCAAAACAGACATGACCAGCCCCTCGTACAGAAGACATAGATGGCGCTGCTCACAGTTTACTGCCGCCATCACCCGCATCGCTGCCAAACCCCGCTTGGCCTTTGTTATCACCTGGTCTATGTGCACATTATAAGCAAGGCTTCGATCAAACCGTATCCCCAGGTAATTCATTGCCTGCGTTCTTTCCACCGTCTCTGAACACAGCATTACAGTTGGTGTTGGATTGTTGACAATATGATTATTCAACGAGAACCAGGTCACTGTTGCCTTAGTTGGGTTGACCATTGCCCCAGCTTCATCACACCAAGTACTTATGCGATTGAGTTCGGTTTGTAGTTCCACAGCAACCTCCTCTCTATCCTTACCCTGACGATACACTAAAACATCATCGGCATATGACAATGTCCTGCCAGGTCCAGTGATCTGCTCACTGGTGATTCTCACTGTGTAGGCGTTGAACAGTACCGGAGATAATGGTGATCCCTGTGGTAGGCCAGGATATATTGTTGTTGGTTCCGAAGTCCAACTGCCACATCTAAAAACTACTTTCCGTTGGAAGAGAGCTGCAGCGATCCAACTAAGGAGGAATGGACTTACGTTTAGTTCAAGAAGCTGAAACATTAAAAAATCCAGTGGTACTCTGTTGTATGCGTCCTCAAGATCAATCGCTGCAGCAACGGTTTCAGTGCCTGAGTGGAAACCTTCATAGACATCGTGGGCAAAGACTGCTGCATTGGTCCAGGTTTCTCTTTTTGGACGGTACCCACCCAGGGTAGGTGGGAAAACACCTTGCCTCTCTAGTTGGCTTGATATTTTCCTGGCAATTACCTTCTCCAGCAGCTTGCCTATTGTATTCTGCATGGTTATAATTCGATATCCCTGAATTTTCTTGTGGTCTTTGTCAGGCTTCGGCAAGGGAATCAGATAGCTGTGTAACCATTCCTCCTTGATGCTAGCACTCCCTATACTGTTGTTGTACATGTCTGCTAGTTTCTCTAGCTCATTGTCGGTACACCTATTTATGTCGTCGTATCTTATGCCATCAGGACCTGGAGCACTGTTTTTTGATCGTCGAAGCACAGCCTTGATTTCTTTCACTGTCACTGTGTCTTCATCCGAAGTGTCCTGGGCCTTGCATCTGTCTGAGGTGACCTCCTTGGCCAGATTCCGGCCTCCCATGTCTGTCTGGTTGCTCTGCTCAAGGTAGCGTTCAAAGAGGGCTTTGCCCTTGTCCTCGTCAGTCCTCTGCCAGATGAGGTCAGCACCTTGGAAGTCAGAAATGCTCTTATTCTTGACTACACCACTCATGCTTTTATGTAGTCGCCAGAACAATTTCAGTGACTTGTCTGTGCTTACTCTTTGACACACCTCTGCCCATTTTTCGCTTTTAACCACCGTGACCAGTTTTTTGAAATAGCTTACTTTTGTGTGCATCTCTCTTTCTAAGTGCAAGCAGGAACTAGGATGACCAGCTCTGTTCTTCTTGGCATTTTGCCATCTCCTTACAGCACTACGCTTATCCACCCAAGCCTTCTCCACCTCGAAACTCCACCACGGTGGCTGCTCCCAGCTTTTTTTCCTTTTCTTCCTGCCCTGAAACGTTCTGCGCTTGTCACGTCTTATTTTACTCACCACATCTTGCCCTGTACTGTCATACTGGAACGTCTTTACCTTTAGCTTGTGCTGCCTGGTTCTGCCTTTCTCCACCAATATGCTGCATGGGTGGTGGTCGCTGCCATGGTGTCCTAGGACACCCCATCTACACACTGTAGTGAGTGAAGGTGAAACTAGCGCCAGATCAATAGCACTGTCCTCATCGCCAGGACGGCTTGCTGTCCTGGTGACACAGCCACTGTTGATACAAACCAGGTCGATGGTTTCCAGTGCAGTCTCGAGCTCCTCCCCTTGTGTATTGGAGGAAGTGTTTCCCCATGATCTGCCTTTAGCGTTGAAGTCACCACAGAAAATAACATTTCTCTCGTGGCCTAATATGCCACTTAAGCACTGCCACTTCTGGGCGTCCACACTCGCATTGCGGGCATAAACATTAACCAATACGAATGGTATACTGGAATGAACTCTCAACGCCTGTATTTGTATATCGTCACTGTTCCAACTGGACATGTCTAGCTCTGACGCCACCATGCTGTCGCGAACGAGAATCGCCGTTCCCAGATGTCGTCTGTTATAGAAACATTTGAAGCCGGCAATTCGGAGTAGCTGATCGCCCAGTCTCGTCTCCTGGAGTGCTACAATGTCGTTCCTGTAAACTAGGGTTTCTAAAATAGAGCCCCGTTGTTTTACACTGGCACAGTTCCAATATAGAATACGGATGTTCCTGAGTCCTAGACGGTGACACTTGAGTCTAAAACGTCTCAAGCCACCGCGCTTACCTGGCTTCTTTTTCCCTGCGCGGTTACCCCGCCGCTTCGGTATGTTGACTGCTGATCCTTCGGAAAACACACGTTGTTCCGCCATGTTGAAAAAAACGTAAACACAGACTTTTGATTGAGAACCACACACGCTGCTGAAAATTCACTCAAGGATGGCTTCGCTCGATGCACGAACTCCGTAGCACCCGCGCAGATCTTGAGTAGAAACTCCTGGTTTTACATCCTGGCACACCAATTACACGCAAGAAATGAATAAATCCATCCCTTACGCGAAAAAGTTAACGAGCACAAAACAACACGACCGTCCGTCGCCATCTTGAAACCGGAAGAAGACACGACACAGTAAAATTAGATAATGGTCTGACACTTGTTATTAGCCATGTGGAATATACTGGCCTACCAAAAGGGGGCTGGCTGTTATACTAGGGTTTTGTTGTTATTATTATTATTATCTCTATTATTAAGGGGGAAGATAATCCGTACTGAGATAGTGTTCGAGTAATTTGCGATTATATGAATAGGGATTGGTGATGTCTTTGATTTCTTGTGGAAGATTTTCCACAGCTGAGCTGCAGAGTACGTTAAACTTGTTTTGTATAAGTCAATCCTAGGCTTCGGAATGTGTAATATATTTAAACGTTTACTGTGTCTAGCATTATATTTAAACAATGGCCAAAGGTAATTTGGGGCATTCCGATGCAGGATTTTGTGAAATAGTTTAGCTTTATTGAAAAGCAGGCGTTTGCGGAGTGGTAGTAACTGAAGGCGTTTATACAGGCTAGGATTGTCAGATAAATGTTTGTTATAAATTAGACTCATGGCCCGTTTCTGGAGTGAGTAAAGTCCCTTGGTGTTTGAATTAGAACAACCGTCCCAGATTGTAGAGCAGTAGTCAAAGTGTGTCTGTGTATGAGAAGTATAGAATAGTTTCCTTGTGTCCTCATCAAGGAAGTTTTTAAGTTTGGCGAGTTGGTAGACTTTTTTCGCTGTTTGTTTAATAAGCGCTTGAACGTGGGAATTAAAGGTTAGGTTTCTATCAATGATTATGCCTAATGTTTTGTGCTCAATTACACTTTCTACTGGCATGTTATCGATGTGAAGTTGAAGTGATGTGTGTGAGCTTAGAGTTTGAAGTCTTTGTCTGGTTGTTAGTAACATTGATTTTGTTTTAGTGATGTTAATTTGCATACGGTTTGAATAGCTCCACCTAACTACATTATTTAATTCTTGTTGTAAAGACGACTCAAATAAAATACAGTTTTCAGCATTTGTGTACACTGTACAGTCGTCTGCAAATAGATCGCAAGACGACGAAAGATGCAAAGGTAGATCGTTAATATATATGGCAAACAATAGAGGGCCAAGAATAGAGCCTTGCGGTACTCCAATATTAAAGGTAGTGGTATGAGACAGACATTTATTATGTGATACTACTTGCTTTCTGTTTGATAGAAAAGATGATATTAGAGTGACTACATTAGGGCCAATTTTCATTGTCTCAAGTTTTTTAATTAAAATAACATGGTCTATCATATCAAATGCTTTCTTGAAATCAATAAACCCAGTTCCACATAGACTGTTGTTGTTTATATTCTGGTGCCAATTTTCTATCATGTTTGTTAGGGCCGTATGGCAAGAATATTTTGGTCGAAATCCTGATTGGTTGTCAACAATAAGCTTGTTGCGAACTAAATACTGTAATGTTACTTTATGGATGTGTTTTTCTAGTCGCTTAGATAGTGATGATAGTAAGGAAATGGGTCTGTAATTGTTCGGGAGATCATTGTCCAATGAACCAGATTTAAGAAGAGGGTACACTTTAGCGATTTTGAGAGCTGATGGAAAGTGGCCTTTGGTGAGACACTGATTATATACATAGGTTAGTGATATACAGATCACTGGCGCAGCACAACGGAGAATCCGGTTGCTGATTCCATCTAACCCAGATGAGGTTGTGTTTTTTAGGTTACTGAGGTAAGTGAATACTTCAGTGATTGTCATTAGCGGTATGTCGGAAAGAATATCACCGGAGCATCTATTCTCGCAAAACGATGACAGTAAAGATAAGTTGCAAGGAGAAGTAGGTATTGAAGCCTTCAACTGGTCTATGTCAGTTTGAAAAAAATTACTGAATTGGTCGCATGTAATATGATTTGATGGTAAAGAATTTCGGAAGTTATACTTGTTTGTCAAGGTGTTAATTGCCTTCCATATATCCTTGAGAGAGAGCTATTTATGCTGAATTATAACAACCACTAAACTCCAGTTACAGTGTAGAAAACAGCCATGGAAGAAGAGGGTAACTCCCATGGACAGTATCCTTACACATAGTCATAAATAAGCAGGAAGTGATTGTCACCACCAGCTGTTGTTTTGCAATGTGTTTTAATAATGTCAAGGTGAAGGATCAAATCCTTACGTGCACAGAGCTCTAAAGTTTTCTAAGTTCTTGTTTGTCATCTGGTTTCTATTTCTTCTCTGTGCCTTTAAAGAGTTCTAATAACTACCCATGAATATATTTCTTTGTCATTCCACTGACCCCACGCGTTCTCCAGTAGTTGATATTCTTACACTCATCAGCTCTGTTAGTCATGTAAGCAGGAACGAGTTTTAATATAACTCACCAATATATACTGTAGTCTCATTTCATCATGTTCATCTTGTACCTTGCGGTGTCGAGGTGAAGTACAGTATAAACTTCGGAAGAATGCCCGTTCATGGGCTTCATGTGTCAAGATTCCCATGGACTCTGCTATTCCCTCAGTCCATCGTTTACGTTGCCGGCCTCTTTTTCTGCTTCCATGTGGTCAGTACATGATTGCTTGTTGTGGTATACTATTAGTTAGTAATCTAATTGCATGACAAAACCATTTAACTTGCTGCCTTTTGTTAAATCTAGCGCTTTAGTCCTGATTTCTTTATTTCTGATCTGATCTCTTCTTGATACATTGCGTATTCTTCTCAGGAATCTCATTTCTGTTATTGTGATGTTTATTTTCTCTTATTTTGTCATTGGCAAGGTTTGACATTGGTAGCATAGAGTTGGCAGGAAGATTGTATGAAAGAGTGCTTTATTAGTAACTATTGATACATGTTTGTTCTTTAGTATTGGTGCCACTTGTCCAATGGGTTAGTTTGCCTTATTGCATCTATTTTCGATCTAGTCTTCTGATTTGCTATTTGATGATATTATACTTCTTAAGTACTTGAAGCTCTTTACTTGTTTCTGGGGGCGTTTTTTAGATGATTCTTTCTTGTTTTTTTCTTCTTTGGTTATAGTCATTATTTCTGTTTTACTGATGCTAATTTTCATGTTATGTTCTTTACACATTTCATTTAAGCTTGTCATGTGGTTTTGTAATTCTGCTTCTGATTGTGCTCTTAGTGCTTGATCGTCCACAAACAGGAGTTATTGAATGGCTGGTTTACATAAAGTTTGTTGCGTATCCCTTATGGGTTCTCAATCTATTTCTCCGCCTTCTCCACCAGGTCCCACAAGCGCACGACCACCTCCCCCTTGTCCATAGGCAAAATTCCACCAAGAGGTGCCCTCCCTGCTAGCCTATCAGCCTGTTCATTCCACTGTACACCCGCATGGCCAGGGCAAAATATCCATACAATTCTCACGATCTGTGACCTCTGAAGCGATGAGAGCCATTCCACACCAAACATTCTTTTCTCCACCTTGCTACTGTTGCAGTAGTCTCCTCTAGCCACCGGAATGCCGCTGTTACTGCCTCCACATGCATTCTCATGCTGGAGGCCGTAGTCTCATATCCCAGACTCTCCTTTTTCAAGACTCGCCCATTAGCCTTTGTAATAAAGCCCCAACCACTACGTCTGTTTCTCACCACTGACCCATCGGTGAAGATGACTATGTCACCTTGATGTGTGTTGCTCTGGATCAGCTGTTGCACTTCAAACTCAGTGCGGCCCGCTGACCATTCTCTGCACTCACGACCCAGTGTTATTAATACATTGTGCCAGTCCGTCATGTCTTCCGGAACTTCCACCCACTCTCTTTCAATCATAGAGCGGTGGGAACGATTAGTAGTGTGACTCTTCGCTGGCTGTTGAACGAGGAGACGGAGCACGTATGGGAATGCCCTGAGTGCAGTGATGTCGGTTCTTAACTCAACTCAACTCAACTGCGTATCTCTTACGGGGCGTTGCAGTCAACACCAGCATTTTTCAGCTGTGGATGTACTAGGCAAGTGTTACGTTCAGTAGTTTGCCATTGCTTTCTGAACGACCGGCTCCCGTACCAGCACGATATAACACAACGCAACACGGTCTGCTGCACAAATCGGTCGCAGCTGATCTTCGAACGCCTAGTACCCGGCTCACGAACCGCGTTCGCAAGCCTTTAGCCACGGAGTTCTTTACATAAGCTGTTTATATAGATTATGAACAACTGGGGAGTGGGGGGGGGGGGGGGGGTCAAGAAACAACCTTGTCGTACTCAGGATCTTATGGTGAAGGGTTCTGAGTACCCTCCATTTGTTCTCACTGAGCATTCACTGTTGTATAAACTTCTACATACGTTTAGTAGATTTGTACTCACTCCATATCGTTTAAGGATTTCCCACAGCTTGTTTCTATCCACTCTATCAAATGCCTTTTCTTGGTTGACAAAGGCTAAGTAGAGTGTTTCATTAAATTTTATTGATTTTTTAATCAGTTGTCTGAGAACAAAGATGGCATCTATGCATCCTTTGGTTTTCCTAAATCCAAATTGTGTTTCGCTTAGCTGGGATTCTATTGTAGTTCGTAATCTTTTCTCAAGAATTCTCATAGCACTGATTTTGTTGTAGAAGTTTCTTGTTGCCTCCTTGTAGTTTTTATTTAGGGTTCCTTCATATTTCTCCCAGTCTTTTTGTTGTTCTTTCTTTACTATTATATTCACGTGTCTTCTTCGTATTCTATATTCTATGTAATCACTGTCATGTTTGCACTTTTCCAACTTTTTATATTTTTCCTTTTTGTCTTTTACAGCTTTATTTACCTCTGCGTTCCACCAATTTGTTATTTTCTTTATCCGTGTTGCATTTTTTTCGTAGTTCCAGGTGTTATTTTTGCGGTATTTAAAATGCTTGATTTGAACATCTCCCTTTCTTCTTCCACTGTTTTTCTTTATATAGTTCTTTCTCATAATTTTTCCTCACTGCCTCGTCTTTGAGATTTTTAAAGTTTACTAATTCGCATGGCATGTATTTGCCCGTTCTTTGCTTTCTTCTTCTGTTCGTTCTTATTGTGATATTAACTGCTTTGTGGTCTGTGTTTATACGTAAGTTGGGCACTGCCCTTGCATAGAGTATAGTTCTCTTTGTGTTATTTCTTGTTAATATAAAATCAATTTCGCTTTCGGTATCTAGATCGTTCCATTTGTACCAGGTGTATGTTTGTGAGTCTTTGTGTTCATAAAACGTGGTTTTTATATAAAGGTCGTGTTGGCTGCATAGCCCTATCAGTCTACTTCCATTATCATTTCTCTCATTGTGTTAGTCTCCAATTGCTCCAGGATGTTTTTCTCTGTCCGTTCTGTTATGTCCTAGTCTTGAATTGATGTCTCCTATAACTATGACGTTGTCCTACTTCTCTATTTTGTTTAGTTCGTCATGGATGTCTTTGAATAACTCATTGCATACTTGCTAATGTTTGTTTGTATCAGGGGCGCTCATTTGAAACCCGTTCCAATGACTTTATTATGAAAGAAACATTAACAGGTGTAGTAGAATTAACAAAGCATTAATTTTGAATGAATTATGCACCATGGGTTGGTCAGAAGAAGTCGCCGTAGGCATTCAGGCAAGCATCCCATTGCTTAGGTAGGCGGCGAATGCCGTCCGCAAAAAAAGGATTGTGGTTGCTCACTGAACCAAGTGTTTACCGCGTTCATTACGTCTGCATCTGTGTGAAATCGTTGCCCCTTGAGAGCTTTTCTTAGAGGTCCGAACAAATGAAAATCACATGGTGACAAATCAAGACTATAGGCTGGATGTTGCAGAATTTCCCACTTCTTCCTTGCTAATGCTTCCTGCACAATCTTTGCGACATGATGACGAGCATTATCGTTCAACAAAATCACACCGCAAGAAAGCATGCCAGGTCGTTTATTCTTGATGGCTTTTTGCAGCTTGTCTAGGGTTTGCAAGTAGTGGGTAGAGTTGATGTTGATACCAGGTTCTTTAAAGTCGGCAACAATAGCCCTTTATAGTCAAAAATGCGTTCGGCATAACCTTACCAGCGGAAACCTGTAACTTGAATTGTTTGGCTTTTGGTGATCCAGCATGCTTCCATCGCATCCTCTATCTTTTGCTGCTCGGCTCAAAGTGGTGACACCATGATTCATGGCCTTCCACTATGCGGAAGAGAAATGCATCAACTTCCACTCTGTAACGCAGCAAGTGGTTCAAACACCATCCCATGCATTCCTCTTTTTTGTGGTCGGTCAACATCCGTGGTACCCACTGTGAACACACCTTCCGATATTGCAGTTTCCTACGAACGACCTTTTAAATTGTCCCAAATGACACATCGAATTCTTTTGCTAGCGAACGTATGCTTCGACAACGGTTCATCTATACTGCTGCATCAATTTTGGCGGTGGTTTTTTTTCTGTTGCAACAATATGCGCTTGACCCGGCCATCGAAGATCTGTCGTGAACTGACGTCCTTTCCGAAACATTCGTGCCCAGTCTGTCACTGTTGTCTTCGTCACATATTTGTTACCGTACGCTGCCTGCATTCTTCAATGAATGTCCACTGGTCGACATTCTTCAAATGAAAGAAACTGAATCACTGCTCTTTGAGCTTCTTTGGACGGATTTTGGATCAATCCGCCATTTTCTCAACTTTGAGAAACAGAATCTATGCATCATGGGACGATAAGCACTTGCTCTTTTATTCATTGGTCAGTACTTATCATATGACTATGACATGATCATGTTCAATATACGCAATTACGTATGGTGCGGCACGAACGGATTTCAAATGAATGCCGCTGGTATTACATGGTGCATATATTTGTAGATATACACATGTAGTAATTGTCTATTCTTTTATTCTCACTGTTATGATTCTTTCTGATATTCCTCTTCCTAGCCGTGGTTCAATGACTACTACTACACCGTGTCTTGCCCTTTCTTGTTGTTCAACTCTGAAGCAGACAACCGAGCATTGTTGGATAAAACTCTGGTCAATGAAGTCTTTCTTGTGACTGGTGATTCAATCGACGATGAACTATATTTTTCATGGGGGACTTTTGTTTTGGCATTCTGGCGGCGGCATTATGCTCAGTGTATCTTTGCGGGCTGTTGGCTTGTCGAGACTCCTGTCTGTTTCACTTTTCACATTGAGCAGTTAGGAGCAATTTGTGTTATATTCACTGGCACAGGAACGGAGCATAATGGGGATGACCTGTTGCCGTGAAGTTGGAACTGCGACTATAGTATGTCCACATTTGTTTGCCTTCATTCACGATCAATTATTTTGAAAACTGTCTGTTGCATCGTTATGAAATTATTCCAGCCGTCTTATATTTACCCCCACCCAAGGAATATGTCTTTGATAGGTCCAAAGACAACTTAAATCATTGAAAGCGGCAACATTCCTTTGACGTTTTGCTGAAAAACTAGTGATTTCTTGCTAACAAAGTTATTTTTACGGTAATGGGAGACCTGCAAATTCTGATGACACACAAAGGCGTATCCGGATTCGTATGGGAGTGGGTGCAATGAAAGAACTAGCTTAAAATCGACAGGGTCGGCTGCATTGCACCGGGTTTTTATCCCATATGGCTCAGTTTCTTTCCGCAGCGCGGAAAGCGTCGCACAAAGCACGAACTCCGTAGCTACAGCGACGACCCCGAGAGTCTCCGAAAAAATGCACTCGTGAAATGAAGGACGCGGCCCGGAATTGAACATACAACCTTCGGAGCCCGAGTCAGACGGCTTGACCACTTCACCACGGAGAATCCCGAGAGGGGTGCAATGTGTAATATTAGTAAAATAGAGAAATTACAGAGGCACGAGGTAAATAATTTGTAAATTAACAGGAAAGTAGAAGGAATATATTTCTTACCTTATTTTTCATTTCCTTCTTGTTTCTTCAGCTGATGCTGATGCTAGTAATGTTTGGGGCCTGCAATTCGTCTGAATAGTTGGAGCAAAATATCCCAGTAGGTGTGTACGTAGATTAAGGTCTGCGATCCGCTCAACCCTTAATCTGTGTCGGACGATTCCAGTAGGTTGAGGATTGCTCTCGGTTGCATAAAATTCAATCCATCCTTTCTCCAATAGTCCTCTTCCTCTTTCAACACATGGTCCTGACGTTTTTTCCAGTAACTTTTATCAATATTTAATAGCGCGGACAGACAGACAGACAGACAGACAGACAGACAGACAGACAGACAGACAGACAGACAGAAAGGTAGGTAGGTAGGCAG
>JACEFZ010013872.1:75000-118147 GCA_014155875.1 Cepaea nemoralis | reverse complement strand
AAAGGTTAACCCGGGTTCGTTAAAAAAAAATTTTTTTTAAAATCACAAACACAAAGGGGGGGCCGGGGGGGCCCCGCCAAAAAAACACACACCCCCCCCCACACACCCCACAAAACACCAAAAATATAATTATAACGGTAGAGACATCAAATTGACAAAAGGGGCCTCACATTGACACAGTAGGAATATCACATTGACAGAAGGGACCTCACATCACATTGACACAGTAAGGACAACATACTGACACAGTAGGGACATCACGTTGACACAGGAGGGCATCACACTGGCACAGTAAGGACATCATACTGACACAGTAGGGACATCACATTGACACAGCAGGGACATCACATTGACACAACAGGGACATCACATTGACACAGGAGGGACATCACATTGACACAGCAGGGACATCACATTGACACAGCAGGGACATCACATTGACACAACAGGGACATCACATTGACACAGTAGGGCTATCACATTGGCACAGTAGGGAAATCACATGGACAAATCATAAACATCATATTTATGCATCATAAACTTCTCATGGACACATCATAAACAGCACATTGACGCATCATAAACATCACATTGACGCATCGTAAACATTACATGTATACATCATAAACAGCGCATTGACGCATCATAGACATCACAGTGATGCATCATAAACATCATATGGACACATAATTAACATCACATTGACGCATCATACACATCACAATGACACAGTAGGGACATCACATTCATTGGCACCTTTCCGTCTTGACAGACGATAGTTTGGTACTTTGTGCTTCAAAAAGGCTTAATAACTACGATCCATGGCGGCGGCGAGTGTGGCTGGTAAGGCCAATTCTTGCTGCAAATGTTTGCCCACAGTAGGTGCATGTGAAAACATGGTCACTTCCACCATTTTGCACCATCTTACGTCTCTCACGCTCTATGTGGGCTTTATCTGCAATCATTTTCTCCTTTGTCTTTATTCCATTTCTGATAGTTGCCCTCCATGCAACACGTTCAGCGGCTACGTGCTCCCAATGTGCATTATCAATGCCTGTATCAATCATGTCCCGCTTACACACATCTTTGTATCGTAGTAGAGGCCGACCCTGAGATCTCCTACCCGTCTGTAATTCCCCAAAAAAGATGTCCTTTGGTATTCTACCATCATCCATCCTCCTAACGTGTCCTATCCATCTAAGTCTACGAAGACTGAGCATGGAATACACCGTCACACAACCTGATCTTTCCAATACTTCAGTATTTGTGATTTTGTCTTGCCACTTAATACCAAGTATTCTTCGCAGACACCGCATATGAAAGCTGTTTAAACGTTTCTCTTGGCGTGAGTAAGTTGTCCAGGTTTCACTGCCATAAAGAAGAGTACTAAGGACACAGGCTTGGTAGACGAGGACTTTTGTTTTGGCAGTAAGCTTCCTGTTCTCCCAGACTCTTTTTGCTAACATGTTCATTGTTGTTGCTGCCTTGCCAATCCTGATGTTGATTTCCTGATCGAGGGATAATTTGCTATTTACCTCTGATCCTAGATATGTAAAATGGTCTACTATCTCCAGTTCGGCGTCGTCAATAAAGATTGATGGTACACCATGTGCACCTTGTGACATAATCTGTGTCTTCTTTTTGTTAATTGTTAAACCAAATTCAGAACAAGCATTGGAGAATGCAGATAGTAGATGTTGTAATTCTTCCTCAGAGTGGGTCGTAATCGCAGCATCATCCGCAAAAAGCAACTCTCTGATTAGTACCCTGCTAATTTTGGTCTTGGCCTTCAATCTCTGAGCATTATAGAGGCCACCATCTGAGCGTGAGTGAATGTATATACCGTCATCCTGATCACGAAAGGCATATTTCAGTAGAAGTGAAAAGTATATCCCAAAGAGGGTGGGGGCTAGTACACAACCTTGCTTAACTCCACTCTTGATTTCAAACTCTTCTGAAGTTGAGCCATCAAACTTGATTATACCCTTCATGCCTGTGTGGAACGATTCCACAATGGACAGAAGAGTTGGTGGGCAGCCAATCTTCTTTAGTGCTTTGAACAGACCCTCACGACTGACCAAATCGAATGCCTTTGTGAGGTCGATGAAGGCAATAAACAGTGGCTGATTTTGTTCCCGGCATTTTTCTTGCATCTGTCGCAATGAGAATATCATATCAATGGTAGACCGGTTCTGACGGAAGCCGCACTGTGATTCGGGGTAGACTTGATCTCCCAGGACTTGAAGTCTGTGCAGGACAATTCTGGCAAATACTTTCCCAACAATACACAGAAGTGAGATACCCCTATAGTTGTTACAGTCGCTCCGATCTCCCTTGTTCTTGTACAGCGTTATGATGTTTGAATCTTTGAAATCCTGTGGGACTTGTCCTTCTCGCCAGCATAGCTCTATTAGCTGGTGGATCTGTAGAGCGAGTGTGTCTTGCCCACTCCTGATTACCTCTATTGGAATCCCATCCTTACCTGGAGCCTTGCCAGATGCAAGCTCATTTATAGCACACTTAACTTCTGTTATAGTGGGAAGTGTGTCCAGGTGGTCAAGAGTTGGCAGGGCCTCTATGGCGTTGAGGGCATCATCCGCTAGCTTGGTCTCACTTGAATAAAGCTCTAAATAGTGCTCGACCCATCTATCCATCTGCTGTTTCTTATCAGTGATGATTTCTCCAGTCAAGGTTTTCAGCGGTGCACTTCTTTTGATCATTGGACCACAGGCTTTCTTTATCCCTTCATACATGCTTCTGATGTTTCCCTTATCACTTGCGATTTGAATGGACTCACATAACTTGATCCAATAGTCATTCGCACACTGCCTGGCAGCCTTTTGTACATCCTTCCTCGCTTGCTTCAGCTCACTCAGAGTGTTACGCGTTGGTCTTTCCTTGTTTCTTAAGAGAGCTATCTTCTTTTATCAATCAAGGGCTGCAGTATCTGGCTGTTTGCCGCAAACCAGTCCTGCCTCTTATGATCCACAGTGCCGTAAACCCCTACCGCTGTTTTATAAATAGTTTCCTTAAGTTTACTCCATTTATCATTTACTGTACAATTTTCTGATGTATCATTGAAAGCGTCTTCAAGTTGCTGTTGAAATTCAAAGCACTTTCCAGGATCGTGAGTATTAGTAATATTAATCCTGGGGCTAGACTTGTGTTTAGCTGTGTAGCTTCTCTTTGGTCTCAGTCTAACCCTTGCAACAACCAAAGAATGATCTGTATCACAGTCAGCACTGTGGTAACTTCGACTTAATGATGTATGGTTCAGGAGTTGTCTCCGTGTGATAATGAAGTCCAGCTGATGCCAATGGCCGGATCTTGGATGTTTCCATGTGACCTTATGCATCTCTTTTGTTTTAAAAAAGGAATTTGTAATACATAGGTCATTTCTAGTGCAATGCTCCAGCAGCCTTTGCCCATTATCATTCATGCGACCGATGTTGTATTTTCCAAGGCACACTGGCCATGAACTCGAATCCTTGCCCACACGAGCATTGAAATCACCGAGCATATAAATGTAGTCGGATTTTGGAACTGCCTTGATCGCAGAGTCTAGCTGCTCATAGAATGTATCCTTCACATCATCAGAGGAAGCGAGTGTCGGTGCATATGCAGTGAGTGTAGCGAAACGCCAGTGGCCCATGTCCTTATGTATTCTGTTATTCTTGGTAAACAGGGGGAAACGGCTTTCGGAAGCTCTCAGTTCTTTATTCGCTCAATTCTCCATGAAAGATGGTTCTTTGGGTTATCTTCATACCACAATCTTTACATGGAGCGAGTATATATTTGTCTTTCCTTTCGGGTAGTCCCGAAGGAGCGCCTTGCGTCAAATGTGCACTGGTGCAGCGGCTGGTCAATTGATGGCCGGGCCAACACCTACCGTTTGAAAGTTGCAGCCTGTCCAGTGAGTTAAAGATTACGACAGAGATGCAACCTACTACTGAAGTGATGTAAAGGTAAATATGGGTTTTCGTTGGTCCAGGCAAAGCTTGGCCTATAAATATCTATTGTCTTAACAACTGAGAGGATATAGCAAAACAGCAGTCTTGCCATGTTGGGAGGGGGTGACCGTTAGCCGATCTGGCTACGCGGCTTGTTCTTGGCAGCTGATGGACGAGTGATATCTGGATTCCTACGGCTTACCGTTACTTGGTGGTATCTCTCTTTTAAATATAGGCACATTAGATAGCTACGGGGATGGGGTCCACCAATCTAGAATATATCTTCTTGAGCCAGGGGATGCTAGCCACAGGACTATCTCTTTCGTCTGTCACTCGATAGGATGATGTCGGGAGGATAATGGACTCCTCTATCTCACTGAGAGAACCTGAACTTATATACCCTATGGTTTGTGCAGGGCAATGCCGGTACATTGGGGCGACAGCTCAGTCGAGAGCGGCGGCCGGGAGGGGTAGTATCTTCTTTGAATGGGGAAATACACGGTGTGCCATATAACCCCACTTAGGGGGGAGAAACACACCGATTGCTGGGCACACCACACCACAAGATCTTGGTTGCGAGAAAGGCATGGTTTGCAAGTGAGAGGAAAGCATGGAAATGAATGTGCCCAATAATAATAAAGGCTTAGTATGAGTGTGGAATGTGTGTCTTGTAGACAAAACGTTCCTAGGGTGGACAACCTGACTTCACCCAGCTGGAGGTCGACTCAAGCCCGGACGTAGCCAATCCAGGGGCTACCTGACAGGTCAGGCCCATGCATTCAGGTATGATATATTCTGCATGGGG
Source organism: Cepaea nemoralis (assembly GCA_014155875.1). Taxonomy (NCBI): domain Eukaryota; kingdom Metazoa; phylum Mollusca; class Gastropoda; order Stylommatophora; family Helicidae; genus Cepaea; species Cepaea nemoralis. Next base: position 113,392 of record JACEFZ010013872.1, on the reverse strand, counting down.
TCAAGATCCTATAGGTCTAATATATTAACTGAGACCCTATTGGTCTTTAGGATTGTGTGATGCATGAGTCCGCCCAGTCGCTCAATATTATTTGTCATCTCCAGGGTCCTCTTGTGTTGGATGTGACCAAATCGGACAGTATCCACACAGCTTCTGTGCTAGAGCCAAATACGTCTGATGAAGCCAGGTCAATGTATGAGCCATATCACACATGGTGTGCCTAACTCTGAGAGAGAGGCAAGGGCATAACTTGAGGAAATGACATAGGCCCGAGAACAGTTCAATGCTGGTTGAGACTACGCATGATTATCTTGCAAACGAATAAACAATGACAATTTGCAGTAATGGGGCATCTCGGGTCCTTTCATTGACATAGGCCCGAGAGCATTCAACTTCAAAGTTGTGTCTACGCATGATTATCAGGCCTACCCATTTTGTTCCGGACATGAATAGACACCTATATAGGTTAAGTCCATGAACAATTCCTCAACAACCAGTGGATTTGATTCTACAGAAGCCTGTGGAACTTACACCCAAGTACCGGGGAGGAAGGAGCTTCCAGCACACAGGGTGAGACGTATATGGACAGATCGGACAGTATTTGAAGCTGGGTCTGCGACTATGGCTACTTGAGGCTATGTGCCTGAACTTATCTGTGTGGTGTCTGTTTAGAACTTTCTGTGTTACCTACCTTGGTGTTTTTCTGTGCTGTCCTTTATTGATTTAATAAATCAAGTTTTAGTTTATTCCAACGATCACTGTGTTATATATATGGATCAGCCAGAAGAACATTGCAGGAAATAGGTCCTTAGGTCGAAAGAAAGAGTGACAGTGAGTCCGGGGAAAACGGAGGAGGGTTGGCAAGTAAAGACCTATCCCAGCCAGGGCTATATAGAAGATTATTTAAACATTGTGACAGGGCTATTTGGGACCCTCCACGTAGCTTGTTACAGTGAGAATGGTGGCAAATCCACAAGAGGTTGCCAAGCGCAGTGACAATAATCTTTCATTACCTCCAGCTGGGATATCAATCATTCCCAGTAGCGAATTCTTCACTGCAAAGCCCACACCATGTTGCCTTTTTTCTGCCTGCCCTCTTCCCTTCCAAAAAAAAGGGGTAATTGTTTTCCCTGAGTGACCCTTCCTCAGCGAGGCGAGTCTCCTGCAGGCCAGCAATATCAATGTTAAGAGGATTGAGTTCAGCATCAATCACAGCCGTTTTTCTCACATCGTCAATATTTGTCAAGTCAGTGGAAAATCCTGGACACATGGTTCTCACGTTCCAGGTTGCAAGCCGTAGCTTGAGGTTTCTATTCTTTTTATTAGTACCTGGTGCATTGGTTTTACAGCCTGCGATTCAGATTTTGTCCTAGCCCCAAGCACCCATTGAAGCAGGCAGGCTGTGGCGGATCAGCACCCAATTGGCTGGGGGCTGCCCAGCTTGAGGCGGGCGGTAGCTGATCAGTGACACCTGTAGGTGTCTCCCACCGTCAGAGGCAACGCGTGGCGCCCCATGTCTACGCCAACTGACAAGGACTTATAACCCGTAACAGTTGCCTCTCGCTTTGATTCCGAGACCGGTTAAGACCAGGGATGGAGTTATTGCCTCTCCACCTGGGCTAAAATATAGAGATCATGTGTTGCCCATGCAGCATGATCCCTCTCTCGGCCTGCCTAGTTCACTCCAGAGGAAAGTTGACACCTATAATCTGGAACAGGACAAGCTGCAGAAGCTGCCGGATCAGCAAAGCAATGCTCTAACTGTCCGCCTGTCGGAGCTTCGATCCTAGACCAGCTGCCAACCAAGGCTTAGGGCCTGGTCTGCCCTGCCATGACTTATTTTGTCTTTGGGTTGCATTTTCTCGTACCAGGATAAGGCTAGTACCCTCCCAATTGCGCTCTTCCGCCCGAAGCCGTTGGCACAATGTGGGGTGTCGGGTTTGGTAAGCGCCGCCCAACATTCGGCGCTGACAGAAAGCAGGTAGTACCGTCTACTGTCATACGGTAGCTCAGTCATATCAGACTAAGACCTGACATATCACATGGACACATCATAAACATCACATGGACACATCATAAACATCACATGGACACATCATAAACAGCCAATTGACGCATCATAAACATCACATGGCCATCATAAACATCACATGGGCACCTCATAAACATCACATGGATACATCATAAACATCATATGACACATCATAAACATCACATGGACATCATAAACACCAGATGGACACATCATAAACATCACATTGACGCATCATAAACATCACAGTGACGCATCATAATATTACATGGACACATCATAAACATCACATGCACATATCATAAACAGCACATTGACGCATCATAAACATCACATGGACACATCATAAACATCACATGCACATATCATAAACAGCACATGGACACATCATAAACATCACATGGACACATCATAAACATCACATTGACATATCCTAAACAGCACACGCACATATCATAAACAGCACATGGACACATCATAAACATCACATGGAAACATCATAAACATCACATTGACATATCCTAAACAGCACACTGACGCATCATAAACATCACATGGACACATCATAATCAGCATATTGACATATCCTAAACAGCTCATTAACGCATCACAAACATCACATGGACACATCATAATCAGCACATTGACGCATCATAAACATCACATGGACACATCATAAACACAACATAAAAATGATAGAGTGTTTTAGGGCCGTTACTGCAATTGATTAGGCGGAATGATAGATTCCTCTTGGTGCGCTTATTGATTAAATGTTTAAGTTACCTGTTTGTCCTTTTACAAGCCGCTGCAGTCAACCTCAGCATTTATTTGCTGTTTGCGCTTAAGATAGCAATATTTATGTTCAGTAATGTCATTGGTTTCTGATAGACTGACGCTCACACGATCGTAATCAACCCAGAGCGATCTCCTCACCAATCACCCGCGGCTGATCTCGAATCCTCCACCTGATATGTCGGTGAATTTCGAAACTGCTTTCACTAACCCCTACAGAAGGAGGTTCAGTAATAGTGGTCTACTATGGAAAGAGTTGACCTACTGACGGTCACAGTGGGTTAATGGTTCAACTGTCTGTAACTTACGGAAGTTCGTTAATGATGGTCTGCGACAGAAAGATTTAACGGAAGGACAGAAACAGTGGGTTAATGGTTCAACTGTCTGTAACAGACGGGAGTTCGTTAATGATGATCTACGACAGAAAGATTTAATGGAGTGACAGAAACAGTGGGTTAATGGTTAACTGTCTGTAACAGACGAAAGTTCGTTAATGATGATCTACGACAGAAAGATTTAATGGAGTGACAGAAACAGGGGTTAATAGCGCAACTCCTCCGAAGTCGGAGAGTGTCTGCTTGTACGGCGAGGAACCACCAGTCTGCACATCAATAAGCCAGACATGGGACAACGGATACTCACTCAAACCTCAGGTCCTGTATGACACCACACTGATGTTGGACAACAGGATGTCTTCATCCGACATATAGGACTTTGCGTTGGCGCTCAAGCCAACGAACACAAGCAAGCAAGCAATAGCACAACTGTCTCCAACAGACGAAGTTCGTTAATGATTAGTTACGTTAGAAATATTTAACTTAATAACGGACACAGTGGGTTAATAATCCAACTGTCGCTATATAACAGACAACATTCGGTCATGCTGGTCTACGATAGAAAGAGAGTTGCGGTAGTGCAATAGAACGCATGCCTGCCGGCCTGGTTCCCACGCGTTCGAGTCCCCATCTTGAAGGGGATATGTTTTAGACACCGACCTAGCTCCTAGGCCAAGCTAGCCCTAAATGGGTACCAGAAATGGTCTTAGGAAGTGAACGCGGCAGGTCCGATATTGAGAACATCACACAACGTGTGCTTATTGGTCTTTCAAATATGGGACTAGCACCTTATATCCGAGGTTCTAAAAAATCTGGGAATGAAAAGAGAGTTGATGACAGAAATAAAAAAGGGCAAATATTTCAGCCACGTTAAAAGACATCACTTATATAAAAATCATACTAGAGCGTAAGGTTGAAGGCAAGCGAGCAAAAGGTAGACAAGGATAAAAATGGGAGGATAGCATCAAGAGATAGACCAGTGGTTCTCAACCGATAGGGAATTCACCCACGGGGAGAATTTAGGACTTCCAGGGGGTGGGGGGGGGGAGGGAGGAAGATTAATATTACATCAAGATCGCGTTAATACAAGAATCGATTACTTGACATTGTTTTTCCCTCCGTCCTTTACGGTTCTGTACTTCTTGCCCTTCTGAAATTCGTTGTACAACGTAAGTAGACCCGCAAATAACATTTTATGTAGATGTCTAGACTTGTTCTAGTATGTGTTATTAAATTTAGCCTCCATTTTTACGTATATTGTGTAGGGGGTGGGGGTGGGTTTATAGGGAGGAAGTACGAAAGGGGGGAGGAATGACATTCTGAACGTATTGTGAAGGGGTGCATGAGCCAAAAAGGTTGAGAACCACTGAGTTAGACGAACAGCAGTCTGACAGAATGTACAGTCAGGGCTAAAGACAGTGTTGGGGATCAATTGCAACCTTCATTGTGGAGACGCCAAATAATTAATTGATTGACCATATACACAATCGGAATCAAGGCTTGGTAGAGACCCATTACGTTTTGTTTTACATTACAAATAAAACATCAAAACTCTACAACAAACCTGTTTACTCCTTGAAGAATCAGAATTCTCTCACAGTTGTACCTGAATCCCTGTCACTGAACTAATAGTTTAAATACGGCACAACTCTTGTCCCTGTCCGAATGAGATTTCCCGTGACAGAATTCACACTCGGGACCCGGGAGTCAGAGCACTTGCAGGCGACCGAACTGACAGACTCTCAATTTCAGGCGGCGCGTGGGATGCTAGAGTTAGCCACGTAATTGTGCTTACCGCTGGCAGATGTCTGGTCTCAGCAAACTTCGCGGTTGGGTTGGATACGTGCGGTGGGGTTTCACTTGTGGCCAGGAGTGGGGAGGTAATTTATCATTAGTCTTTATCGAAAACAGGGGTCACTGAATAAGAATATCGCTCACTATGCACGTATACACTCCCGTGACGGCGCCGATGGGTATTCTTCTCCTTCTTCTTCAATCCTTCTTTTCTTCCTCCGCTTTCCATGGCTTCTAGCTTCAGTAAAAGTAAAGTAACAAGTGTCTTCTATCTTGGACATATAATACCAGATGCTGGTAGAAGTGAAATAGAAATAAAAAGAGAATAGGATTGGCCAAAAATGTTTTCAACGTCCTGAAATCAATATTAACATCAAGAGAGATTAACAACGCATTAAAAATGAGAATTGTCAAATGCTACGTATATTCAACGCTACTATATGGCTCGGAAGCCTGGGCATTGAACAAGAAGCTAGAAAGTCGCATAGAAGCCCTGGAGATTGGATATATAGACGAATAGGTCGTATTTCATGGAAACAAAAACAATCAAATGCAGAGGTCCTAGAAAAACTGGGAATGTAGAGAGAGTTGATGAAAGAAATAAAGAGGAGGCAAATGAAATATTTCAACCAAGTTAAAAGACATGATAATCTTATAAAAACCATACTGGAGGGCAAGGTTGAGGGCAAACGAGCAAGAGATAGACAACGATACAAGTGGGAAGAAATCACCAAGAGATGGACGAACATCAGCCTGACAGATTGTACAATAAGGGCGAGAGATAAACAGTGTTGACGATCCATTGCAGCCAACTTTCATTGTGGAGACGGCACCTGACTAATTGATTGAAAGTCTGGGGAATGTGATAGAAAGACAATGCAGTTGTTCTGGTTGTCGTTGGTATCCTGTACGTAGTCAAAAGACAAGGCAGGGAATTTGTCACGCCTATTGATGCAATGGCTTGCCTGACCTTCTGGTGTATATAGTCTCGAATTGCCATAGAAACGGATTTTCAAAATTGACCTGTACTTGCACGTCAACCCAGCTGGGTGCCAGGAAATGTCTTGGCAAGCAACTGCGACCCGCGCGATACACTGATGTTATCACTTTATGAGCTCCCATTCCTCAATACGAATATATCATTAACACCATTTAATGCTAAGAAAATCATAGACAGACAGAAAAACCAATGAGCAAGCCCTTTTTGTTTGTTTGCATATCCTATTTACAGGACATTGCAGTCAACACCAACATTTTTCAGCCGCTGTTGATGTCTTGGCAAGTTTTACGTTCAGTAGTTTGTTGGAAGATATTAACTTTGATGGGAAAGATCACAGAATAATAAAAAATATTTACTGGAACCAAACAGCAGCAATTAAAATGGGAAATAAAGAAGGACATTATGAACACATAAAGATGGGAGTAAGACAGGGATGTATTTTGTCACTGGATCTCTTCTCCCTCTATAGCGAAGTAATAATGAGAGAGATCCAAGAAAAGCCAGGAATAATATTTGGAGATTATAATATAAATAGTATACGCTATGCAGATGACACAGTATTGATAGCGGAAAATGCAACAGATCTACAACAATTGTTGGCCATTGTAGTAACAGAGAGTGCAAAGAAAGCACTGGCCTTGAATATCAAGAAAACAGTAACAACTGTGATATCAAAGAAACAGGTGACACCCAAATGTGAAATAGAGATAGAAGGGAAAATTCTTCACCAAGTGGATAGTTTTAAATATCTAGGGGCATTTATAACATCAGATGGAAGATGCACAACATAGATCAAGAGAATAGGGCAAGCAAAGGCTGCATTTCAGAAAATGAAGAATATCTTATGCAATAAGTCACTATCATTGAATGTAAGAAAGAGAGTGCTGAAGAACTATATAGAACCTGTTTTACTGTATGGCTGTGAATCATGGAATATAAATGAGCAAATTAGGAAAAGATTGGAAGCAACAGAGATATGGTTCCTTAGACGAATGTTGCGAATTCCTTGGATTGCCAAAGTAACTAACAACGAATGCCTTAAACAGGTTAACGAAACTAGAACATTATATACAACAATAAAAAAGAGACAAACATATTTTTTGGGTCATGTGATGAGAAGAGAGGTGCTGGAGAAATTCGACAAAGACAGTCAAGATTTCTTTGGCACGTTATGAGAAGAAGTAAACTAGAAATCTTACAGACAATTGGAAAGATTTATGGGAACAGAAAAGAGGGAATGCTGAGAGATAAATATCTGGATGGCTTGGAAACGTGGCCTAATTGTGACAAGACACTTAGAGATGTTGCAGGATTTTGATGGAAGATCATAGCCAAGAGCGATTATCGGCACGACACATGATGATGAATACCATAGCCTAATATGCAGCAAGACTAGAAAATGTTTTGTTTTTTACTTTACTTATTTTACTGAGTTAATAGGGATCCATTCTCGTAAAATCAATCCCACAGAATTGTCACAATTTGTTTGAATTTATCTAGAACGGAAAGGTAGAGTAACGGTCACCATGTCCCGTGGAGGTGATCAAGTATATGTGAAGATCTTTCACTGTGTATAAAGTAAGTTACATGTCCTTAACAGGACGTTGTGATCAATCCCAGCAATTATTGCTACTTGTTATTTAATAGGTAATATTAGTACACTAGTTTGCCATATGTTTTTAACGGCCGACGACTCATAGCATGGAAGTCAGCGCAAAGAGGCTTGCTTCCTAACCGCCCGCAGCTAATTTCGAATCGTCAACTCTACAAAATTACAAAATTGCACGTCTTACTTACATATAAATATATATTATGAAAGATCATAAGTATTGATACACAATCATCATTATCATCCAGTGCCTCGCCGGCTCGCGTGGGCGATTATACCACTCCACAAACTGAGATTCTCCGACGGCATGGAACAATTCGTGTGTTGACTCCCTTCCGTGATATAACACAAGACTGTCAAGAATGTTCTCACTCTGTTTTCCTCTATCTCTGTTTCCACAAACCTTTCCGGTTGTCACAACATGTTCCAGTGTTTTTCTTCTCACAAAGTGGCCAAAAATAATGACTGTTTCTTTTAGATGTTTGTGATAAGTTGTCTTGGCGACTTAGTTTCCCTCAGAATGTCCAGATTGCTCATTTTGGCTGTCCAATTAATTTTCAGCATTCTTCTATAAAACCACAACTCCAAGGCGTCTATGGATTTTTTCGCCTGTTTACTAATTGTCCATGACTCGCAGCCGTATGTTACAATTGGTTCTATGTAACAAGCAAGAACTCTTTTTCTAACTTTCAAGCACTTCTAACTTTCAAGGACAAGGACTTACGTGGTCGTCATTCGCACTGCAAGCGCTAACAAGACAAGTCGCCTTAACCAGTCAAGAAGCCTGATACGCGGGGGAAAATGTCACGTCGCAAGTCCAACAACAAGAAACACGCGGTAGCCAAGATGTGCAGCGTGGGAGCCGACAAGAAGAAGAACGTGGAGAGCCTGCCGGCGAGCTGTAACAAAGAACCTGAAACTACAGCTACTACTGAAGCTACCACGAGGGAGAAGATCGACAGCCCACCACATACAAGAGCCAAACCTACGGAGAAGCAGAGAGAGGAGAAAGACACCAGAGTCAGAAACACCGACTCACCGACAAGCAAGTGGGTTGTCAAGCGTATCCAAGTGGAGCTATCAGACGAAGAAATCATGAAGCAGCTTCGAGAAGAGAATCAACACATCCGATTCTTGAAGGCGGAGCGGCTCCTCACCTACTCCAAGATTCCTACAACCTTGGCGGTGGTAACGACAGAGGGCAGCGAGATGCCGACCACAATATCAATCAACAAGAGAATGCAGCAGCCAGAGAGATTCATCCCAAGGATCACCCAATGTTCCAGATGTCAGAGGGCCGGCCACAGCAGAGCAGCATGTCGCAGTAAGACGGAAATCTGCCGTTACTGCGCCGATCACCACGCCTTCAAGGAGTGTCCGCTAGCCAAGCTGGACAAGGACTTCCGAGCACCCAATAACAAACGAAAGTCCGCCAACTGCCTGGGCAAGCATGGAGCAATTTACTTGGGCTGTCCGTACATGCAACGACACAGAGACGTGCTAAAGTTTGCCATCAACACAAAGACACCATACAACGAAGCAAGGCTGAGGTGCGAGACAGCAACCTGCATCTCACAAGCCGAGAAAGAGCAACTGCAAAGCCAGATTGAAGAGTTAAAGAAGCAAGTCAAGCTACTGCAAACATCGGCACCAACCAGCGACAATGGGAAACTTCTTGCTGAAATAAAGGAGATCCAGCGGGACATCAAACAAGAGGTGGAGAACATGAGGCAGATGACAAAGATAAATGAAGAGATTCTACGAGACATCAAAGCAGTAAGAGAAATGCTAACAACTGAAAGGGAGCCAACCCAAATCAAACCAGCACAAGAAACAGAAAAGCACACAGAGAAACCGCAAGATGAAATCCAACAAGAGACCGAGCCGGAACCGCAAGAAAAAGCTAGCAGCGCAGCCACGACAATATCCCGCCAGACATCCGAAGAAAACCGAGATGAGCACCCTGATGACGGCACGGAGAGACCACGGGAATTTACCTTGGAGGAGTTCCGAGAATCTGCAAGAGTGGAGGAACTCAGGCACCAGGAATTCAAAAGGTGTTGGGATGAAAGAGAAAAGAAGAAACCCAAGAGACTCAGGAGACCGGTAGACTACCCAGATACATGGTATGAACCTGATTATGACCTGACTACTCGTACTACATAGAAGACGGAGAGAGAAAACCACGGATGACCACGGAGGAAAAAATCGAAAGGCAGCAGAAACTCAAACTCGAAAGTGAAAACAGGCGCAAGGAGGAAAATGGAAACGTCGAAAAGCTCCTACAGAAACTACACAAAAAAGGAGACAAAAAGACCAAATAAAAAGTCCTTATAAGGACTGTAGCGAGACGAGCCAGAAGCCTGCACCAACAAAGAGAACCACAAGAGCAGACAAGCACAAAGGATAGCCGCCGAACGACCCCCCAGCTGACGTCACAGACACAAACCAACATAATCAGTCCGAGGTAGGACTCAGAAGACAAGAATTAGGGTGAATGAACCCACAAAAACCATGGACCTCAACAATAACCACAGCTGAAAAACGCAGGTTGAACGAGGCCGAATTTTAAATTTTTGTTTTTAAAATTGGAATTGGAATTGGGAGGACTTATTGTACAAGATGTTCTTCATGTGAAAGAATGTAGTGTTTACTTGTCCTATTCTAGTCATTACCTACGCAATCATAGCAGTTAATAAAAACAACACATTTAGAAAGTATAATGCATAAACGAAAAGCACACCAGATTTTGAACCGCCAAATGGCAATAGTCGATTCGTTGTTTTGGTGTGTTCCTTTGTTGTTTGACTGGTTGCTGAATGTTTGACTTTTTGCTATGCTAGATGTTTGGCTATTTACTTAGCTGGTTGTTTGGCTGTTTGTTTAGTTGTTTATTTGGCTTTTTGTTTTGTTGGATGTTTGGCTGTTTTCTTAGTTCGTTGTTTGGATGTTTGCTTAACTGGTTGTTTGGCTGTGTGCTTAGCTGCGTATTTTGCTGTTTGCTTAGTTTGTTGTTCAGAAAGCAATAGCAAACCACTGAACGTAAACTTGCCCAGGAATCACGAACAGCCAAACAATGCTGGGGTTGACTGCTACGTCTTGTAAAGAATATGCAACTAACTTATTTTTTTAGTTGGTTGTTTGGCTGTTTGCTTTGTTGGTTGTCTGGCTCTCTGCTTTATTGCTTATTTCACTATTTGCTTTGCGGTGTATTTGGCTGTTTGTTTAGCGGGTTATTTGCCTGGTAGTTTACAGGTTGGTTGATCCCTTAGCGATGTCATTAATGCGCACGCTGGGGCAGATAACTCAACGAGGAATAATAAGTTGTACTAGTGGTAAAAGCCGGTCTCTCTGGCCGAGGGGTTACAACACTTTCTCCGTAATCCCGTTTATCACGCAGAGTCTCGTGGCGGGAGAGAACTGGGAGCGGTTCGACCCCCGCTGGTGACTTGCGGAATACTGAGCCGGCCGCTCAGAAAGCAATGGCAAACTACTAAGCGTAATCTTGCCAAGAAATCAACAGCTGTTGACAGCGATGTCCTGTAAAGGATATGCAAAAAAAAAAAAAAAAAAGTGGTAAAGGCAACAAGGGAGAAAATAAACCATTTTTGACAACTTGTGTCATAAAACGGACGTTGTTTCCCCTGAGCTAAGCGATTACCCTACATTGATTTGTTTACCTAACTATGCATCCGTGCTATCTATTTATCTCTCCGGCCCTCCGTCCGTCCACCAGTCATTTGGGAAATCACCGAGGCTTCTGCAAAAGCTTGAGAAATAAATTCGCAGATATTGATCGGCATTTATAGATGTAGAGAAAAGAAGTAGAGATTAGAGGACACTCCCCCCCCCCCCCCCCCCCCCCCCCCCCCCCCGCGCATATCCTTTACAGGACATCAACTGTCAACACCAGCATTTTACCGCTGTTGTTGCTATCTTGGCAAGATTACGCTCAGTAGTTTGCCATTGCTTTCTGAGCGGCCGGCTCACTTATCCCGTAAGTCACCAACGTGCCGAGAACCGCTACCAATTCTCGCGCGCTGCGTTACCCCACGTGGATAAACGTGATTACGGAGAAAGTCGTTTAACCACTAGGCCAGGAAGACCGGCAGAGGCCACACTAGACAATATAAATTTGAAAGCTATAGTGGCCCACACTGAGATAAAACATGCCGAATCCAAATGACAATAACTTTTCACTTACTGGTTATGAGCTTGTGGACGTGCTGCCAACTAGACTCCACTAAAATTCTATTCTATACGTTAAATAAGTTGCATGTCATTTACACGTTGTCGCCATTAACCCCAGAATTTTTTCCCTTTGTGATTTTCTAGTCTATTTTACTTTCGCGAGTATTCGATTGCTTTTCAGAATGACCGACACACATACCATTGTGAAAATCAACACACGGTGGTCTGCTTCCAAATCGCCTGCTGCCTTGGATGCAGAATTATGAAACAGCGTACATTATCTCCCTGTGATATCTGGACACTTAACTAAACAAGCTTTGAATACACATGTTATAGACGGGTTATAAGAAAAGCTTACATACAGAAAATAACAAATGCACCCACACGACAAGATCTGAATATTGAAGAAGGTTGATCACTACAGACGATAAGACAAAGAAAATTGAAATATTTTGGGCACTTGAAACAACATGAAAGTTTGAAGAGAACAATCAGGTAGGGTTATTAGCCTGGGAAGAGGGGAAGAGGAAGGCCAAGGAGAAGATGGGTGCAGGATGTGGCGGATGATCTCCAGATGGGTGTATCGGAAGCGGGACATCTTGTTTATGATCGAGATGTTTTCTGGAAGGTTTTTATTTGGGTGAGGTTCTGCAAAGGACATGCTACTGAATGAGTGAATGAATGAAGTACAGGGTGTATTGAGTGAGTGAGTGAGTGAGTCAGTCAGTGAGTGAGTCAGTGAGTGAGTGAGTGAGTGAGTGAGTGATTCAGTCAGTCAGTCAGTCAGTCAGTCAGTCAGTCAATTAGTTTAGTTAGTTAGTCAGTTAGTTAGTTAGTCAGTTAGTTAGTCAGTCAGTTAGTTAGTTAGTTAGTTAGTTAGTCAGTCAGTTAGTTAATTAGTCAGTTAGTTTAGTTAGTCAGTTAGTTAGTCAGTTAGTTAGTTAGTTAGTTAGTCAGTTAGTTAGTTAGTTAGTTAGTTAGTTAGTCAGTCAGTCAGTTAGTTAGTTAGTTAGTCAGTTAGTTAGTTAGTTAGTCAGTTAGTCAGTTAGTTAGTCAGTTAGTTAGTCAGTTAGTTAGTTAGTTAGTCAGTTAGTTAGTCAGTTAGTTAGTTAGTTAGTTAGTCAGTCAGTTAGTTAGTTAGTTAGTTAGTCAGTTAGTTAGTTAGTCAGTTAGTTAGTTAGTTCGTTAGTCAGTTAGTTAGTCAGTCAGTTAGTTAGTTAGTTAGTTAGTTAGTTAGTTAGTTAGTCAGTTAGTTAGTTAGTCAGTTAGTTAGTTAGTCAGTTAGTTAGTTAGTTAGTCAGTTAGTTAGTTAGTCAGTTAGTTATTTAGTTAGTCAGTTAGTTAGTTAGTCAGTTAGTCAGTTAGTTAGTTAGTTAGTTAGTTAGTTAGTTAGTTAGTCAGTTAGTCAGTCAGTTAGTTAGTTAGTTAGTTAGTCAGTTAGTTAGTTAATTAATTAGTTAGTTAGTTAGTTAGTTAGTCAGTCAGTTAGTTAGTTAGTTAGTCAGTTAGTTAGTTATTTAGTTAGTCAGTCAATTAGTTAGTTAGTTAGTTAGTTAGTTAGTCAGTTAGTTTAGTTAGTCAGTTAGTTAGTCAGTTAGTTAGTTAGTTAGTTAATTTGTTTGTTAGTTAGTTAGTTTAGTTGTTTGGATGGTTGGTGGTTTTTTTGGTTGATTGGTTGATTGTTTGGTTGGTTGGTTGACTGGTTAGTTAATGAGTGAGTGAGTGAGTGAGTGCGTGCGTGCGTGAGTGAGTGAGTGAGTGAGTGATTGAGAGAGTGAATGAGTTAGTAAATGAGTCAGTGAGTGAGTCTGTGAGTGAGTCAGTGAGTGAGAGAGTCAGTGAGTGAGTCTGTGAGTGAGTCAGTGAGTGAGAGAGTCAGTGAGTGAGCGAGTCAGTCAGTCAGTCAGTAATTCAGTCAGACAATCAGTCCGTCAGTTAGTTTAGTTAGTCAATTAGTTAGTCAGTTAGTTAGTTAGTTTAGTTAGTTAGTTTAGTTGGTTGGTTGGTTGGTTGTTTAGTCAGTCAGTCAGTCAGTCAGTCAGTTAGTTAGTTAGTTAGTAATTAGTTAGTTAGTTAGTTAGTTAGTTAGTTAGTTAGTTAGTTAGTTAGTTAGTTAGTTAGTTAGTTAGTTAGTTAGTTAGTTAGTTAGTCGAGGTTCAAACTTCACGGCAACGGGTCGTCCCCATTATGCTCCATTCTTGTGCCAGTGAATATCACACAAACTGCTTCCCACTGTCCAATGTGAAAAGTGAAATAGACAGGAGTCTCGGCAAGCCAACAGTCCTCACAGGTACACTGTGCATAATCCCGCCGCCATAATGCCAACACAAAATTAATCCACGAAAACCACAATTTATCGTCAATGGACTCGGCAGTCACCAGAAATACCTCATTGACCCGGGTTTTCTCACATGGCTTGGTAATTTACGGCAGGGCGACCCGCCGATAGCGTCGCGCAAAGCACGAACTCCGCAGCTTCAGCGTCGACTTCAGAGGAGTCTCCTGAAAAGTGCACTCGTGAACCGAAAAGGCAAATCAATTAATTCAGCAACAGCCGGTAGCCATTGTTCCGAACATGAAGGTCACTGTACAGGACAGATGTAAAAGCATTCCGCGCGAATCTCACAGCTTACAGTGTCGCCCACGCACTCACTCAGTAGCAGGGCGACGGAACCGTGTACTACCAGTCCAACAAGAGGCAAATGCGATTGCAAACCGTAGCTACAAGCATAAACACGCACAGGCCTTAAAGTTCAATGCCTGACCGCCATGTTGGTGACTGGAAGTCCACAAAAGTATAGGTTCTATTGTAGTAATTCAACACTCGTCTCGTTTCAATTTACACCTTTTTATTGGTCAGTATGTTTTTCATTTTGCAAAAGGCTACCTTCGCAATGGCAATTCTTGTTCGAATCTCTTCAAGGCATCTCCCATCAGATGTTATGACTGTGCCGAGATAACAGTATCGATTCACTTGTTTAAGAATATGCCCCTCTACTCGTATATCACATTGTGGTATTTCCTTCTTCCCAGTGACGACCATAATCTGTGTCTTCTTAATATTCAGTTCTAACCCTAGTTGTTCACTTTGTGCAACAACCGCATCTACTAACTTTTTCAGGTCCTGTTCATTGTCTGCAATCAAGACTGTATCATCTGCATATCTAATGTTATTGATGTATCTTCCCCCAACGTTGATTCCTTCCATATCTTCTATATTTCTGAATATAGTTTCATTGTACAGGGAAAGAAGATCTGGAGACATTACACATCCCTGTCTCACTCCTCTTTTAATAGGCTGATATTGACCTAAATCGTTATCAATTCTGATGACAGATTGTTGTTTCCAATATATGTTTTTTTACAAGTCTAAGGTCTTTCCCATCAATTTGTAGATCTTCAAGCATCCTTATCATGACGATATGTCTCACTTTATCGAAAGCCTTTGTCTTTCCCATCAATCTGTAAATCTGCAAGCATATCCACCATGTTGACATGTCTAACTCTATCAAAAGCCTTTGTGTGGTTAATAAAGCAAAGATGTATATCCTTGTTTACTTCTATAGAACGTTCAATAACTGTTCGCAGCATATACACAGCATTTACTAATTACTGTACCCTTTCCTTCTACAAACCCACATTGTTCTTCCCCTATTTCAGGTTGTATATTCTTCCTCACTCTTTGTATGATAATTCGTAGCAAAACTTTTGTGATGTGACTCATTATACTAATTGTTCTATATTGATCACATTCCAAGGCTCCTGATTTCTTTGGGATTGCAATAAATACAGTGTTACATAATTCAGAAGGTATATCTCCAGTATCATATAATGTGTTCAGCAGTCTGGTGACTCGATCTAGTCCATAATCTTCTAAAGCTTTATTTCTGTTGTGATGTTATCTGCACCGGGGGCCTTGCCAGCTTTCATATGCTTAAGAACATTTCGAACCTCCATCTTCAAAATTGGCGGCCCTTCGTTATTAAATCTAATATCATAATGTTCCTCTCTGTTATCCCCATAAAGGTTTTCCACATAATCTGTCCATGCATGTATAATCTGATCTTTTTCTATTATGATTTTGCCATCTTTAGTTTTTAGACAGCCTGTTGATGTACTTGTTTTTTATTAGTAAGTTCCTGAATTCTTTTGTGCACTAATTTGGTATTTTGACTGTTGTGTTGTTTTTTAATTTCTAAGCACTTTTCCTCAAGCCATAATTCTTTTGCATCCTTACATAATATTCTGACTTGTCTGTGAATTTCTTCATATTTGGCAGAATTATTTTTGTTGAGTCTTCTTGTTTCCATTAGATGTAACATTTCTTCAGTCACCTATTTCTTGCGACCCATCTTCTTTAATTTTGGAATAGTTGTTTCTGCAGCCAAACTGATTGAATTATTCAACATTTCCCATTGATCATCCACATCCTGGAATAGGATCTCTAGATCAGACATTATATCAAATCTGTTCTGTACTTCTATGTTGAATTTGTTTTGTATTTCCTTGTCATTACTCAATGTACACAAATCATATTTAGTGTTTCCTTTTATATACTTGACTTTCTTCAACTTTATCCTCAATGTTCCTGTAAGTAATCTGTGGCCACTATAACAATCAGCATTGGGAACAGTTTTTGCTATTGTTAACGCATTTCTAAATCTTCTGCTAATCAGAATGTAATCAATCTGGATTCTAATCCTGTTATCAGGACTTCTCCATTGACATATGCCTGGGTCATTGACATTGAGGTTAGTGACCTTTGTAGCGGGACTACGAGAAAAACAACCAGCCCTGAGTGATAATGGTGAGGGTGAGTTGAGACCCCCAGGGTGGATGGGAAGAGAGACAGTTTTAGGCTGGGGTGTGATGTTGCGGGGACCCCAGGGAGGGGCTACACAGCAGGGTTAAAAGACAGTGGAAAACTTTGACTGGGCAGTGGAAGCTGGGACCAACTGAGGAGTCGGGTCGCTGGAGGAAAGTTGATGTTTTGGCGTCGAGCAGATCGGTGGTCGAAGAAGTGGGAGCTTAGACTGACTGCGGTCAGATCTTTTGTTGTGTTGTTCTCCCAGTTGTGAATGCAGGCCTAAAACCCAGTGGGGGTTGGATAGTTAATGGAGGCCTGAACCCAGAGTGGGTTGGATAGTTAATGGAGGCCTGAACCCAGAGTGGGTTGAATAGTTAGTGGAGGCTAGACCCAGTGTGTGGGTGTATTGTGTGAAATCCAGCCGTGGATAGTAGCTGGATTACCTGTCTTGTGGATTTGATATGAAGCAGGCTTGAGAAGGCAGTGATGTGTGCTGGTTAAGTTGTGAGGAGGATATTTATATTCTATGGATTATATTGTTTCTGGATATAGAGTTGTGTTCCGTTTGTCCGTGTTCTTTCTGCAATAAAGGATTATGTGCGCCAACTCAATCTTGTTTAATGACTGGTGAATGTGCACTGCGGGGGTGAGTTATATTGTAAGACAGTTAGATAGCTCAATTGACACACCAGGAGCTTCGTTACCTAGACAACGACCATATCACGCACTTATAATCAAGAACATCGTGATATCCATGTCCATAATCTTCTAGGGTGTTACTTAAACCAGGTGTTTCCTACAATCATTTCCTGTTCTTTTGCCCAGTCTACGAGTCTTTATCCTTTTTCATTTCTCTCTCCTAAACCATAGTTTCCTACTGTGTACCTATCACCTTGATGTCCCACTTTTGCTTTGAAGTCCCCTATTATGATGTTTATTTCTGAATTTTTACATTTCTTTAAGGCAGACTCTATGTCATTATAAAATTCCTCTACACTATCTTCACTGGATTCTCCTGTTGGGGCATATACTTGAATAACATTTATGCTAGAAGGTCTGCCACTTAATTTAACTAGTAGAGCTCTGTCCGACACGGCCCAATATCCTTGAACAGATTGTGATGTTTTCGGGTCCAAAATAATTGCCACTCCCATTTGTTGATCTTCACCTCCAGAATAAATAATCTTAAAATCTTACTATATCCTGATGCCCGCTCCTGTCCATCTCGTTTAGCACATCTCTAAAATATTAATGTTTTCTTTTTCCATTTCTTGTTTTATGTTCTCTAATTTTTCCTTGTCGTTTAACGTCCTAAAATTCCATGTTGCTAATTTTAATATCTCTGTCCTTGTCTTGCGATGATCAATCTTTAGGTGAATCATAATGTACTAGGCATTTTTAAAGAGTTAGTTTACGGGGTAATGAACAGGCCGATAGGCAAGCAGGGAATGCATCTGTTGGTGGTATCTTGTCTTTGGACAAGGAGGGGGTGGTCGTGCGCTTGTGGGACCAGGTGGAGAACACGGAGGAACAGATTGAAAACCCATATGTGGAGTGAATGACATTGCGGGGGATCGGCAGGGGTTCTGGAAGAATCTCATAACTAAGAGGGAAGACCAGGAGAACACTTAATCAGATAGCGGTGGGAACGATTAGTAGTATTACTCTTCGCTGGCTGTTGAATGAGGGGACTGAGCACGTATGGAAAAGTCCTGAGTGCAGTGATGTCAGTTCTTGACTCAACTGAACTCAATTCAACACAAAGAGGTAGTTTGCCGTTGCTTTCCTCTTTGGCAGTGACCACACTGGCCGGGTGACCGCAACCATTGTCTCTCGAAAGAGATCCTCTGCCTGCTGTCGCGAAACTTGAGACCATAACCAACAAATATCTGTCGGCTGCCCTCAAAGTTTCATCCACCACCTGCCTTCCGTGGCTTCTTTTGGACATTTCCAATAAACGAATACGAAATAACACCACATAATCCACAGGAAAACACTAAACAGCGTCTCCCGAAGAATAATCGCATCACGTCGTCGCCATTTGTACCGGAAGTTTGTAGTTTGAAACCAAAATTGAAATTCTATATCTCAATTATCGGAGATTAAAAAACAAAACATCGAGGTAAGTGAGTCGAAAACCACAACATAAGGCTCGAGGAAGAGTGGGAATAGAAATAACAACAAAGACATCACACAAAGAAGATAATCATCCTGTGCCATGCCGATATGCGTAGGCTGTCATGTTTCGCCATCTCACATGACTACTAGAGTCGTGAACAGCTCTGCATTTGTCTCAGTTATGCCATGTAGCAAAACCGCCCAGATGTTTATCTCTCTGTCTTCCCCTTGTTCTTTTCCTCTCAATATTGCCACAAATTCTCCAGTTTATTTCTTTTCATAACATGCCCAAAAATCTTGCTATCTACGTAAACTTTCTCTAATCAGTTTACGGTTTTCATTTGTTTCTTGCATGACTTGCTCATTGGTTTTTATGCCTGTCCATGGTATTCTTTGTATTTTCATCAGAAACCACATTTCCAATGCCATTAGATGATTTTCAGCTCGTCTGCTAAATGTTGTTACATGCCAACTAAAATTTGGAGCCCCAATCATCATCATCAAGTGCCGTGCCGGCTGGCGTAGGCGTTCATGGCTCTCCACAGATCTCGGTCTTTGGTTTTCTGGATCAACTCTGCTGCTGATATTCCTCCATGCCACCGTCTCAATCTATCCAGCATCATTTCTCTTGGTCTGCCTCTGCCTCTCTTCCCTCGACCTATCCAGTTGTTACGATGTTCTCCAATGCCTCTCTTCTCATCACGTGACCGAAGAAAGATGTTTGTCTCTGTCTTATTGTTGTATATAATGTTCTAGTTTCATTAGCCTGTTTCAGGCAGTCATCGTTAGTTACTCTGGCAGTCCAAGGAATTCGCAACATTCGTCTCAGGAACCACATCTCTGTTGCTTCTAATATCTTCTTACTTTTTTCATTTACATTCCAAGATTCACTGCCATACAGCAAAACTGGTTCTACATAGCATTTCAGCACTCTCTTTCTTACATTCAGTGATAGTGACTTATTGCACAAGATACTCTTCATTTTCTGAAATGCGGCTTTTGCCTGCCCTATTCTGCTCCTAATCTCTGTTGTACATCTTCCATCTTATGTTATAAATGCCCCTAGGTATCTAAAATTATCCACTTGGTTAAGGATTTTTCCTTCTATTTCTATGTCACATTTTGGTGTCACCATTTTCTTTGATATTACCATTTTTACTGTTTTCTTGATATTCAAGGAGAGTCCTTTCCTTGCACTCTCTGTTACTACAACGTCTAATAATTGTTGTAGGTCTGTTGAATTATCCGCCACCAATACTGTGTCATCTGCATAGCGTATATTACTTATATTATAACCTCCAACTAGTATTCCTGGCATCTCTTTGATCTCTCTCATTATTACTTCGCTATACAGGGAGAAAAGATCTGGTGACAAGACACACCCCTGTCGTACTCCTAGCTTTATCTGTTCGTAACTACCCTCTTTATTTCCCATTTTAATTGCTGCTAATTGGTTCCAGTAAACATTCTTTATTATTCTTAAATCTTTTCCATCAGTGTTGATATCTTCCAACATTTTAATCAGTTCATCATGTTTTACTTTATCAAATGCCTTAGTATAATCTATGACGCACAAAAATATGTCTCTCTGTTTCTCTATTGACCTTTCTATTAGTGTCCGTAATGTACAAATTGCATTGTTTGTGCCCTTTCATTCCACAAATACATACTGTTCTTCACTAATTTCCATTTTTATTTTCTTTTTGATTCTTCTAATTATGATTCTGAGTAAAAGCTTAGTGATATGGTTAATTGCACGAAAATCTTCACAATCAATTGCTCCTGGTCTTTTTGGTATAGCTATAAATACAGATTTCAGCATATCACTCGGTAAATATCCACTACTGTAAATATCATTCAACATTTTGGTTAATATATCTACTCCAAATTCTCCCAACACTTCTAATTCTTCTATTGTGATTTCATCTGGCCCAGCTGTTTTTCCTTCTTTCATATGTTTCATAGCGTCAGCGACTTCTTCTTTCAGAATAGATGGACCTTCTAAGTTACTATCTTCTGTTAATTCTTCCCTTTCTCCGTCACATAATTCTCTTATATACTCATTCCACCTCTTCATTATAGCACCTTCCTCTAATAATATCTTTCCTGTTTTTGATTTCAAACACCCTGTATTTATTCTTATTTTTATTCCTGTAAGCTCACTGATTTGTCTGTACATATTTTTTTGTATCATTAATGGAATTTAATTCAATTTTTTTGCATTGCACGTTTAACCAACTTTCTTTAGCCTTCCCACATTTAT
This sequence comes from Cepaea nemoralis, assembly GCA_014155875.1. Classification (NCBI taxonomy): domain Eukaryota; kingdom Metazoa; phylum Mollusca; class Gastropoda; order Stylommatophora; family Helicidae; genus Cepaea; species Cepaea nemoralis. Next base: position 92,451 of record JACEFZ010013872.1, on the reverse strand, counting down.
CTTTTATTTCTTTATTTATCTTAGCGTATTCTTGTTTGCCATTTTTATTCTGTTTCCTTTTGTCCATCAGTTTTAAGATTTCTTCATTCATCCATTTTTTCTTAGCTATTTTGCCTCTCTGCGGTAATACTTCTTTACTAGTTTGATGAATGGAGTCCCTTAACATTTCCCATTGTTCATTTACATTCTGTATTTTAGCTATCGCATTGTACCTATTTTTCACAGTCACTCTGTATTGTTCTTGCAGGTCTTTATCTATTTTCAGAACCTCTTTATTAAGTCTCAATTTCTTAACCATTTTTTCCCTCTCTTTAATCTTACTTTTATTTGTCCACATAGTGGTACATGATCACTATTACAGTCAGCACCAGGAATTGTCTTTACATTAATTAAAGCATTTCTAAATCTTTTATTAATTAGTATTTAGTCAATTTGGTTGCGTATTTTCTTATCATGACTCTTCCATGTGTACAGGCGACTTTTATGGTGTTTAAACCATGTGTTTCTAATTATCATATCATTGATATTTGCCCATTCTATTAGCTTTTCCCCTCTTTCATTTCTTGTACCTAAACCATAATTCCCCACTACTTCCTCAATAAAAACACAAAATATAACTGAGAAGATCGACGGATGGAAAAGCACTCACATAACACACAGATTAGCAGTATGTTTTCTCTCCATCCGTTATTGTTCTCTGTATATACACAGCATTTGCTGTGCCATTGCCTTCTATAAACCCACTTCGTTCCTCTCCTATTTCGGGTTGTATTTTCTTCCTGACTCTTTGATGATAGTTGTCAGGAAGCATAATCGTCTAATATTGTTGCAAGGGAGATTACTAGAATTTTAACAAGGAAATAGTATTCCGTCTATAATATTACTAACTTACTTACAAATTGCTTGTTTTAAATAACGAAATTAAGTCTTATGCTAGATTTTATCATTTTATAAAATTTATTTAAAATTTATGAAAAAATTTGTTTTTGAAAATTGGAATTGGAATTGGAATTTAATGACAAATGATGTGGATGACGTAAAATTATTTCCCCGATGTGGGGAAAATCATTTTTTTACTGGCCTCCTAGGGCCACACAAAATTTAAAGAAAATTATCCACGTTGTAGGGTAAAGTGAGAGAGAGAGAGAGAGAGAGAGAGGAGAGAGAGAGAGAGAGAGAGAGAGAGAGGAGAGAGAGAGAGATGAGAGAGAGAGAGAGAGAGAGAGAGAGAGAGAGAGAGAGTACCTCACGGTGAAGGCAACCATATCCCAAGGGATAGACCATAATCCTATTTAGTTCCCATCGCTTTACCTAGCTCATGTATGGCTCCACGAATACCGCTTGTGTACGGCGGTGGCCACACCACGGGCAACAGTCATGGCTGACTGGCTAAACAACATGAGTGAAGTAGGGGTAATATCCTACTAAGGGAATGTCCATCCCTAGTACACAAAGACTGGAACGACGGAGAAGGCGGATGAATCTAAATAGATCAACGGCTTCGAAAGCGCAACAGCAGAGTGTGTGGCACACATGAGGCGTGTTCAGGACACGATAGTTGTCAGCATCCCCAATAAGGCCTTATAGAGGCAATGAGTTAACACTAGTCTAGTAGGGAGACACCAGACACGAGAGACACCGAGTACTATTAATTAGCCTCACCAGGAGACACATTAGTGTCAGACCAGAGGTCGATGAGTACAGATGAGCGAGGGCTTCCCCCAAGCAATTGGGAAGCTGGTCCGTGACATGCCGGTTACTCGAGCTCACCAGCCAGCGTGCTGGCGAGACCATGCACGCAATAATAACTACTGCACGGAGAGTGGAGTGTCCGTGCTGGTCCACGCAATGTGTAGCGTGTGGACAGACTGACGGGAGACGGTAGAGAGAGCAGACGTATCCGTGACCAATACTAGAGTTTCTAGGCAATAAGCAAACATAGGGCTGTTCATTTAGATTGTGAAATACTAGCATCATCTATCATCACGTTAATGCATTCATGTTGTGTAACGATGATGAAACATAACGCTCGTAGAGTCATTCAAATGTCGGCTCTGAATAAATTGCATTCCTTTCGCAAGTGTCACGAGTTGTGATTTCGTGCAGTGCGAAAGTAGGGGAGTCTTGAGAATCTGCAGCGCACAAGTCGCTGACAGGCTAGACCCCGAATTGGTGTCAGAACACAGTGAACCAACGCCAGCAGTAGACCCCGAATTGGTGTCAGAACACAGTGAACCAACGCCAGCAGTACAATTACTGTCAGATTACAGTGAACGTTTCTGAGCAGTCATAGCAGGCAGGTGTTGTAGTATTCAACGAACAGTTAACGCCAACATACAAGTGGTATTATAAACCACTGAACGAACGCTAGCTATCGATTGATATTACAAAATTCTGAACCAGCATCAATTCAATGCACGATTCAACATCATTGCTGTGTGATATATTTCAAAGCAAATTTGTTTCGATACATGCCATAAATAATTTTTTTTCCTTGTGGTAAATTATACGATCACCAATTTGTGGAGTGTGAACCACAATTGAGTCAAATTAGATCGGTAAAGTGTGAAATTCTACCAATATTTATTAGAAAGTGTGTTATTATACTAAAAGCAATTGAAATGTATAAAATCATCAGTTAACATTACCATCGTAACCACCGTGTACATTTCCATTGCAGTGTGATACAGCCATCAATGTCACCATTTTACGAAATCAGTAAATAGATTAGCGACGAACTGCAGCCTAGAACGAAGGTACGCCTGAGTCAAACAGCGAAGACAAGACGACATTGACGGCCATACGACTAATCATCTCACTTATCATCTAACAATCATTCAGACGATCATATCATTCATCATTAATACCATTTATCACTATTTATCACATTTTCATTCATCATTCGCATGAAATATGAGATTGTATTGACAACTTTATGAAATATGAAATATTTGATAAATATGATGAATTATGAACTTGTATTGACAACTTAAGCGTGTGTCTAATTTTTGCTGCTCTACTAACCAGAAGCAGCCCTTGTATTATCAAGTGAAACCATTGTGTAGTGGGAAAGACAGAGGTGGAACATCCCAAGTACCGTACTTTTCAACGAAATAGATGAGTATATTTTCCGAATATTTTGGTATGCTCTAACTTAATCATGCATCTTCTTTTCCAGCAAAAGATGTACACTGACTAACACATTATTGTAAATTATTCTGTGAACATTATTGTATTATCATTGTAAACAAACATTACGCCACAAAATGGCGTCACTAAATGAATGTATCCAGGCGGGCATCGCAATGGGCCACACTGGAGATAAGCTAGAAAAATGGGCGGATCAAAAGTATAAGGAAGAAATAGCCCGCAAGGAAAAGAAAGCTGCTTTACAGAAAGAAGAAACAGAAAAAAGCTGCTCTTGACAGAGATGAAAGAGCATTAGAAAGGCAACATCAAAAAGAAATGAAAGAGATCGAGGAAGCTACCAAACAAAAGCAGATACAAGTAGATTCAGAAACTAGACTAAAGATGAAAGAAATGGAGGTAGATTCTAACATACAAATAGCCTCTAGCAAACAAAAGAGCCAAGAAGAACAGAACAAATTTAGTAAGTACAAGGGCCTTATCAAACCATACACTGTAGGTGATTCAATCAGCGCATGGACTGAAAATATAGAGTTCCAACTTAAAAACACAGAAAATACCTTTAGAGGATTGGGCAATGATTTACATGAGGAACCTGAGTGGGGAGCCTTTAAAAGTAATAGAAACCATACCTACAGATCTTAGAAACAATTACCAGTACATACACGATAGGATAATTCAACATTTTCTTTTGGACACTACTGGGTACCAAATTCAATTTTCACAGATTAAGCCAAAAGCAACTGAAACTTTCTTAGACTACATCTCTAACGTGCAGAGCACATTTAAAAAGTGGAATAAAGCTGCTAAAGTAGGTAACAGCTATGAAAAACTAGAAGAGCTAATGGTAATTGACAAAGTCATTTCCACCATGCCTACCCCTTTTGCAACATTCTTACAACAGTCAGATATTGATTCCATTCAACAATTAGAGAAACGGGGGTCAGCTTATTTTTCATCTAATCGGGACATATTTAAAACTGCATCACATGACAAAGAAATTACAGCTTTAGCAAATAGAGTTCCTGATAGATCCTACAAACAGAAAGATTACAGTAAGAATGACAAAACACCTCAGAAACCACCTCGATGTAATTATTGCAATCTTTTTCATCCAACTTACTCGATGTGTGATAAGAACCCCACATATCCGTCACACCTAGAAGCAGTGTTAAAGAAGCAAGAAAGCAGAAGATCATCGTTTAAACGTGCTGTAAAATGTTATTTTTGTTCAAGTTATGGCCACTATAGCAACAGGTGTCTTGGAAGACAGAGAATGAAGGCAAACAATGCAGCACTCATCGATACATCATCAGACGATGAGAGTGACATAGATCCCGAACTTGTGAATGTATTGCCAACGAATGAATGTCAGAGTGTATCATCAGTAACCGATATTTTAGACTTTAAGACATGTAAAGTATGCCAGCAGTTTCATGCGGAGGGGAGATTGAAATGTGGACATATAATATCATGTTCAAATGAAGAAGCTAACGCAGTATGTGCCTCCAGAGGTAACTTTAAGTTCTACGATGCACTGGTCAATGGTAAACCATGCCAATGTTTAGTTGATAGCGGAAGCACTCTACTGGGTTTAATGAGAGAACTTGCTAGACCAGAAGATTATACGGGTGAATTTGTCAAATGCCGTACTTTCTCGGGAACCATCGAGAAATATCCACTGGCAAAAGCGCATATCAATACCCCGTTCCTTACCGGCATATTTACGTGCGCTATCCTCCAAGATCCATGTACGGATCTTATTCTGGGGATGTCTAGATGCATTGAAAGAATGTACAGACGACAACATAAAAGCCTGGAAAGAAACACACATAGGTCAACGCTGTAACTAAGTCAGATACAGAAACAAATTATACTGACTTACAAAATGAAATGCTACAGCTATTAACACCAAGTGGTGCAAATACCAACACTACTCGACAAAAATTGTATCGAGGCACAAAGCACCGACCAAACAATCACACCATATTTTAACTTGTTGTGTGAGCGAAAGAAAGTTTCTAAAAATTCTTCCTGGTACTTTAAAAAGGTTAACGGAATTCTCATGCGTTATTATACATATAATAACCATGAAATTCAGCAGACGGTGTTACCGTTAACATACCGGCAAAATGTGCTAAATATCGCACATGCACCACCGTTTGCTGAACATTTGGGCTATCATAAAACACAAGCCAGAGTTCTATCACAATTTTACTGGCCAAAATTTTGTTCGGACATAAAATCTTTCTGTCGCTCTTGTACTGTTTGTCAACATCGTGTACGAAAGAAAAAGCATGTAAAGGCCGAAGTGCAACGGTCAGTGATAGCATCTAGACCACTTGAGAGTATAGCGGTCGATATTACTGGACACCTAATGCAGGTGTCGAGTAATGGAAACCATAACTATCCAAACAAGGGTACTGAAACGATTCACCTTAAACCAAACCAGAAGGTTGTGATTCAACTACCTGATAAACATAATATGGTACTAACATCTTACCAAGGGCCTCTCAACGTTGAACGCAAAATATCAGATGCGGATCATGAAATATCGATACAAGGACACTTAGAGATATTTCATATCAACATCCTGAAACCATAATTTTCACAACTAGAACAACAGACAGACGAACAAATTGCACCAACACCAAGCAATGAGACGACAGACATACATAACACAACTTCACTAGATAGGGCGACACACGACAGCGACGACGCAAACACACTTAGTCCAGATAACAGCACACACAGCTAGCAACACAACAGTATTGGACGAGATGGAACTACCAGTTCCTACGGTAAACGCAACTGCGACCAATATCTCGACTATACAGAGATAACATATGCAGTCAGACGAAAGACGGGACAAAACACTTACTGAAACGTCGACAAGTCTTCGACAGGTTGAGATTGTTTGGACTCACAGCGAAGCCGTCCAAAGTAGAGTTGGGCATGGAACAAATTGACTTCCTGGGTCATACCATCTGCAGGGGCCAATTGAAAACGGATGACAGAATCGTCACTAAGATTCTGAATTTAACAATGCCAACGACCAAGAAACAGGTCCGAAGTTTACTGGGTCTGGTAAACTACTATAGTAAATTCATTCCGAATCTGGCGGAAATCACCAGTGTTTTTTCTAACATCTTAAAAGCTTCGGCTAAGTTATCTGTGAAAGATGCACGATTAATTAGTGCGTTATCAAAATTGAAACATATTTTCAGCGTTCCACCTATCCTTCGTATGCCTAACCCAAAACTCACTTATTTCTTACGCACAGATGCGAGTGCCATATCCATATCTGGGATACTAGGACAGTTCTACGACGGGACGTTAAACCCCGTAATGTACGTAAGTCGCAAGATTACTCCTGCTGAAGCAAGATACTCTGCATCAGAATTGGAGGGCCTTAGTTTGATCTATTGCGTGAGAAAGTTTCATAGATTTTTGGCAGGAGCACAGTTTGTAATCCAATCCGATAACTCTCCATTGTCTGTGATGCAATCTGGACATCCTACCAACAATAGAATTTACAGGTGGGCTTTGATTCTCCAAAATTACACATTTACCATTCAGCATTTAAAAGGGAGATTAAATACGATTGCAGACATTTTGAGTCGTCCTTCATCCATTCAAATACCTGAGTTACAGGAAGGGATCGACCATACACCACCAGAAACAGTGACACGGTAATGTTACTTAACCCAGTGCCGTATGTGGTGAGTGAGACATATCGTAAGTGCGTTATCATCGCCAGATATATAACTTGTGTGAATATAACAGTGCAATGAGAAGTGTAACAAACAGACGCAGAATTAACATGCGCTGACACACACATAAGCTAGAATATATTGAACCAACGCTTAGACCCCGAATAACATTCCAGTGTTAGCTACGAACCTACATAATGTAGTAGGGAACTATATTAATACACTATCCTTCAATGAGAGCATAAGAGACTTTGCCGGAATGAACTATGTTACGATAGTCTACAAAGAGTATTGCTCCATCTTCACAACGCAAAGGAGGACGTCGACTTAGTGTAATTAGATATAGAAATGTAACTGTGATATATGTATATTATTATTTTATTTACAGTATCTATAACTTCATTTTTCTATTATTTATTCTATTGCAAATTGTGTAAATGCATATAAAACTTTATTTTCTTATTTGCGTAGTTAGAAATCACCATCATTTAATTAACAATCCATTTATTAGAACATCACTTATAGAAATACAATTGTTAGATCTTATATTAGTTTAGTACCATATAATCATAATCATTTATACACCCATTCATCTAAAATATCATTTCAAAACTTACCCAATTATTTAGGAATTAATATCATCCTTTTCACAAATAACACTTTAAGGTAATTAACCCATTTCTCTCAAATGAAAGTAGTTAGTAGATTATTTCCCTTGAGGGTTATTTAGGTCAGCGCACCAAATTATGGAAGTTACTACAACAGGATCGATAACAAACCATCCTCATAACTATGTATATTTTTGTATAGACATGACGCGTGCAAACAAAACGCACAGTCATTTGGCGTGATTACTGTTAAAATTCAGCCAATCGTTTATTGTATATATAATGTTTATGTATTTGATGCTATGAAACATATTTTAATGACGAGAGAATGGTTAAGTAAAAGAATAGTATGAAAGTGTATGAAAGATGTATGGAAGAAGAATAAATGCGAGGAGAGAATGCAAAAACTTAGTAAACATTGAAAGAAAGAGAGCGAGAGAGAAAGACAGCGGGAAAATTTTTTTTTCCACCGCTGGAAACGTCTTATTTGACTTGTCTGTGTCATCTGTGTATCCAATGTGTTGTTGAGGTTTTTATGTGTGTTACAGCCACACTTTAACAGAGTATATTGAAAACGTACTTTGAGCTTCAGAAAGCGGAGTTGTGGTCACAAATAATAATAACGAACGTTTGTAACCATAATAAACCGATTTGCGGCGCTCGAAGAAACACACACATTTAGTACACTAACGCATACACATGTTAGAGAGTTAAGTACACTTTAGTTTATTAGAAAACACGCAAACAAACAGGAAAACGAACACATAAAAGATGCACACACCATTCACTTCAAAGAACGACAACTCTAAAATCAGGAGACACAATAAATTTATTAGAAACCTAAATGTAACAGTGAATATAGCTTTTTCACATGCGGAAGCGAGAAGGTGAACAGTAGAGCTGTTTGTATAGAGTTGGAGGGGATATTAATGGGAACATGAACACCTTGTGCTCATGTGTTGTACTCAGAATAGAGTCAACTAGCGTGTGGGTTGTCAATTTGGGCAATAGGAGGACAGGTCAAGACAGAAGTCAATAGGTGAAAGTCAAATGACATAGGGTCAAACGACGGAAACCAGGACATAAGTCATAAGACAACGGTTCCGGTTCACTACGAATCCCAAAGATATCTAGAGAACCAACTATACTGAGACATGGGCTACTGAATTAGCCAAGTGAAAAGATAAAACACTGTGAATGAAGGTAGAAGATAGTTGTTCTATCCCCAAACTAGACAGTTATAACTTATTGGAGATCTGACAAAATTGGGACAACCAATTTTTCTTTTGTGACCAGATGTGTTACAAATATGAGTAAAAGGGAAGTAACACTTCGCGGAGAGGAGGGGACCCTGTCAGCATCCCCAATAAGGCCTTATAGAGGCAATGAGTTAACACTAGTCTAGTAGGGAGACACCAGACAGGAGAGACACCGAGTACTATTAATAGCCTCACCAGGAGACACATTTGTGTCAGACCAGAGGTCGATGAGTACAGATGAGCGAGAGCTTCCCCCAAGCAATTGGGAAGCTGGTCCGTGACAGGCACGGTTACTCGAGCTCACCAGCCAGCGTGCTGGCGAGACCATGCACGCAATAATAACTACTGCACGGAGAGTGGAGTGTCCGTGCTGGTCCACGCAATGTGTAGCGTGTGGACAGACTGACGGGAGACGGTAGAGAGAGCAGACGTATCCGTGACCAATGCTAGAGTTTCTAGGCAATAGGCAAACATAGGGCTGTTCATTTAGATTGTGAAATACTAGCATCATCTATCATCACGTTAATGCATTCATGTTGAGTAACGATGATGAAACATAACGCTCGTAGAGCCATTCATATGTCGGCTCTGAATAAATTGCATTCCTTTCGCAAGTGTCACGAGTTGTGATTTCGTGCAGTGCGAAAGTAGGGGAGTCTTGAGAATCTGCAGCGCACAAGTCGCTGACAATAGTGAACATGGCTGGCCATCGTGGAAGAGATTGGGACCTCACCATGTAATATCCAAATTACAACTCGAAAGAATCACACGAACATATAAAAAGATTTTCAAAGAAGAAACATAGTATAACAGGAAACGGTTGTATCAGAGGAAAAAAATGGAGAAATTATAATTTATAACACTGACATAATAAAAAGATGGACAGAGTACACAGAAGGTTTATTCTGGGACAACAGGATCAATAGACCTACATGATATAATATTCAAGATGGACCAAAAATATTAACGGCTGAAGTAGAAAAGGCTATTGAAAAGATGAAAGAAGGAAAGGCTGCAGGTCCTGACAAGATAACAACAGAGATGATAAAATCCTTATCCAGCTTTGGCATTGAAACTATCACATAATTATGTAATGATATATATATATATATATATATAAAATACTGGGTACATCCCCAAGGACTTTAAAACATCCATTTTCATCACAATACCGAGGAAGCCAAGAGCTGTTGGGTGTGCGGATTACAGAACTATTAGCTTAGTAAGCCACATAACTAAGATACTACTCAAGGTCATACATGAAAGAATTCAACATAAAATAGATGAGAAAGTAGCTGAAGAACAATTTGAGTTCCGCAAAAACAGCGGCACCAGAGAAGCAATATCTGTTTGAGGATGTTAATTGAAAAATATATAGAAGTTCAAAAAGGTATGTATGATTGTTTTATAGACTACATGAAAGCTTTTGATAGAGTACAATATGAACCACTAATTACGTGCCTTCAAGAAATAGGAGTAGACGGAAAGGACATCAGACTTATTAGTAACTTGTACTTGGAACGAGTGGCGTCTATTAGATGCGGTAATAACTATTCATCGACTTTGGAGATAAAAAGAGGAGTACGGCAGGGATGTGCACTGTCCCCAAACCTCTTCATTCTATACACAGAAAGAATTTTTAAACAAGTTGAAATGCCTGGTCTCAACATGAATGGAAGAATCATAAACAATCTTAGATATGCAGACGATACCGTTTTACTAGCAGAAAGTGAGCAAGAGTTGCAAGGCCTAGTGAAAAAAGTAAACAGGCATAGTGCAGAATGTGGCTTATATATTAACATCCAAAAAACAAAAAAACTATGATAATTAGCAGTGAAAAGGAAAGGTCATCAATGAACATCACAGTAAACTGGCAGATACTATAACAAGTAACAAGTTTCTCTCATTTTGGACATATAATAACAGATGATGGCAGAAGTGAAATGGAAAATAAAAAGAGAATAGGAATGGCCAATGTTATGACTATTCAGAGATAGTTGTACCCATTCACTTGTTGAAGAATATTCCCATTTACTTGTATATTACATTGTGGTACTTCGTTCTTCCTAGTGGCGACCATAACCTGTGTCTTTTTACAATTTAATTCTAACCCCAGTTGCCCACCGTATACAACAACCGCATCTACTAATTTTTGTAGATCTTGCGCATTGTCAGCAATTAATACTGTATTATCTGCATATCTAATGTTATTGATGTTTCGTTCTCCAATGCTGCTGCTGCTGCTGCTGCTGCTGCTGCTGCTGCTGCTTCGTCTTCTTCTTCTTCTTCTTCTTCTTCTTCTTCTTCTTCTTCTTCTTCTTCTTCTTCTTCTTCTTCTTCTTCTTCTTCTTCTTCGTTCATACGGAGTATGAGGACCTAGTTAGTAGTGTTCTCTGGAAATATATCTTGAATGTAAATAAACAAGATAAAGGATATGATTTTGCACGTTTTTGTCTAGGGTCTCTCAAATGAGATAATCATTCCCGCAATAGCCTTTTTGGAGAACCATTTTTCCGTTGGCTCTGAACCCCCACTGTGAGACTACTATGTATCTACACAGAAATTTATATAAGAAGTAAAATAGTTCACCCAAGGCCAGAGAAGATCTGAACTATTAGCGCCTGTACAACTGAGGATCCCTCTCACTCAACATAATGTTGCCAGTGTACTGTTCGTCCGTCACATAGATCTTCTCCTATTTATTTTGTCAGTATGACCTATATCAGTTCAATTAGTCCTTAGGACTTTAGGATTCAATTTTTGTAGATAAACTCAACAATAACTGTACATAACATCTGTTGGACAAGACATCTACTTGACAGGTTCTTGACAAAAGTGGAACATACATTCACAAGGAAATGTTTACACCAGCCATTGTACAAGACATACATCATGTGATACTTGACAACATCTATACAGGACTATTCACAATATGTATAATCAACCACAGCACTTAAGACAGTCACCAGGTACAATACTTGACAGCAACTATACAAGACATTTTCCTGAGACATGTACTTAAAACACTGATTCATCAAATACACAATTTATTGAGCTGATGGTGAGTCTAGTGATGACCATTGTTCTATCTGCTGGCATGTCAACACCTCAATAATTACATTGAAAATGCATAAAATATGTCCCACATGCATGTAGATAAACATGATACACCACCTCCTACACACTCCTCCAGCTTATCAATAAACTCTCTCCTCCTCTCTAATCTCTAACTACACACTGAGTTCTGTATCTATCATCACTTTCTGTCTCCGGGGAAGGTTATGAAATCCTATCATGGAAAAACATAAGGGAGGAACTACTGTTCTGGGTCTGTTGAATCCTTTTATCATCAGCATTGATGTTGGACAAGCTCCAGTTAGCAGATTTCCCACAAGTCCCATGGCAGATTCATTCCTCTTGAGAACAGAATTGGTAGAAACGACAAGGTACTGCATCCCACTGTTGACCAGACTGTCTGTGAATGCTGATACTGGGATACTTCAAAAGTTGAGGATAGCACTCTCCTGACACTAGGAGATTTATTCTCGGTACATGTAGAACATGACTTGCTGAAGAAACCCAGAGATAGGAATAAAATCCAATATATTGCAGCCCCTCAGTCAGTCTAATCTCACCTACTCTTCAAGTCTTCATTCTTAAACACTGTATGAGCACCAGGCTGGAGATTAACCAAGACAAGTCCTAGACAAACCATCCCATGCCTTAGTCATTTCACACGGTTCATTGAATGAGGTTAACAACCAGACTTCTTGTTGTCGTTCTCATATGATGATAATTTATGATCACTGAAGTCTTCAGAACTATTCCTTTTGAGAACAGAATTGGTTCTGGATTTAGGGACTACTGGTTAGTTGTCCCAGATGATATATGGAAGCCTCTCCTCCATCCTCCTGTTCTCTGTCAATATACAAAATGGCACAACATCTCTTTACATTTGTTAAAAGATGATGTTATCATACACTAACATACACAGATGGAGATGGGGAGGTTAGGGTGGGTGTTGTCCAAGCACACCTCTCCTAGTTGATGATGTAGTGAATTTCACTGTGATGTACTGTGGTAATCACAAGACTATATGCTGAGACAGGGTAGCTTAACACAATTACAAGCATTTATGTGGTCTAAGTTCCACCATGTTTGAACCACAGTAGACCTGGGCACAAGGAGGACCAGACACAGTACAGCAATCATTGTGACATAGCAACATGGGACAGGCATTGTGAAGGGAAATGGAAAATAGGCATTTACAACTGCAATATGCATTATGTATTAACTAATGGCATTTACCCAATTAGCAGACCAGACATCCATTCCAATGGCTGTGATGTTGGTGCATGAATGTCCTATTCCATATACACTTACACCAGCAATGCCAGACCTCACCCCTTTTTCAGACAGACTTGTCTCACAGGTACATCATCTTATCATCATCATGTGCTGTTTCCCCACTGAGTAATTTTCATGTCTACTACAGTAGGTAACAGAAGCTCAATTGCATAGCAATTGTTCACATATGCACCAAAGCACATATGGGAAAAACATGTTTAGTCCTTGTAAATTTGCATGAGCCATACATTATATTCAGCCAACTAAGACACAGGTTCACACACCTATTGTCCTTCTAGGAACTAGTTTATATGAACCAACCAACAGTAGAGGTACCAGTGTAATACTTCAGAGAGAAATTATATTAATTCTCTTGAGCATATAGCCACCAGGCATCACATGAACTTAGCAATTCTGGCGTGCCATCACCGTCCTGCTTACATATGGATATTGAAGCATCTTTCCTTCTACTAATGTGAGAGGCTACTTATCAAAGCACCAGCTCATTCACTCCAACATTCTCAGCGTTTTACAAAGGAACTTGTACATGTTTACATCACCCATTCCAATTCAGACTGCCATATGTTAACTCGCGAGAGCAAAGGTACAGTTGATTTAAGAATGAGTCATCCTAGGCATGAAGAATGCACAAGGGGTTTGGGTTTGCGAATTTGCATGAGTGTACTATACATTCATCAAGCATACGCAACCAGTCACAACAAGGGATTGATATGCACTTGGAGTATACAGCGCAGAAGACCTGTCAAGGTTGAAGAAGCAGTATTCAGAATACTGGCGCACAGAAGTTCTGTTTTTCACTTTCACATTTTATTCATAAAATACTCATATATTCTTCTCTTTCGTTCACCAGGCATAATCACACATTAAAGTATGTTTTAAAGTGGTACCTGGTATTCCAGAGAACAATATATTATATAATCTTTTAGGGCATTCTTGCGTCATCACATCAGAAACTAGCGACTGCTCCTGGTGGAATCCCCGCTCAAACTAATTGGATATTCAAATGTGGCCCAGTGAATAGCGTGGGCTGCCACGTACTAGCCAATGAAAAGACAAGCGCATACCGCTGCCCTCCCCCAACTCGTTCTGGAACATTCGATTCCAAGAATCGCTCTTCTATCTGGAAATGCCGCTCAAATCGAAAGTATTTTTATGAATGTGTCGGGCTGGGAATGGGGAATTCTGATCCATCATGCTACATGCCCCTTGCATAGCATTAGGCGAGAAGAGGAGTGGGTCAGAGTGAGGCAGGGAAGTGGAAATCCAGCAACTAATTCAGGATAATGCTCGCCCGGGTGATGTGATTATCTACACGGATGGTTCGGTGTTGAGAAGTAGGAGAAGTGCCTGGGGATTCTTAGCAAAAGCTAATGGTCAACGTTTGGTGCAGGAGAGCCTGGCGTATGATATCACAACATCTAGCTTAAGAAGGAGGTGGAGGCGGTCAGTGCTGCTTTCCGCTGGATGGAGAACACGATACATACACACATTGTGATTGTAACTGACTCAGAAAGCATGCTGAGAAGGGTGAGGACAGGCAGGCTTCGTATAGAGTGGCTTGCTTCGCTTTGGAGGTCACGGGTGGCAAGCATCACCTGGATCTTTTCTCCGGGGCATGCCGGAATGCTGGGGAATGAACAGGCCGACAGTTTGGCTAGCTCGATAAAACTTGGTGGAGTATTGATGCATGACATGGCAGACGTGGTTGCGGCCTTGTGGGAGCACGTGTACACCTCGGAGGAGCAAATGGATCACCATAGTCTGGTAAGAATGCAACAGCGAGGTGTGACGAGGGGATCTGGCCGACGCTCGACGCTCAGAGGAAAGGCGAGACGGAAATATAATCAGATTGCTACTGGACTATTAGTGTTGGAACCCTTCGCTGTCTGCTGAGGATGGGGACTGAGTGCTTATGGGATTGCCCCGAATGCTGTGATGTCGGTTCCTAAATCAACCAATAAATCAATCTATAGACAAAGAAAGACACACCTAGTCATTTATATCAACTACTAACTACAGTGAGATGGGAACTGATTGATCCGCGCCACTGTCATTGTCATCTACTGCCTATAATACCTTGCAGAGTAGGGCGCGGGGGCGGGGGGATGTCTTTAGCCTGAGGAATTAAGGCCGCCTGACTTGTACAGTCACCGCGGACTGTGAAGGTTAGGATTTTATTTTTACGCCCAACAGAAAAAAAATCAAACACCAAACCGAGGAGTCTCCCAAAGGAGAACCCGGCGTTCTTAGCCACTCGGCCAGCTGCTCTCGTAATTTGATTATCGCCTGTTATCCTTAGTTAAATCATCCGTGGCTTCACCAAGATCTATGATGTACAGTAAAGACAGCACCTCCGTCGGCCCATCCGTCCATTTTGGGGGGAAAAACAACTTTCCACCAATGTTCAACCAGCCTCTGTTGCGTTGGTTATAGTTGTGGTGGTTCATGGTGCGGGACAAGTTTGTTTAGTTTTCTGAGCCAGTATTAGCTTTTTGATTTTGAAGCGTTTATGAATGTGACGTTAGCTGGTCGATGGGCCGGCGAGTTCTCCTTTGTGTCCGTCTCCTCTGGCTGTTTCTTTGTTCACTGTTGGCTTCTGGTTCGTATATTTTGATAGGATTCAATCCTTATAAGGACATGCATCATATTTCTGGTTGAAGACTGGCTTCCCCTTGAACTTATTCGTCAATGAAAACGGGTTGCTGGCTTCATCTTGAAGTTTTTCACGGTTCTTTGACTTGGTTCCAGCTTGCGGCTTCTCTTGGGACTTTTGCATGGTTTCTGCTTGTTTGTTATAGAATTGTTCCCTTTCGGCTTTCAGTAATTCTCTCTCTCTCTCTCTCTCTCTCTCTCTCTCTCTCTCTCTCTCTCTCTCTCTCTCTCTCTCTCTCTCTTCTCTCTCTCTCTCTCTCTCTCTCTCTCTCTCTCTCTCTCTCTCTCTCACTCTCTGGCGACAGGATGGCCACATCAGACAAAGACATTGTTTCAATAATCCCACTGCCTGGGGCTGGTGTAGACCGACTAACAGACAAGATTAGCAGGTTGGCTGTAAATCATAGCGTCAGAAGGGCAAGGGTACATATTGGCATCACCGACACCATGAACAACCAACAAATCACAGGGTCTCAACTGCTGGCACTCTTGAACGGATTACGTCACACTTTTCCTAACTCATCCATTTTCTTCTCCTCCATCATATCACCGAGTTATGGACACCAGCGCCGCCTAGCTGACATAAATAACAACATGTTGCAGAAGTTCTGTTCTCAAAACAAGATACAATTCATCAACAATACAGCATCATTCACTTCACAGGCTGGTGCACCAAAAAAGAGTCTTTACAAGGATCAAATACATTTATCTACATTGGGCACCAGTTTTCTCGCCAAGAATTTAAAATATCAGAACGGACATACCATACATCCAATACGGGATCGCGCCGGACACTTTTAGCTACTCCTGAAACTCAAGCCAGACGACATACTCCCGTTACATCAAGTACCAATAGGACAGAAGTGTGCAGACCACTCATAACCACTGCACCTGAAATCCAAGCCAGACGGGACACTACCACAACACCAAGTCCGTTAAATACGTCGTCTTTCACACAGGAGGGTAATAATTACGAAGATATGATTCCTATTCTCCCCAGAAAGGATCCGACTCTCAGCAACAACGACGTGCCAGCACAACCTCCTGTTAGCCACCAACCAGAGGCTCTAGTTGGTAGTCATTACATACCCATGAGACATCATCAGTACCCATTTAATTGTAATCCAGAATGGTTGCACCTCACACGGTATAGCCCAGCTACACTTCGTCAAGCACTTATAATGTTGCTATACCAACAACCAACACAACCTGGTATTTACTAGCAACTTAGCACAAAGCTACACCGGATCTCGGTACAAGAAAGAGCCTCTCCTTAAACGTTTATCTGCATATTTGGTTATAACTTGATCTAGTAACGTATTAGGTTATAAGTTATTACAAACATTGACTGGTTTTGACTTTATATTAATTGATAGTACTTAGCTGTATAGCTTTTATAATAACTCTAATTGTGTTTTTACGGTGAGTGAGGGGGTCTTCACTGCTCTTCCTTACGGATCTGTGTACGTATTTTTATATATTTACAGAGATATTACTGTTTCTCTGTACTTTAGAGTGTGTTTTGTAATAAGGGACGTAAGTTGTATTCACTTTGTGTGTGTGTGTGTTTTGCTTTTAAACTTGTGATTACGCATTGTTGAAATGTCTAATAAGTACGAACACTGGCTCAGGAATAATGGGCTCAGAATCGGGCATGTAAACATATGCCATCTATTAGGGAAGCTGCCCGAACTATCACTTATA
>JACEFZ010013872.1:40000-70000 GCA_014155875.1 Cepaea nemoralis | reverse complement strand
GGTGAATACAAAACTTGAACCGGCAATGACATATGCCTGGGTCATTGACAGTAAGGTGAGTGACCTGGCTACGAGTAAAACAATTAACCCTGAGAAATAATGGGGCGGTTGTGAGTGGATACCCCTAGGGTGGATGGGGCGAAAGACAGTTGAGTGTTGTGTGAAGTCAGGATACTTGAAGGTCAGTGAGATAAGAGACCGACTGCGGGTCAGGTCGTTTAAGGGAGTTGAGTTTTAGACACCGAACGAGTCGGTAGTCCACGGAGAACGGTGTTGTGTGATTCTCCGAGCTGTGAAGGCAGGCCTAAAACCCAGAGTGGGTTGCATAGTTGAGCAGTGGCTCCGACCCAGTGTGTGGGTCGTATTGTGTGAGATCCAGCCGTGGATAGTAGCTGGACTAAATGTCTTGTGAATTTGAGATTCAGCAGGCCGTGAGAAGACAGTGATGTGTGCTGGTTAAATTGTGAGGAGGATATTTATATTCTATGGATTACATTGTTTCTGGATGTATAAACATGTTCCGTCTGTCCGTGTTCTTTCTGGATTAAAAGATTATGTGCGCCAACTCAATCTTGTTTCATGACTGGTGAATGTGCACTGCAGGGGTGAGTTGATATTAGCAAGACAGTTAGATAGCTCAATTGACACTACCAGGAGCTATCGTTACCTAGACAACGACCATCGCACGCAACTTATCAGTAAGAACATCGTGATGATATACTGGGAGCTCGTCGCTTAGTAAGGAGTATCTGGATGGCTCGTCCTTTCAAGAAACCCATTGCATTATAGACATTGTTGTCATTCTATTTATCTGTGTGCTCTTCGCTGAAAGAGAGGAGTTATTATCTGTGACTTCGTTCCATCAAACTAGTCAGCGCGCGGGGAAAAATACGCGGCAGAAATCACAAGCGAACAGACAGTTCACGTCAAGTTCACTACAGGTGAATTGGATACCAACCATATCGCTGAAGCGAGCGGGGGTGTCAGAGAATTAACGCAGCACAGATCAACCGGGAGAGTCGACTACGGTGACGGGTGTAGTCACTAGTCACAAACAGCACGGAATGTCGGGTTGAGAGGCCAGGCGCATGTGTTTATAGGTCAAGAGACTGAAGCGCCAGCAGACAGCACAGATGAAATGTCGTGTGGACAGTGAAGTGTTTGCGACAAGAAGAAGTCAGTCCTAGGTGTGTGTAGGACATCGCTGTCGGTGATAAAGACAGGATTGAGAATCAAACATATTGACAGGTGTGTGTGGCGAGGGAACGCACCGTGTGGTCGCATTTTGACTGGTCAAGATTTGTCGACGCCGTTAAAAGACGAGGCGGGGCGGCGCTAAGAGACAGTGCAGGTGGAAATTGTGAGTCTCCACGGACAAATCGGGTCAGCGCTGTTTACGAGAACATTGAACTCCCGGGAAGGGAAGAGTTAATGAATGTGTAGAATACACAGAGAAAATTGACATTTGCGGATTCACCGGAAAGAGTGAACGACGGGGGAGAGTTACGTTACCCCTACCACAGCCGTGCGGGGGCAGAAGTGGAAAGTGTTCGTGTATGACGGAAAAGTTTCCGGGCATTTTACAGACAGATTAAGTGTGACTTTCCACGGAGTTAAAAGAGCACCCGGGTGGGGCTGTCAAGGTTGTGTGAAAACTGTTTTTACGGAGGAATTTTTCACTGAGAGTGATAAAGAGAAATTGAGGTGACATTGTGAGTTGGGGGTGGAAGGAGTAAAGGTACTCAGGAAAATTTCCACGGCCTATTGTGGTCAAGATGACTCATTGTGAATGAACAAAACAAGGTTGTTTTGAAAGAAAGCCAGACTTTATGTTCGTCTTTGTTCAAGCCCGTTGTCATCATTATTCTGTTACGAGCAAACATTTTAACGTGGCGTCATCGCAACCATGGTCGTATGTCTTTGCCAATAAGGATTTATATATAAAAATTTAAAGCGCTGGATATTTGGTGGCATTATTTTTGTTTTTTGTTTTTGTTGCTGAACTTTGCCTTTAAACGTGAGTCTATCACATAAATGATACAGAGAAGCGCCATCTCCACAACGATAGTATAAAGACGTTTGGATTATTACTGTGGTGTCACCACGTCCAGAGAAAGTAAAATAACGTTACGGACTGTGTTGAGACAGAACATTTTGGATAATCACTATCATCTTCAACTTTTGCCGACAGTTGGAACTGGTGATCACAACGCGAAATGAAGTAACCACTCAACAAAACAACAAGTAGCTTTGAAATCTAGCGGTGTAGACATTTGGAAAAGTTAACACAGATATTTCCAGCGGATTGCGAATAACTATTAAAACGAACAAAAACTTTTGTGACTGATTAAACGAACTTGTGGCGACGGATTAATAGGCACATATTTGTCGGCCAACCAGTTGGACATTCTGTTTGCTGCTCATTGTCTTATATATACTGTTTTCGGGTGTTAAGCAATTACTTGTATGTGGTCCGGTGTTTGTCAGGAGTAGTGGATTTTTGGGTTGTTTCTCGAGGGTCGGGAGACAGGTCAAAAATTTATTTTCTTACTGTGCACCATGTGTTTTCTGGGAAGTAAATCGTAAGGTCGGTTTGTTTGATTCTGCAGTGAAGCAGGGTGGTCCTAGATTATATACCGTGCCTTTTGGGTCTAACGTCAGATCTGTGTATATTTTGAGTATATATTCTTTTTCTTTCTCTCTTTCTTTTCGTTATATTTACATATGATATTTGTTGTGTTCGGATATATGTTATTATTGTGATCTTTCGTCATTTCTGCTGTCTAGTGGTCTTTGTCAGTTTATATATTACGCGCACTGTGGGTGTCCATACACAAGCTTGTGGTTGTTACTGTGGTTTATTTCTTTGTGATCACCGTCTCCGTGTACTTGGCTTGTGAGTCTAGCGTTTTATAGAAAACACTTAGTGTTATCATTCATTCGTTTTGTATATGTATTTATATGTATGTTTAACAATATTTCCAGAAATGTTATACAACTATTTGTTATAGATATATGCGAGGGAGCATAGGTGATATTTCCCCTCACTACCTAGTGCTTATAGAGTGACTAGGTGAGTACAGAGTGATATTTTAGCACTACGAATTTACGTACACAGTGAGTGGAGATGTACTTTACTTGGGGAAGGCACACAAAGACTCGCAGCAGAGTCTTTACATTTATAATTGGCTGACAGATAGCAACGTGTCCACAAGTACAAGATGACTACTTTAATGGAATATATTGAAGCAGGTGAAAGAATAGGCCTGAAGGGTAAAGAGCTACAGGAGTATGCAGAAGCAAAAGAACAAAAACAGATGGAAAGAGAGGAGAGGCATAATGAACGCGAGGCAAAACGCCTACAGGAAGAAAATGTAGCTGAAGCCAAGAGTCTACAGGAAGAGAAAGAGACACAAGTAAAACTAGCTGAAATGGAAAACAAGCGTCTACAGGAAGTAAAGTTGGCTGAAATGGAAAACAAGCGTCTACAGGAAGAGAGAGAGACACAAATGGAACTTGAAAAGTTAAAACAAACAAATGCGGTGGAAATCGAGAAAGAGAAGATTAAAATGGAAGCTGAAATTGCACTCAGAAAACTAGAACTATCATTCGAAAGGTCAAAGTGAGGAAAACAGAAGACCTTCACAGTCATCACAACGATTGAAACTGCCATACTTTACGGACCGGGATTGTCTTGAATCCTATCTTGGGAGATTCGAATCGTCTGTAAAAACTTTAGGCATTCCAGAAGCGGAGTATGCGATGTGGCTGGGCGAGTTTCTTACGGGTAAGGCACTAGACACCATGTTCAATTTACCTGTAGAAGAAAGAAACAACTACACTATCTTACGTCAACGTTTGCTGACAAAGTTCCAACTAACTGAACATGGATATAGAACAAAGTTTAGACAGTTAGTGCCAGAGACAAATCAAGATTTCACAGACTTTGTTAACACAGTAAAGAACACATTTAACAAATGGATGGAGCTCGCAGAAGTAGGGAAAGATTTTAATAAATTAGTAGATTTAGTGTTAAGAGACAAAGTATTAGCTTCATGTAATACCAATTTAGTGGCTTTCTTTGAGGAACGTAAGCCAAAGGACATAGACACAATGTCACAGTTAGGGCAAAACTACATGACTGCACATCCTAACAGTATCTATTGGTAGACTTATGAGTGAGGAAATAGTCTGTGCAGCGTACACTAAACAGGACCAGAATCCAGTTATTAGACCAAGATCGAAAAGTGTGGATTTAGCACAGAAGTATGAACAACAAGAGTCTCAAGATAATGGCTTCCGTGGCAACCATTTTGGTAGAGCAGGACGGTACCCATACAAAAGGGGGAACTTTCAGAGACGTCCAAATAGTTATACCGGATGTTGGAATTGTGGGAGCTGGAGACACAAGGCAGCACAGTGTGATGCACAACCATCCAGTGAGCCAACAAGTAACGCAAGGAAGGAGATCATCTGTTTCAAATGTGGAAAGAAGGGGCATGTCAGCCATCAATGTAGGATGAGAGAAACAGAGCACTCAAATGCAGCGCAAGTAATTAAGACGCTGAACAGTGAAGATTGTAGTGGGTGCAAACCTCTTTTTGAAAAAGACGGTCAGCCAGTCTTAATATGTGGTCACTACAGTTAAAGCAGGATCAGCAGTGCATGAAGGAGGAAGTCTGAAGATGCACCATGGATTTGTTAATGATAGGCCAGCGTTAACAATTAGGGATTCCGGATGTACGTCCATCGGTGTTAAAAGAGTTTAGTGCATCCCTCGGATTATACAGGGAAAAAGATTAGATCCATAACATTTAATGGGACAGTAGAATTCTACCCATTAGCCAGTGAAAGCAGTAAAAACACCATATATCACAGGAAGAGTGGTAGCGTGTGTTCTAGACTCACTAGTGGCAGATTTGATCATCGGAAACGTGCCAGGAGTTAAAGATTGTACAGAAGAAGAAGTAGTTTATTGGGACCAGAAACATAGTTTAAGTAGTAACGGGGTAGTTACAAAAAGAAAACCTAAATTAGAGAGTATAGCTGAAGAAAAAGTGGCACTTGAAGTAGACACAGAGGACAACGATAGGACAGCTGAGCAGGTGAGAATGGATCTCAAATATAGCTGTAGGGAATCCCAGAGACAAGATACTACTCTGGACAAATGTGTCCAAGGGTGTGGTAAAGTGAGACATAGGCAATCAAAGAAGGGTAGATGGTGCTTTGGAAGGAAGAATAATGGTCTCACTCGCAGGTTTTCAGATGACGGAACTGCATGCGGGCAAGGAGTGGTACCTTTAGCATATAGAGACCGAGATACTAGATCAGCTCAGGGTAGGGCATGTGCAGGGCACATAGGAGTAAGGCGGAAGCAGCATAGAACAGGATGCCAGGTATATTGGCCAAGATTGAATAAAGAGTTCAGACTAAACAGAGACTCAAGTGTAACGGTTCAATATGCAGATAGGAAAGTTGAGTCCGGCCAAAAGAGTGTTCGCGACATCACTGACCCAGGGCTAGGGATAGCAAACAGATGTTGTAATTGTATAGGTACCATGAATCATGGGTACATGAAAGGTAGACACAGCATCGACAGGAATCAGAGGAGGGTTAATGCAAGAACAGAACCACCTGATATAGGGTCGGTACACAAATAGGGTTGTGTGGTCGTGAAGTAGGAATAGACCTGCAGGTACACAAACATTATATTTTAGATGATATGTTTATTACTATGCCATGTTTTAGT
The DNA here is from genome assembly GCA_014155875.1 of Cepaea nemoralis. Taxonomy (NCBI): domain Eukaryota; kingdom Metazoa; phylum Mollusca; class Gastropoda; order Stylommatophora; family Helicidae; genus Cepaea; species Cepaea nemoralis. Next base: position 64,251 of record JACEFZ010013872.1, on the reverse strand, counting down.
TCATGTATTGGGATACAAGAGAGAAAGTTGTTTGTATTGATGTGTGGGGAATATGGGAGTGTATTAGGAGCATTTGATGTATTATTTAGGGTGGTAGTTAGAGTAAGTTGGATTTATACTTACGACTACCCAGGCAATATGTCTGGGTCACATATTTGATAAGTATTAGTCTCCCAACATTTGAAAACGATGTTTTCTTTTAAGGGGGGGGGGGGATAATGACATATGCCTGGGTCATTGACAGTAAGGTGAGTGACCTGGCTACGAGTAAAACAATCAACCCTGAGAAATAATGGGGCGGTTGTGAGTGGATACCCCTAGGGTGGATGGGGCGAAAGACAGTTGAGTGTTGTGTGAAGTCAGGATACTTGAAAGTCAGTGAGAGAAGAGACCGACTGCGGGTCAGGTCGTTTAAGTGAGTTGAGTTTTAGATACCGAACGAGTCGGTAGTCCACGGAGAACTGTGTTGTGTGATTCTCCGAGCTGTGAAGGCAGGCCTAAAACCCAGAGTGGGTTGCATAGTGAGCAGTAGGCTCCGACCCAGTGTGTGGGTCGTATTGTGTGAGATCCAGCCGTGGATAGTAGCTGGACAAAATGTCTTGTGGATTTGATATGAAGCAGGCTTGAGAAGGCATTGATGTGTGCGTGTTAATGTTGTGAGGAGGATATGGATATTCGATGGATTATATCTTGTTTTCTGGATATATACATATGTTCCGTGAGTCTGTGTTATTTCTGTAATAAAGGATTATGTGCGCCAACTGAATCTTGTTTAATGACTGGTGAATGTGCACTGCGGGGGTGAGTTATATTGCAAGACAGTTAGATAGCTCAATTGACACTCCAGGAGTATCGTTACCTAGACAACGACCAATATCACGCAAAGATCATCAAGAACATCGCACTGATCATAAAGAACATCGTGATAGGCAATATTTTCAAACACTGCACAGTCATTAACAATACACCCCATATATGATAGCAAAGCCGTAGACGCAAGCTATATCGTATATGCTTTTTAAAATGTCGCTTGTTTTTTTTTTTTTTTTTTTTGCAGGACGCTAAAAGCCACCCGGCGTCGATTTCCTAGGCAATTGTACATTCAGTAGCTTGCCATTGCTTTCTGAACGAGACAGTCAAAGTTTAAATCCAGCTCACAGGTGAGGGGATTAAACCCACAGCCCACCGTCAGCGCACAGGACGATTAAGCAAGAGCTTGCTAGACATCTTCGGCCATGCTGTCTCTATTCTGCAAATAAATGCAACATTCTATATGAAAACAAATATAGAATAATTCTGGTAGCAGTTTCCGACTGTGGGTATCACATGTTGTAGGCCTGAGAGCAAGGAGGAAGAGGTGATCAGTCTCTCCCTCACTGTGGCAAGCGATGAGCCTAGGCGCCTATCCCACGTCCGAGCTTGCATAATAACATTATCAGAGCATTTCGCTATCAACATTGCTAGCATTCTATATGACCTGAAACATCATCATTATCATGTGCCATGCCGATAAGCGTGGGCGGTCACATTTCACCATCTCACACTATCACCAGAGTCATGAATCAGCTCTGTTTTGTGTGTCTAGATTATGCCATATTGTCAAGCCATCTAGATATTTACTTCTCTGCTTTCCCCTTGTTATTGTTCCCTAAATCTTGCCAGTTGTCACCATGCTCTCTGTTTCTTCTCATAAAGTGCCCAACACATCTTGACTGTCGACGTCTAATTTCTCTAATCAGTTTACATGTTTTCATTCTAATTCTAGCCAATTAATTTTCAATAGAGCAAAGGCCTCTGTGGGTGAGAATGTTCGACAATGAATATTGAACTGGTGAAAACCCTGGGCGTAAATAAAATACTGTTTTGAGACGAATGTTGAGAATGTCGTGGGCAGAGAAAAACACCAAGATGAAGGAGTTGCACGTTCGCTCATTTCAAACACAGAGAAAAGGCAAATGAAATGTTTGGAGCACATCAACAGAAGTAGAGAAATCATACGAGAAGCTGAGGACATACAAGGCAACAGAGGCAGGGAAAACAGAAATATTCTTTGTGTCTTCTTCTGTTCGCTTGAAATTTGTCTATAACTACAATGTTGTTTCTTGTATAAATTTCATGATCATTTGTTAGTCAACTCAGTTGTCAATAGAGGTTATCTTCCACTGTTGATGCTCTAGTCCAGAAGGTATACCTGGGTATGTTGTATTTTGGGCAATCTTGTAGTATGTGCTCTACTGTCTGCGAGGCCAATCCACATGTGCACATGGCTGATTCGCCAATCTCGAATTTTGTATACATATGGTTGCGTAATTTGTTGTGTCCTGTTCCGAGGCGCAGTATAATGACTTGTTCTGGCCTGTCCATACGGTAGTAATAGTGTTAAGCTGGTGTTGGTGGCTTTCTGACTGATTTGATCATTCTTTTCTTTCGGTGGTATGTAACATATCTGTTAACATACCTATATCTGGCAAGATAGAGGGAAAGAGAACAAGTGGAAGGCAGAGAAGTAAATTCCTGGATGGCTAAGCCACGTGATATGGTCGAGACAAGAACACAGAGCTGATCCACGACTCTGGTGATCGTGTGAGGTGGCGAAACATGACCGCCCAGGCTTATCGGTAGGACACCTTATGATGAACAGGAACATCATATTGTTTTTATTGCTCCATCTTTATCTAGTCGATCAACTTTCTCGTTTATCTGTACTCTACAGTGAGATGGTATCCACTGTATGGTGGCTTTACATACATAAAGATGTGTGCGGACATCTTAAACAGCTAGCCAAGAGACACTTATATAAGAAACATTAACTTCATTAACATATCAGTTAGAGAGGACACGTCACCGTCATGTGGCAGAACATCACGGCCAAATATGTTCTAGAATTCTGGCCACTTAGCCCGCCTCGCGTACCCTCATGCCCAGTATGTCTGCAATGCCCGGTGTCCACCTTCGTGCACGTCCACTCCTTACCTTTCTTCCAAGAAATATGCCTTTCATTGCTGTTTCGTTCCAAAATTCGCTGTTGAATATGGCCAAAGTATTTCATTTTCCCAATCATTATGCTGTTAATGAGTTACGATATTCAGATCTTTTATCACGTCAGTGTTTTATGAGTTACGATATTCAGATATTGTATCATGTCAGTATTTTATTTCTTCCTTGTCAACAATATTCTAAGACGTTTTCTAGTTTTCTAGAACCATAAAGTACCATAGGCCTCGAGTTCCTTCTGTGGTCATTGTGAAACAGCCCATGACTCAGGTCCGCATGTTGCCATGGGAAAGAGACTTGATCTAAAAGTGTTACTCTACCTCGTTTCCACGTGTTATGCCAGCATCATCATTATATAAATTGCTGATAAGCGTGGGCAGTCATGTTTCGCCATCTCACACGATCACCAGAGTCGTAGATCAGCTCTGTGTTCTTTTCTCGATTATCGCATGTAACCAAACCATACAGGTATTTAGCTCTCTGCCATCACATTGTTATTTTCCCCTCAATCTTGTCAGCTGTCACTAAGTTCTCCAGTTTATTTCTTCTCATAACGAGCCCAAGACATTTTTACTGTCTGCGTATAATATCTAATCAGTTTATGGTTTTCATTTGCTTCTTGAAAGACTTGCTCACTGTTTTTTTCTGTCTGCCCATGGCATTCTTTGCATTTTTTTTTCAGGAATCACATTACCATTGCCACTAAACGTGTTTCATCTTGTCTGCTAAACACTATGTAACCGCTACATTGCTATGGCAGCTTGTGTTTTGATTTTTCTTTGAACAGTTCCCAGTTTTGTAGATTATGGAGCTAAGACATCGACAGTTTGTGACGTTTACATTTCTTGTTTGTTTATTACTATTTTTGGTATGTTCAGATACGGATTTTGATTGCGACTGTCTCTTCACACTGGCATCTTGTATTAACGGAATCTATTAGTAATAGAAACTTATGTTCACAGATTCATTTGTAAGTAACATGTATAAATTGAGTCATTAGTACCAGTGCTTTCTGTTAGCGCCGAAAGTTGGGCGGCGCTTACCAAACCCACATCCCACATTGTGCATCGGCTTCGGGCTGAGGAACGCAATTGTGAGGGTAGAATTCTTACCCTAGTGTGAGGAACTTCAATCTAAAGACTAAATGTCATGACAGGGCAGACCAGGCCTTAAGCGTTGGTCGGAGACTAGTCTAGGGTGGAAGATCTGACAGGTAAACAGTTAGAGCATTGCTTTGCTGATCCGGCAGTTTCTGAAGCTTGTCTTATTCCAGATGTATTAGTGTTACCTTTCCTCTTGAGAAACTAAGCAAGCCAAAAGAGGCTTTTTTTTCTTTAAGCCAAAAGAGGGATCATACTGCGTGGGCAACAGATGGTCTCTAAATTCAGCCCAGGCTTTGTGTAAGGAGAGGTATACCCCCTTTCAAGATGGTAAGGTGCCAGTCAGTCAATCAGTCAATCAGTCAGTCAGTCAGTCAGTCAGTCAGTCAATCAGTCAATCAGTCAGTCAGTCAGTCAGTCAGTCAGTCAGTCAATCAGTCAGTCAGTCAGTATAAGTTAATTTATGCTCATGGAATCATTTGTAACAGAAGCAATGTATTAATGGAATCAATATAACCCACTACTTATGTTCATTGAATCATTTGTAAATGATATCTATTAATGGAATCATTTGTAATCTATAATTCATGATTAATGAATTGTTTGTAAATATCTTGTATTAAAACAATCATTAGTAACCCACAACTTATGCTCACGGAATCATTTGTAAATCACAAATATTAATGGAATTATTAGAAACCAACAAGTTATGTTCATTGAATCATTTGTGAATTATATTTATTAATGGATGATTAGTAACCCACATGTTTACAGATTCAGTTCTAAATGGCATGTGTTATTAGTAATTATTAGTAACTGAACTTATGTTCATTGAATCGTTTGTAAATGACATGTAGAAATGGAATGAATATTAACCCACAATTCACGTTGAATGAATCATTTCTTAATGGCATTTAGAAATGGAATGAATAGTAACTCACTATTCATGTTGAATGAATCATTTCTAAATGGCATGTAGAAATGGAATGAATTTTTACCCACAATTCATGATGAATGAATTATTTGTAAATGAAATGTAGTAATAGAATCAGTATAGCCCACAATTTATGTACACGGAATCATTTGAATATAATGTCGTGTATTGATGCAATCACTTCTAATCAACTTATTGATTCATTGAGTGGAAATCATTTAGAAGACAGTGATCCACGAAACATCTAAATTATCTATGCTGTTTGACATCACGCTTAAACATACTCGGCTTAAAACAAAGGTAAAGTTGCCATGCATCTTAGTCCACACATCCAGTTCCTCATCTTGGAAGACCACTACCAGGTCGTGAAACTATGTCGGACAATCGACGCTGAGGTCAAACAGAAACTCCGCAATACTTGTCGGACCACAGTCTCCAACTATATTCACGGATTTATTCAGTGCCCAAGGTCGCAAGGATTTCTCCAGACACGTACACAACAAATAGGAATTGTAGCTCAAGTCTAAGGTGTGCAAACTGTCCAAGGAAGTGACCGCGACAGGCAGGCGTGTTAGCTGGGTTCTTAACAGCGACAGATATGTCAGCTTCTTCAGATTTAGAAACGCAGACATGGAAATGCCGACAATAGGGTTGTAATCTAGAACCAGAACATCCATTGAGGAATTCGGGGGGAAGGCAGTATTGCTGATCTGTGTAATCAGGTTGTGTGAGATGTACACATCCCTAACACTTGGAGTGATATCCTCCCCCCGGAGATCGCTAATGGAGTTAAAATCGAATCTTATCGTCATAAGTGTATCTCCAGTTTGCATAAAGGCAAACAAAGATTGAACCATATTGTTCTCGAAATCCAGAGATGATAAAGAAGATGGTATTTTTGAGAAGCCAATATTAAATATTTGATTGTTTGAAACATACACCTCCTGCAGTTCTCCCATGAACACCAAATCTGGAAAAGCTGTGAGTTTATTTCCAGTTAGCTGCAGGATTTGCAGAGATCCAGCGAGTGGACGAAGAGCGTTGCTGAGCTGTCCAGCGTTAGCTAATTTATTATTCATCATACTAAGGCTGGTCAGTTTCGTTAACGCCTCAAGTCCGGTCACTTGAGAAATGTTATTACCATCTAAGGTTAATTGTGTCAGTAAGGTTAATTTGGACACTGCTGTTGGAAAAGCAATCAGGTTAGCATTTGCTAGATTCAGCGAGGTAATGTTAATCTTGTTGTCAAAAGCGTCATCTGGAATGTCAGTTAGTATCCCATTCGAAGCTGAAGCGTTGTCAAGTGAGGGTAATATTGGATCCATGTTGGCCATGAGATCAAACCCACGCTGTCAAGGTTCAGTAATTCTAAAGTGGAACCAATATGCTTCATGATATCCTCTCTCCAATCAGAGATGTTGGCACCTTGAATGGTGAATCTTTTCAAGGCGTTCAGATGCAGCAAAGCCAAGGGAATCTGGTTAAAATGAACACCGGAGAACTGGAGTTCGGTGAGCGTGTTAGTGGACTGGTCGAATGCTGTTTCGTCTATGGATACAATAGGGTTGCTATCGAAGTTTATGTTGAAAGTCGAGGTGGCAAATCTCCAGCGTTTATCTCTGTCAGCTCATTGTCCTGTCAGAAAGAACATATGAGTGGCCATATTGCAGCAAACACAATACTACATGAAACACATTATTAGCTATCAAAATATTACACATCAAAATGGACAAATGGGTGAGAGCTCTCGCTCTTAAACTTCCGATGTGCTGATTAGGAGGTAGCGGGTTAAACCCCTGTACTGGTCAGCTGGACTAAAATGTTGACGTCTCGTCCTTGATTTGGGAACGTAATTTACAAGTCAAGTACCTCAGAAGTCGGAGAAGGTTCACCTGATGGTGAGGGACTCTGGTAATAGATGCATCAGAAGTAGTGGCACTGTCTGGACAACGCATGAGCTCAAAGCAAGCGACAGCAACAACAACAACAACAAACAAAAAATAATTGCAGATGGCTTGATCAGGCTGGTAAATCTGAATGCTGTCCCAGAGTGCACCAGAGAACAATGACAAAGGGGTGAAGCCAGATAGGATCGATGTGTAGAGGGCAAAGAAAGAATAGGTAACCAAAGCAAAATTGGTGTTGTTGACCGCTACATGCTGGGGAAGATGCTGAGGTGGGGATCTGAGCGCTGTCAAAAACTGTCATTTACTGCCAATATAGTACCTTCCGGTTTATCGCAGAGGGGTCTTTGAGCCTGGGGAATTAAGACCACCTGGCTAGTACAGTCGCCGCGAACTGTGCAGGTAAGATTTTCTTTTTGCCTCCGACAGAAAACAAAACCAACATCTTACCGAGGGATCGAACCCGGGTCTCCCGAAGGAGAGTCCGGCGTTGTAGCCACTCGGCCAGCCGCTCCCCAATCTGAGCACTAAGAGATTGAATTATTCGATGTGCACTGAAGATAATCTGATGACTAACTAACTAACTAACTAACTAACTAACTAACTAACTAACTAACTAACTAACTAACTAACTAACTAACTAACTAACTAAATAACTAACTAACTAACTAACTAACTAGCCAGCCAGCCAGCCAGCCAACCAACTAACTAACTAACTGACTTGACTGACTGACTAACTAGCTAACCAACCAACCAACCAACCAACCAACCAACCAACTAACTAACTAACTAACTAACTAACTAACTAACTGACTTGACTGACTGACTAACTAACTAACTAATGAACTAATTAACTAAATGACTGACTGAATGACTATCTAACGAACTAACGTAATAACAAACTAACTACCTAACTAACTAACTATCTGACAACCTGACTGACTAACTAACTAACCAACTAGAGAACGAATAAAAAAATGTCTATGGGAATATAGACGTAAACCAAGGATTTCGGATAGATTATGAGGGGAAATGACTTAGATATCTTAGTGACAACTGGCAAACTCGATGTGGAAAGATCATGCGGAAAGGTGGAAGAGGCAAGGATATATTTGCGTGGATGGCTGCTCAGGTACATGGTCTAAACAGGTTAAGAGTGCAAACCAAATCCAAAACTGGTGATCGTAAGCGATGGACAACCATGACAGCCAACACTGATCGATATGACACATGATGATCATTATGATGATGATTGTTGGCCATACTAGGGATTGAGTAAAATAAGTATACAAGAACTGAAAATGCAAACCTCTAAATCCAGGTTGTATATTCCTGTCATGTTGGCGTAATTTCCCTTCGGGAATTCCGTGAAACCATGGCCATCACATCGGATGTAATCCGACTCGCATCCACATTGCTGAAACATATGTTAGGAGGGTGTATCTCAGGTCAGATAGATTGTCTGTCCGCCTGTCTGTCCTTCTGTCCAACCGTCTTCTGTCTGTCTGTTTGTCTGTCTCACTGTTTGTCTGTCTCACTGTTTGTTTGTCAGTCTAGTTGTTTATCCGTCTCTAATACACACACGCACGCACGCACACACGCACGCACAGACAGACAGACAGACAGACAGATAGGCAGGCAAACAGACAGACAGATAGGCAGGCAGGCAGGCAGACAGGCAGACAGACAGGCAGACACACACACACACACACACACACACACATACACACATACATGCATGTATGTCTTGACACGATAGTATTGAAGATTCATGGAAGTTTAATTTTTTTTTTTTTTTGCATATCCTTTGCAGGACTTAGCTGTCAACACCAGCATCTTTCAGCTGTATGTTGATTTCTTGGCAAGATTACGCTCAGTAGTTTGCCATTGCTTTCTGAGCGGCCGGCTCACATACCCCGTAAGTTACCGATGCGATTCGAACCACTGCTGATTCTAACCGTCATCACGTTACCGACGAGAGTATACGAGATTACGGAGAAAAGTCATAACCTCTAAGCCACGAAGCCGGCTGGAAGTTTATTAAATTAGAATAATTAATTTTCTACTCACCGGCATAGGACAGAAGTAGTCAGTCTCTGCCAGGGATATCATAAACAGCATGATTACGAAGTGCAAAAGCATCGTGTCCTCACGTGTATCTCGCCTGCAATGAATGTAACATAGAAGTTGGCTTGAGTGAATTATGTGCACATATATCTCTTCTACCGCTTCCTCGTATACCTACAGGTGTCAATCTGAATGTATGTGGAGACACGTGTAGTCAACCTGACCATGGTGATATCTCCAAAGAGTTTGTCCTCAAATGGAACAAGTGTAGGCCAATATGATTTTCTCTGTTCTGCATATGTTGGGCACTCTTGCAGCAGATATCAGATATAGTTTTAGCAATTCCATAATAACATGGATTAGTATCTCATTTCTTTAGTTTATTGAAAAGTTATATGTCAGAATAGTATGTCTTGTGGGATGTCTGAAGATTGCTGCTTGTTCACTTCTGTCAAAATGGCTCCATGCATAATATTTCTGGTAACTAGGGTGCTCTGACCAGCACTAGGAGACTAAAGAAGAAATCGGGAATTTGAGCTCAAAAGAAAAGTTCTCAGAATATCGTGAACCGGGATGTAGAAAAATATTGAATTCTACTAAATCTAATCATTGACGACAATCGGCCCATAAACAGTTTCATGTCTCTGAAACTGAACTATTTTAGGCCGTATTAAATATCGCGGTGGATTTGAGAGGACAGCGATGGAAGGCGAGGCTCATGGGAGAGGTGGCCGGCGTGAACCAGCAGGAAGGTGAACATGAGACATTGCAAACACTTTGGGCATGAGGGTTCATGAGGCGGGAGAGGTGGCATGAGATAGTTTTTGGGCACCCTGAAATGGTTGTGAAATTCTGCACAGGATAATAGTAATAGTAGTAGTTATAGTAATAGTGGTAGTGATGGTAGTAGTAGTAGCAACAGTAGTAGTAGTAGTAGTAGCAATAGCAGTAGTAGTAGTAGTGACAGCAATAGTAGTAGTAGTAGCAATAGTAGATGTAGTAACAGTAGTAATAGTAGCAGTAGTATTAGTAGTAGTAGTAGTAGTAGTAGTAGAAGTAGTAGTAGTAGTAGTAGTAGTAGTAGTAGTAGTAGTAGTAGTAGTAGTAGTAGTAGTAGTAGTAGTAGTAGTAGTAGTAGTAGTAGTAGTAGTAGTAGTAGTAGTAGTAGTAGTAGTAGTAGTAGTGTTTGTAGTATTATTGAAAGTAGCCAGAAAAAGAGGGTTGAGGTGCTACATAGAACCTGTTTTTTTTATATGGATGTGAAGCGTGGACAATGAGCAAGAAAGCTGAAAACATCTGATGGCTGTGAAAATGTGGTTTCTGAAACATATGCAAAGAATACCGTGGACAGACAGAAAAGTCAATGATCAAGTCCTACAAGAAACATTGAAAACCGTAAGCTGATTAGAGAAATTAAACGTAGACACAATTTTTGGACACGTTATGAGAAGAAATAAAGTGGGAAACTTGTTGACAACTGACAATATTGAGGGGAAGAGAACACGGGGAAGGCAGATAAATAAATACCTGGATGACTTGGCCACGTAGTATGATTGAGACAAAATCACTGAACTGATCCACGACTCTGGTGATCGCGTGAGATGGAGAAACATGACCGCCTACGCTTATCAACATGGAACATAATGAGCTGTCCTTGTAGTAGTAGTAATAATAATAGTTGTAATAGTAGTTGTATTATTATTATTATTATTATCATTATTATTATTATTATCATTATTATTATTATTATTGAAGAGAGGTGTTAGGCAGGGATGTGTAATGTCTCCAGATCTTTTTTCCCTATACAGTGAACATATTTTCAGAAATGTAGAAGGCCTAAATGGAATCAGCATTGGAGGACGAAACATAAATAATATTAGATATGCAGATGATACAGTATTGGTTGCAGACAATGCACAGGATCTGCAACAATTAGTAGCCGCTGTTGTTGTACACAGTGAGCAGCTGGGGGTTGGAATTAAATTGTAGAACGACACAGGTTATGGTCGTCACTAGGAAGAACGAAGCACCACAATGTAATATACAAGTAAATGGGAATATTCTTCAACAAGTGAATCGGTTCAATTATCTCGGAACAGTCATAACATCTGATGGCAGATGCCTTGAAGAGATTAGAACAAGAATCGCCATTGCGAAAGTAGCCTTTAGCAAAATGAAAAACATTCTGACCAATAAAATGATGTCAATTGAAACGAGAAAAAGAGTGTTGAGGGGATACATAGAGCCTGTTCTTTTGTATGGATGTGAAACTTGGACAATGAGCAGTCAAGCTGAAAAACATCTTATGGCTGCAGAAATGTGGTTTCTGAGGAAAATGCAAAGAATACCATGGACAGACAGAAAAACCAATGACCAAGTAATACAAGAGACAAATCAAAATCGTAGATTGATTAGAGAAATTAGAAGTAGACAGTTAAAATTTTTTGGACATGTTATGAGAAGAAATGGACTGGAGAACTTAGTGACAACTGGCAAGATCGAAGGGAACAGACCAAGAGGAAGACCGAGAGGATAATACCTGGATGGCTTGGCCACATGACATGGACGAGACAGGAACACTGAGCTGATCCACGACTCTGGTGATCGAGTGAAATGGCGAATCATGACCGCCCACGCTTTCCGGCATGGCACATGATTGATTGATTGAGTAGTAGTAGTAGTAGTAGTAGTAGTAGTAGTAGTAGTAGTAGTAGTAGTAGTAGTAGTAGTAGTAGTAGTAGCGGTAGTAGTAGTAGTAGCTATAGCAATACTAGTAGTAGTAGTGGTGGTGGCTGTGAAGGTAGTATTAGCAGTAGTAGTGGTAGTGGTGGTGGTTTTGATGGTGGTTGAAGTAGTAGTGTTTATGGTAGCAGTAGTAGTGGCAGTGGTATTTCTAATAGTAAGTGTAGTAGCTGTTTTAGAATTAGTGGTAGTATTAGTGGTAGCAGAAGTAGTAGTAGTAGTATTGTAGTAGTAGTAGTATTAGTAGTGGGAGGGGTATTATGAGTAGTAGGTAGTACTAGTAGTAATGATAGTGATTGTATTTGTAGTAGTGGTGGTGGTAGTAGAAGTAGTAGTAGTAATAATAATAATTGTAGTAATAGTAGTAGTAGTAGTAGTAGTAGTAGTAGTAGTAGTAGTAGTAGTAGTAGTAGTAGTAGTAGCCGTAGTAGTAGTAGTAGTAGTAGTAGTAGTAGTAGTAGTAGCAATAGTGTTAGTAGTAGCAGTAGTAATAATAATAATAGTATTGATAGTCGTAGTAGTAATGGCAATAGTAGTAGTAGTAGTAGTAGTAGCAGTAGTAGTAGTAGTAGTAGTAGTAGTAGTAGTAGTAGTAGTAGTAGTAGTAGTAGTAGTAGTAGTAGTAGAAGTAGTAGTAGTAGTAGTAGTAGTAGTAGTAGTAGTAGTAGTAGTAGTAGTAGTAGTAGTAAAATAGTAGTAGTAGTAGTAGTAGTAGTAGTAGTAGTAGTAGTAGTAGTAGTAGTAGTAGTAGTAGCAATAGTGGTAGTAGTAGCAGCAGTAGTAGTAGTAGTAGTAGTAGTAGTAGTAGTAGTAGTAGTAGTAGTAGTAGTAGTAGTAGTAGTAGTAGTAGTAGTAGTAGTAGTAGTAGTAGTAGTAGTAGTAGTAGCAGTAGTAGTAGTGTTTGTAGTATTATTGAAAGTAGCAAGAAAAAGAGGGTTGAGGTGCTACATAGAACCTGTATTTTTATATGGATGTGAAGCGTGGACAATGAGCAAGAAACCTGAAAAACATCTGAAGGCTATGAAAATGTGGTTTCTGAGACATATGCAAAGAATACCGTGGACAGACAGAAAAGTTAATGATCAAGTCCTACAAGAAACATTGAAAACCGTAAGCTGATTAGAGAAATTAAACGTAGACACAATTTTTTGAACACGTTATGAGAAGAAATAAAGTGAGAAACTTGTTGACAACTGACAATATTGAGGGGAAGAGAACACGGGGAGGGCAGAGAAATAAATACCTGGATGACTTGGCAACGTAGTATGATTGAGACAACATCACTGAACTGATCCACGACTCTGGTGATCGCGTGAGATTGAGAAACATGACCACCTACGCTTATCAACATGGAACATAATGAGCTGTACTTGTAGTAGTAGTAATAATAATAGTTGTAATAGTAGTTGTATTATTATTATCATTATTATTATTATTATTATTATTAGTAGTAGTAGCAGTAGTAGTAGTAGTAGTAGTAGTAGTAGTAGTAGTAGTAGTAGTAGTAGTAGTAGTAGTAGTAGTAGTAGTAGTAGTAGTAGTAGTAGTCGTAGTAGCGGTAGTAGTAGTAGTAGCTATAGCAACACTAGTAGAAGTAGTGGATGGTGGCTGTGAAGGTAGTATTAGCTGTAGTAGTGGTAGTGGTGGTGGTTTTGATGGTGGTTGAAGTAGTAGTGTTTATGGTAGCAGTAGTAGTGGCAGTGGTATTTCTAATAGTAAGTGTAGTAGCTGTTTTAGAATTAGTGGTAGTATTAGTGGTAGCAGAAGTAGTAGTAGTAGTATTGTAGTAGTAGCTAGTAGTAGTAGTAGTAGTAGTAGTAGTAGTAGTAGTAGTAGTAGTAGTAGTAGTAGTAGTAGTAGTAGTAGTAGTAGTAGTAGTAGTAGTAGTAGTAGTAGTAGTAGTAGTAGTGTTTGTAGTATTATTGAAAGTAGCAAGAAAAAGAGGGTTGAGGTGCTTCATAGAACCTGTATTTTTATATGGATGTGAAGCGTGGACAATGAGCAAGAAACCTGAAAAACATCTGAAGGCTGTGAAAATGTGGTTTCTGAGACATATGCAAAGAATACCGTGGACAGACAGAAAAGTCAATGATCAAGTCCTACAAGAAACATTGAAAACCCTAAGCTGATTAGAGAAATTAAACGTAGACACAATTTTATGGACACGTTATGAGAAGAAATAAAGTGGGAAACTTGTTGACAACTGACAATATTGAGGGGAAGAGAACACGGGGAAGGCAGAGAAATAAATACCTGGATGACTTGGCCACGTAGTATGATTGAGACAAAATCACTGAACTGATCCACGACTCTGGTGATCGCGTGCGATGGAGAAACATGACCGCCTACGCTTATCAACATGGAACATAATGAGCTGTACTTGTAGTAGTAGTAATAATAATAGTTGTAATAGTAGTTTATAGTTTATAAGTCAGGAAGGGAAGAGGGCAGGCAGAAAAAAGGCAACATGGTGTGGGCTTTGCAGTGAAGAATTCGCTACTGGGAATGATTGATATCCCAGCTGGAGGTAATGAAAGATTATTATCACTGCGCTCCGCAACCTCTTGTGGATTTGCCACCATTCTCACTGCGTATGCACCTGTAACAGTAGTGGAGTACTGGGGTATTATTAGGATCTAGTGGGAAACAGCTACAGCACGATTGAGCATTGGGACTGAAAGCGAGGAGAGATGCTCAATCGTGACGTAGTGGGTTGTCTGGGGGCAGTCAACATCCCGCCTGAGAACTGGGAAGAAGCCATGTTGTCATCGTGAAGAAAATAAACAGTCTTTGAATAAAAACCCAGTCTTTGTTGGTTCTGTACTCTGTTACAGGACTAATTTTGGTGCCGTGACCAGGGTTTGAGCCTGGTATAATCCGGTCTACAGAGACACAACGCGAAGTCATGCCGTATACTATGTAACATCGCGGAGGTCAAAAATTGAGAAGATGATCCTTGCTCCGTTTGTCTAAATCGCCAGAAACAATTTCGGCGCGCTTTTAAACCAGCATTGAACGTAACAAGGCGCGGTGGGAAAGATGGCCAATAAGTAAGTTATCTGTGAATACAGCGACCAAAAGCCCGGCCAGGGGCGGTTGTCTGTAAGTCTTTTTCAAGACTTGAGATAACAAATAAATTGGCGTCAAGAGAAGAGTGAAAACCAACCCAACTTGCCATAACGGGTGGCAGCGCCTGCAAACACCATCATAACGACTCCTCTGGGTCATTACTCTGCTGAATATGTCAAGTTCAAGTCAGTGAATCAATATCTCGAACGAGGAGTGTGCTGAAAGTCGGCTCAGTTTGATCAGGTCTTGAGCAAACAGAACTTTGGCTAAAGGGCAATCCAGAAATCCAGTCGTCTGATCGTTGAGTCAGGTGAGAAAGAACATTTCAATAAGACAATCAAGTTCAGCCTCAATGTTAAATAGGTTTCGTTCGGAACGCTAATAAATAGAAAAAAGAACGTTGATAAAAAGACAATCGAGACAGCAAATAAATAAGGGTTGCCCAATGTTTTGTTGACGAGTCAGACTATCTCGGGGCTCTACTGCAATCGAGAGCCGCTCGCTGTTGTCTGTCAGACTATCTCAAGACGTCGATGATGTACTCCATCTCAGAAGGGACCCAACCAGGGGTTGAAGCACGGTACTGAGCATCCCAAGAAGAGAGATTACCTGAGAAGAACGAACGAACTGTCTGAGGGGCGCGATTGGTTTCAACTACTACAGCGTTGAGTGTAATCTGACGGCGAGCCTAGGAAAATACGTCGTGCTTGGATCGAGAAACAGAAGTACGGAAATTTATAAACCTGGTAACTGATTGAACTGTTCTTAAGAAATAAGTGATTTGTGTTTCTTAAATTAGGAAATTACAATTGTGAAGTTGTTTGCTTGCTCTGTTTAAGTATATTTCAGCATGGCGGAACAAGACACCTTAGCACAAGTTTTGACGGGGGTAGGAACAGCGGTAGGCAGACTTAATATGGTTATTAAACAACAAGGAATGGCAACAGAAATTGTGAAGTTTAGTGGACAAGCCAGAGACTTTAAGAAATGGGTCACTTCCATAGAAAAATATGCGTATTTAATCTCAGCAACAGATGAAGAGAGAATGAGACTGGCTTATCAGACGGCAACGGAACCGGTTTCGGATCATATAAGAAGAAAGTTAGAGGCTAGAGTAGATGAGACATGGGAACAATTCAAGGAAGACCTAGCACGGAAGTATGCGGAAATAACGGATCCACAACATGCATTTTCGGTGTTGAGACAGGCTAAACAAAATAACGGAGAGGACGGTACAATTGTTCAGCGATAGGTTGATTAACCTAGCTGAAGAGGCATTCTTAGGACAGAATGTACGAGGAGAAGAGGTGGAGAGGATGTTAGTAGGGATTTTTGTAGATGGCATAAAATCCGATGGTTTGAAATTTAAGCTGATGAGGGAAAACCCTGAGAGGTTATCACAAGCGGTAGATATCGCGGTACAAGAAGAAAATTTGAGACGTAGATTTAGATTGAGAACAGGACGAGAAGTAGGAAGTAGTCGAGAAGACAGAGTTGAGGAGCCCATGGAAATAGGACAAACAAGATTCGGATGGAATAGGAGAGGAGGAATACAGACGTTACAAGGTAGAAATAGATATGATAACGATGAAAGAAGAAATATGAGATACCCTACAAGGGAGACAGTAGTCAACACAAATAGCACAAATATTGTCTGTTGGGTTTGTGGTCAACGGGGACATGTTTCTCGTTTTTGTAATAACAGGCGTGTCCAGTCGAATACACAGGGTAGACATGACAATAACAGGGTGAGTAGGAATGTTGAAGATAGACACAGGAATTTTACAGGTACAAGAACGCAGGAAAACCGGCGCCCTACCTATTAAATGGGACCTATGGTAGGAAGGTTTAAAGAGTATGTTAATAACAGGTATAGTAGGACGAACAGAGAATATTTTCAACTAGATGACAATATTGAGGGGAAGAGAACATGTTCAACTTCACGGACAGATAATTGCTAGCGTGTCTCCACATTGTCTGTCTCGGTGTTACAGTTTTCTCGGACCTGTAAATTTGCATTAGCCTATATAGACGATATACTGATTTATACGAAAGGAGATGTGATTGATCATTTAAAACATATTAGACTAGTGTTTGACAGGTTAAGAAAGCATGATGTTAAATTGAAGCTTAGTAAATGCCAGTTTTTAAAGACAGAAACAAAATATTTGGGGTATATTATAAATAGAGAAGGTATAAAACCAGACCAGGACAAGATAAAGGTTATTAAAGAATTACCTCCTCCAACTAACGTTAAGGAAGTGCGTGCGTTTATAGGAACCTGTGCATATTATAGGCGGTTTGTCCCAGCGTTTTCAAAGATAGCAGAACCCTATTACAAATTTAACAGGCAAATACGCTAGATTTAAGTGGGATGATGAGTGTCAAAAAGCGTTCGAGTATTTAAAAAACAGCTTAACACTGGTACCACTGTTGACGCATCCAGACTTAAACAAACAGTTAATACTGTACACAGATGCTTCGGACAATGCAGTAGGAGCATGTTTGGTTCAACCATATGAAGGAAAGAGTCTGGAATACCAGGGGTTAAAAATGAAAGGCCAATCTACTTCTTATCTCATAAACTTAGCAAATCACAAAGGAAATGGACTACTATTGAGAAAGAGGCATATGCCATTCATTATGCTCTTCAGAAACTAAATTACTACTTACATAACGCAAATTTTGTTATTAGAACTGACCATATGCCTTTAAAGTCTTTTTTAGAAGCTCCAGTGCAGAACAGGAAAATACAGACGTGGGCATTGAATCTACAGGGATACAACACGAAAATAGAGTACATTCCAGGTAGGATTAACACATGCGCTGATTTGTTATCTAAGATTCCGTACCCACAGTCATCAGGAGACACAGAAGATGAAGCTGAACCAGAGATAGACGACCGAAACTGGCAAGTAAATATTTTAGATTCTGCCATAATAAATAGGGAAGAATTTGAGAGTTTACCATCGGATCAAGAGTCTTAACATAGAGAAGAAGACCTACAATTTGCACAATTTAATATGAAAGAAGAACAGGAGTTGGATCCAAAAGTCATACAAATAAAAGAAAAATTAAGAGAAACGGAAGATAACAAATATAAAAAGAATTATTTGGTTTTACAAGAGGATGGACAGTTATACTATATGTGTGAAAGGAACGAACAGCTAAGGAAATATATTCCAAAACATTTAGAAAATGAAGTTTTAAAAGCGTATCACAATGAAAATGGACATCTCGGTCGGGACAAGTTGGTGAAAGCACTTACAAGCAAATATTATTGGCCAAACTTGTTTAAATCTGCATGCAAATATGTAGATACGTGTGAAAAATGCAGATTAAGGAACTTGAAAACAATAAAGTGTCCCTTACAAGATACAGATATTCCTCTGTTCCCAATACAAAAGATTAGTTTAGATATATCAGGTCCACACCCTAGAACATTGTCAGGAAACGTGTATTTAATTCACATAGTAGACGTCTACAGTCTTTGGCCGGAAATTTATGCAATTCCAGATAAGAGCGCAGATACAGTCATTAATATTTTTTTACAGGAGTTCTTACCAAGATTTAGTTGCCCACAAAGTATACTTACGGATAATGGTAGAGAGTTTGTAAATAAAAAATTCGAAAAGTTATTAAAAGATTTGAATATAAAACATATAAAGACCTCATATTATATACCTTCTTCAAATGCTAGAAACGAACGTCAACATCGGACGTTATACGACGTTATAGCAAAGATTGTTGATGAACATGAAAAAGATTGGGATCTATTCTTAGGACCTGCTCTTAGCGCTAATCGTACAAATCAAAATGAGAGCACGGGATTTTCACCATTTTATTTAATACACGGGAGAGAACCAATACTACCTATAGATAATCTGTTAAAACCGAGACGGAAATATATGGGAGAAGAATTTCAAGAGATCATAATACAGGAAATGCATAAAGCACACGTAAGATTAAAGAATAATATATTTAAAGCTAGGGAAAGACAGAAAAAATACAAAAATGTAAATACAAAATTACAGGAGTTTAAAGTAGGGTGATAGAGTTTATTACAAGAAACATAGAAGAAACTCTAAGTTTGATGCTCGTTGGATCCCAGGTTATTACGTTTTGGAAAAAACTAGGTAATGTATCGTATACTATCAAGAACCAGGTCACAGGACATGTGGCAAGGGCACATGTAGAGCACTTAAGAAGAGATGATGAGGAGAAGAGAAATGAGAATTATAATAATAATTATGATTCAGACACCGGATATTTAGATGAACAAGTTGTCAGAGGAGCTACAGTAACCCCAAGTTTTAGAAAAGAACCAGCACAAAATCAGTTACTAGCAACTCCAAGTTACGAAGATACTCAAGAACAGACGATTCCGAATACAATGGAAGAAGAAAATGTGAATGAAACTCATTATGATAGTATGGAAGAGGAAATAGGTGCTCCATTTAAGAATACTAGACAAGCAACGAAAAGAAGAATGGATAAACAAAGAGATAAAGAAGTGAAAAGACAGAGGAGAATTAGGGATTATTCAACAAGCGGTGAAGATATGCCTCTACTAGAAAGGTCCTTAAGAAATGAGGATAGACAAATTAGATGGGATGTTGAACAGAAGAGATTAGCGGCCGCTAACGACAGACATACAGAAGAAGAAGAAGAAGAAATGGATGAAAAGTCAGAATCAAGTAGTAGTATGGAAGAAACTAATAAGTTGTACGAAGAAGAGGATATTGATGTAGAGTTAGCACTTATTCAAAGAAACTTGGAGTTGTTGAAGAAGTGGAAACGTAGGAGATAGATAAATAGAGTATACTGCAGATGGCAAGTTATAAGTTTCAGGGTTTAGAAGTGAAAGTGATGCTTGAAGAAGTATACGAAACGGTGGAAATGGAAAAGGATTCTATGGACATTTTTTAAAAGTAGTCTTGAGGAATAGTTAAGCAGTGAGATGACTAATAGAGAGGCATGCATATATATATATATATATATATATATATATATATATATATATATATATATATATATATATATATATATATATATATATATATATATATATATATATATATATTTGTAATAGAATTGCTGGTTGAAATTATGTTTCTACTTCTTGACTTTTCGTAAATTGGACAAATTGGGTATTGGTACAATAGGTGAATGTACTCTATAGAAAAGTGGACAAGTTTTTTTATTGGTGCTAGAAATGCCGTGTTTAACGATAAGGATTAATAAGTTATAGTGATGATTGGTCAAAAGGAAATAATTGGCAGGCCAGATCACAAGTTAATTGATAAGTAGATGATGGCTACTACATTGAGTTGATATTGGATTAGTCGCCACATTACAAATAGATAAAAGAAGTCAACATGTAGTTTACAGTGCTTACTTAAGAGGATATTCCGGATGTTATGTTGTGTTAGGAGTTAAGATAGAAAATGATAGAAAGTTGTGAGGGGAGAGAATAAACGGTACGGTCAGTGTTATAAGTTAAGAAATTAGTCTGTAGTTAACAGATATACAGATAGACAGTGAAGTGTTTGGTTTTCTCGGTCATAGAAATACTGGAATGACTTGTATAAATAGATATGCGTTACGTTACTTAGTATGAGAGGCCAATGTTGGTGGGTCACTATACGTAGTAGTTTTAAGAGAGTTTTAATTGTTTTGAAAACTGTGTTTTATTGAGTCTAAGTTTTATGAGTCATGAGTCATATATAATATGTTTTTATGCTTGAGTTGGTACTGGAAAATGATGGCTATTATTTGGTTGTTTTATTGAGCCTAAGTTTCAATGCCTCATATATAATAAGTTTTGTTTTCTTGATTTGGTCTTGTAAAATGATTGTTGTTGTTTGATTAATTGATTTAGAATAGGATGATTGTGTTCCTAGTATTTGGAGTAAAAACTATTGGTCCGTAAAAGTGTCCAATAGTGATAGGTAGTAATAGAATGTTTTATTCTGATTTGATAAAATGCATGTTATGTCATTTTAAAATGTGTTTTTTTCCTTTAGATTAATTTGGGGGTATGACGTCTTGTGTTGATTTTATTTCGATTACATGAATGGTTTGGTATATTAAGTTACATGGTTATAAAGTTAGTTAAGTAAGTTTAATTTTCAAATATATGAGATTTTGCTTAAGGTTTTTCGTTCAGAAAAGAGTTAATAAAAAACTACTTTGTCCACTGATATAAGGTAGGGGGAAGACTGTAAATGGCAGTATATAAGTATGGGATATACGGGGGCAAGATATAGGTGCTGTGAAAAACCAGCGTTAATTATGTTAAAAATGTTCATAGAATATGAACATGGGCTCGTGGTTAAAGATGAGATAACGAAATATAGACAAGATTGTGGATGGCAATATAAATGTTGAATATATAAGGCTTGTGAAAACTTATGTCAAATGTTTTATAATGAACAAAGATCTATTTCATAAGGTGTATTTTAAAAAATTATTTTACAAAATTTTTTTTTATTGGCAAGGGAGGTAAAGGTGAGTGTCTTAAATATTCATTGCTGTATGTACATGTGGTCATGTTGAGTATTCATTCTTTATACTTCTCACTCGGTGCGCACCGCTTCTTTACTTTTTCTAACTACATTGTTTTTGTACGTCCTGTGTTCTGGAAGAGTGGGAAATTTTATAAGGTCAAAAGTTACGATAACGATTTTACGAGCTGTTCTTATGATATGTATGTTTGATACAGGAACTGGAGGAGCCAAGAAAGGACCAGAAATATATATAGTGGATAGCTATATGGTTTGGGGAAATAGATTGGCTTGCTTAATATCAAGTGGTTTAGGGAGATTAAGGAACTGTAAGCACTAAAGAAAAGGGGAGAAGGAGTGTTTAGGTTAAAAGAGTTACCATACGTGGTACGATGTATTATACAAAGTAGAATCGAAGAAGCAGTATATAGTGGGTTACTAGCTGACAATATAACCGGGAGAAGGGTTAAAAGATATATTATTTACTCAAAATTGAGTTAGTATAGGGAAGGATTAGAGGAACTGTGAGAGATAAGGAAAAAGAGGGAATAGAGTAAGGGGATTAGGAGTAAAGATTTTTCCTTTATAAGGAAAATTCTTTAATAAACATAGGGAGGTGTAACAGTAGTGGAGTACTGGGGTATTATTAGGATCTAGTGGGAAACAGCTACAGCACGATTGAGCATTGGGACTGAAAGCGAGGAGAGATGCTCAATCGTGACGTAGTGGGTTGTCTGGGGGCAGTCAACATCCCGCCTGAGAACTGGGAAGAAGCCATGTTGTCATCGTGAAGAAAATAAACAGTCTTTGAATAAAAACCCAGTCTTTGTTGGTTCTGTACTCTGTTACACACCGACACTGGCTTCCTCTGATGATGTGAAGGATACGTTCTATGAGCAGCTAGACTCTGCGATCAAGGCAGTTCCAAAATCTGACTACATTTATATGCTCGGTGATTTCAATGCTCGTGTGGGCAAGGACTCGAGTTCATGGCCAGTGTGCCTTGGAAAATACAACATCGGTCGCATGAATGATAATGGGCAAAGGCTGCTGGAACATTGCACTAGAAATGACCTATGTATTACAAACTCCTTTTTTAAAACAAAAGAGTTGCATAAGGTCACATGGAAACATCCAAGATCCGGCCATTGGCATCAGCTGGACTTCATTATCACACGGAGACAACATCTGAACCATACATCATTAACTCGAAGTTACCACAGTGCTGACTGTGATACAGATCATTCTTTGGTTGTTGCAAGGGTTAGACTGAGACCAAAGAGAATCTACACAGCTAAACACAAGTCTAGCCCCAGGATTAATATTATTAACACTCACGATCCTGGAAAGTGCTTTGAATTTCAACAGCAACTTGAAGACGCTTTCAATGAAGTGAAAATTGTATAGTAAATGATAAATGGAGTAAACTTAAGGAAACTATTTATAAAACAGCGGTAGGGGTTTACGGCACTGTGGATCATAAGAGGCAGGACTGGTTTGCGGCAAACAGCCAGATACTGCAGCCCTTGATTGATAAAAAGAAGATAGCTCTCTTAAGAAACAAGGAAAGACCAACGCGTAACACTCTGAGTGAGCTGAAGCAAGCGAGGAAGGATGTACAAAATGCTGCCAGGCAGTGTGCGAATGACTATTGGATCAAGTTATGTGAGTCCATTCAAATCGCAAGTGATAAGGGAAACATCAGAAGCATGTATGAAGGGATAAAGAAAGCCTGTTGTCCAATGATCAAAAGAAGCGCACTGCTGAAAACCTTGACTGGAGAAATCATCACTGATAAGAAACAGCAGATGGATAGATGGGTCGAGCACTATTTAGAGCTTTACTCAAGTGAGACCAAGCTAGCGGATGATGCCCTCAAAGCCATAGAGGCCCTACCAACTCTTGACCACCTGGACACACTTCCCACTATAACAGAAGTTAAGTGTGCTATAAATGAGCTTGCATCTGGCAAGGCTCCAGGTAAGGATGGGATTCCAATAGAGGTAATCAGGAGTGGGCAAGACACACTCGCTCTACAGATCCACCATCTAATAGAGCTCTGCTGGCGAGAAGGACAAGTCCCACAGGATTTCAAAGATTCAAACATCATAACGCTGTACAAGAACAAGGGAGATCGGAGCGACTGTAACAACTATAGGGGTATCTCACTTCTGTGTATTGTTGGGAAAGTATTTGCCAGAATTGTCCTGCGCAGACTTCAAGTCCTGGGAGATCAAGTCTACCCCGAATCACAGTGCGGCTTCCGTCAGAACCGGTCTACCATTGATATGATATTCTCATTGCGACAGATGCAAGAAAAATGCAGGGGAACAAAATCGGCCACTGTTTATTGCCTTCATCGACCTCACAAAGGCATTC
Source organism: Cepaea nemoralis (assembly GCA_014155875.1). Taxonomy (NCBI): domain Eukaryota; kingdom Metazoa; phylum Mollusca; class Gastropoda; order Stylommatophora; family Helicidae; genus Cepaea; species Cepaea nemoralis. The sequence goes on along the minus strand of JACEFZ010013872.1, from coordinate 40,556 downwards.
GATTTGATCAGTCGTAAGGGTCTGTTCAAAGCACTAAAGAAGATTGGCTGCCCACCAACTCTTCTGTCCATTGTGGAATCGTTCCACACAGGCATGAAGGGTATAATCAAGTTTGATGGTTCAACTTCAGAAGAGTTTGAAATCAAGAGTGGAGTAAAGCAAGGTTGTGTACTATCCCCCACCCTCTTTGGGATATACTTTTCACTTCTACTGAAATATGCCTTTCGTGATCAGGATGACGGTATATACATTCACTCACGCTCAGATGGTGGCCTCTATAATGCTCAGAGATTGAAGGCCAAGACCAAAATTAGCAGGGTACTAATCAGAGAGTTGCTTGTTGCGGATGATGCTGCGATTACGACCCACTCTGAGGAAGAATTACAACAGCTACTATCTGCATTCTCCAATGCTTGTTCTAATTTGGTTTAACAATTAACAAAAAGAAGACACAGATTATGTCACAAGGTGCACATGGTGTACCATCAATCTTTATTGACGACGCCGAACTGGAGATAGTAGACCATTTTACATATCTAGGATCAGAGGTAAATAG
>JACEFZ010013872.1:0-37500 GCA_014155875.1 Cepaea nemoralis | reverse complement strand
TAGGCGTTTATGTCTCTGTACAGATCGTGGTCCTTGATGTTATGGATAAACTCTGCTGTTGATATTCGTCCATGCCACCGTCTGAGTCCATCCAGCATCATTTCTCTTGGTCTGCCTCTCCTTCTTTTTCCCAATTATCTTTACAGTTGTCATTATGTTCTCCTATGTCTCACTTCTCATCACATGACCAATTAATACTGTGTGAATCCATCTTATAGTTGTATGTAATGTTCTAGCTTCATGTGGATTTTCCAGGAACGCTGGCACCCCAAGGTATTAGCAACATTCTGGTGTATAGTGAGGAAGAACTAATCGATCATCATGGCCTGGAGAGAGAAACTAAAGACGGGCATGCTTCTGGCATTTTTAACACTAACAAAAAAGGAGCATCTGTTTTTCACCCAGAACATGCTGGTGTGGTCGGAAACGAACAGGCAGACAGATTGGTGAGGTAATTGATGCATGATAAGGTAGATGTGATCCCTCTAAGATCGTGTGTATAGAGCGAAAGAACAGATAGATCATCACGGCCTGTAATCTCCCAACTTGTATACATCTATTTTTATTGACATCACGAAGAAATCAGGAACTTTAGAATGTGATCAGTTAGCATAATGAGTATCGTCGCGAATATTTTGCTAGGAACTATTATGCAAAAAGTTAGGAACAACTACAACTAGAAAAAGGGGAGGAACAATGCGGGTTTGTAGACGGCAAGGCGACAACAAATGCCATGTATTTGATAAGAAAATTTATACAAGTAGGCCCCGGTTAACGTCGGGGTTACGTTCTTGGAAATCGCGACGTTAAGTGAAACGACGTATAGCAAAACACTATTTTCCATAGAATTAAATGAAATACAGTGTATTGTATACTACAGTAATGTTTATTTTCATGATTGTTGATATTTATTGGCTAAATAGAGGTGAGTTGGAGGGCGAGTGGTAGAGTTATTGGGACGTAGAGGCATTAAATTACGCCTCTTCATCTGAGGATGAAACTGTAACCTCTTCCTGCCTCTTTTCCTGGCTCTTCATTGCTTGAAAAAAAAAATGTGTTCAATGTCTGCTGCACAGTAACCACCCTCCTCAGTATCAACACTCGCCGCTTCACCTGTTATCTGAATGTTGTGCAGGTGTGAACGCTTCTTAAAGCGCTCAAACCAACCACGACTCGCTCCAAAACTATCATAGGCACTACTAGTACTGCTCTCACCCGCTTTCTTAGCTAGATCTTCATAGAGAGACTTTGCTTTCTCTTGGATAACCATCTTGCTCACAGGCATATTCCGTTGGTTCTGGTCTTCAATCCAGACGGCCAATTGTGCTTCCATGTTCTCCATAAGAATATTTCTGGTACGAGTGATTTTGGAAGCACTCAAAGGGGTTACGTTTTTAGCACCCTCTTTGATTTTGTCAGCACCTGCATGAATTGTCATTACAGTGGTTGGAGGAAAGCCATGGACTTTACCGATATCAACAGCCCGATCGCCAGCCTCAAAACGACGTTATGGTGAAACGCAGTGACGTAAAGTGAAGCTAGTCCCATATGCGACAACGACGTTATAGCGAAACGAAAATACCGAGGCGACGTATAGCGGGGCCTACCAGTATAACCCTCGATAGAAGTAAAAAATAATGTCTATACCGCTGCTTCACTGAATATACAAGGCATTTCCATGGAGTAAGACATGATAGAGATGCTAGAAAGTCGCCAAACTGATGGGAAAGAGATTGTAAAGTAGATTTGTTAAGAATATATATATATATATATATATATATATATATATATATATATATATATATATATATATATATATATATATATATATATATATAAATCGTTGTATGTATGTATATAAATATAAATATACATATAAATATAAATATAAATTATATATATAAATATACGTTGTATGTATGTATGTATGTATGTATGTATGTATGTATGTATGTATGTATGTATGTCCGTCCTTTATGCGTTCGCGAACGGTCCAACCGATTGAGATGAAATTTTCTACACGTTTTCCTTTCATTCCTGTGCAACCAACTGTGATAGTTTTATCTATCAGCTATCAGCTATTACCTTCCTAAAATTTAATTTTGTAATTACATGACTGAACATAAGAAAATATAAAAATAATTGACAAAAAGGGATATAACTTTAGTAGCATTGTTATATCTTAAGTTAAGTCCCCTGGCTATAGAAATCTATATGAATTAAATGAGGTGCAGCCGGGCCAGGTCAGACAGACAGATAGACAGACAGATAGACAGACTGACAGACAGACAGATAGTCGGGAACGGGAGCCAAGTTTACTTTAGATAGATCTCTTCCAATCATATTTTCTATCTATTCTTCTATTCTATCTATATTTTTAACGGGAACGGGCCGAACATAGATAGATAGATAGATAGATAGATAGATAGATAGATAGATAGATAGATAGATAGATAGATAGATAGATAGATAGATAGATAGATAGATAGATAGATAGATAGATAGATAGATAGATAGATAGATAGATAGATAGATAGATAGATAGATAGATAGATAGATAGATAGATAGATAGATAGATAGATAGATAGATAGATAGATAGATAGATAGATAGATAGATAGATAGATAGATAGATAGATAGATAGATAGATAGATAGATAGATAGATAGATAGATAGATAGATAGATAGATAGATAGATAGATAGATAGATAGATAGATAGATAGATAGATAGATAGATAGATAGATAGATAGATAGATAGATAGATAGATAGATAGATAGATAGATAGATAGATAGATAGATAGATAGATAGATAGATAGATAGATAGATAGATAGATAGATAGATAGATAGATAGATAGATAGATAGATAGATAGATAGATAGATAGATAGATAGATAGATAGATAGATAGATAGATAGATAGATAGATAGATAGATAGATAGATAGATAGATAGATAGATAGATAGATAGATAGATAGATAGATAGATAGATAGATAGATAGATAGATAGATAGATAGATAGATAGATAGATAGATAGATAGATAGATAGATAGATAGATAGATAGATAGATAGATAGATAGATAGATAGATAGATAGATAGATAGATAGATAGATAGATAGATAGATAGATAGATAGATAGATAGATAGATAGATAGATAGATAGATAGATAGATAGATAGATAGATAGATAGATAGATAGATAGATAGATAGATAGATAGATAGATAGATAGATAGATAGATAGATAGATAGATAGATAGATAGATAGATAGATAGATAGATAGATAGATAGATAGATAGATAGATAGATAGATAGATAGATAGATAGATAGATAGATAGATAGATAGATAGATAGATAGATAGATAGATAGATAGATAGATAGATAGATAGATAGATAGATAGATAGATAGATAGATAGATAGATAGATAGATAGATAGATAGATAGATAGATAGATAGATAGATAGATAGATAGATAGATAGATAGATAGATAGATAGATAGATAGATAGATAGATAGATAGATAGATAGATAGATAGATAGATAGATAGATAGATAGATAGATAGATAGATAGATAGATAGATAGATAGATAGATAGATAGATAGATAGATAGATAGATAGATAGATAGATAGATAGATAGATAGATAGATAGATAGATAGATAGATAGATAGATAGATAGATAGATAGATAGATAGATAGATAGATAGATAGATAGATAGATAGATAGATAGATAGATAGATAGATAGATAGATAGATAGATAGATAGATAGATAGATAGATAGATAGATAGATAGATAGATAGATAGATAGATAGATAGATAGATAGATAGATAGATAGATAGATAGATAGATAGATAGATAGATAGATCCCCGCCAGAGCCTGGGCGAAGCCGGGCCGGGCAGCTAATATTTATCGTTTCCATAACATAAGAAAAGTTATTTCAAGGGTCATAACTTTTAATAACATCACTATTATGTTATGTATAGATTGTTGCATTGTTTTCAAAGATGTATAAACTTTCTGTCTATAGTTATTTACAGGCATATGAGTTATAATAAATAATGATATAATCTTTAAGGCATTTTCATAAATTTTATAAAAGTAATGCATCTATTTAAATAATGAAAATTTTCTAACACATCTTTTTATGTTTTTAAAACCAGTGTTCATTAAAAATAATGGATTTAATTTAGATTAGATACGTTAGAATTTTATTTATGTACTTTTTTCGGAGTGGAACTTTTGAAGTAATCGAAGCATTTGTTTTTTTCCGTTCGCTTGGCAGAGAGAAGGTCAGTACACAATTAAATGGGTATATTCTTGATTTTGTTTTTGCTTTTAAAAAAATGTTGGCCGCGTGTGTGTCAACATCACATTTATCATTCAATGTTGTGGGTGTGCATACCTTATGCATACCTTACACGCAGCACGCCTGTTAAAATGCAGGTTGTTGTTTTTTTTTTTTTTCTAAAAAAAGAAGAAGTCTATCCTTTGATGTACTGTTGCCTAGCATCCCAATGATTCCAACAGACATGCCATTCGAATTCAAACGCCTGCAGTTTCCGGTGCGACTTGCATTTGCCATGACGATCAACAAAGCACAGGGACTAATCGCTACAAGTGTGTGGACTAAATTTGGAAAATCCGTGCTTCACACATGGACAGCTATATGTGGCCTGCTCACGCGTTGGAAAACTTTCGGATTTATTTGTGTACGCACCAGACAGAAAAACAAAAAATATTGTTGATCAAAAAGCACTACATTAGACATCAAATTTGGTGTTCGACCATAACTGAAAAATTATACGTCAACATTTAAAAAACTAAATAATCCTAACATTAAATGAAATTAATGTTCTAGCTGCAACCAATAAATTAGCTGCGAGGGCCCAGGGGCCGAACGCATTACTCTGTACGCTTAGAGAATGTATTTGAATGTATAATGACTACTTATATGAATTTAATGAGACGCTCCCCGCCAGGGGCTGGGCGAAACCGGGCCGGGTCAGACAGACAGACAGACAGACAAGCAGACAGACAGATACATAGATAGATAGATAGATCCCCGCCAGAGCCTTGGCGAAGCCGGGCCGGGCAGCTAGTATATATATATATATATATATATATATATATATATATATATATATATATATAATAATAATATAATAATAATAATAATAATAACTACCATTAAAAATTAATAATGAAGCTAATCAATATCAGCCGATCAAGAGTGGTATACGACAGGGATGAGTAACGTCCCTACATGTTTTCCCTATATTGTGAAAATATCATAAGAAATTTAAAGAATCTGAGAGGAATTACCGTCAGAATACATAGCACCATTAACATTAAATATGCAGATGATAGAGTATTGATTGCAGACAACGAACAATATCTGCAAGATTTAATAGACGTGGTTATTGTAAACAGTGAGCAAATATCGTAAGAATTAAATTGTATAAAACAGAGATATTGTTCGACTCCCAAAAGAAAAATATACACAACAATGTATATTCAAGTGATTGGGGAAATTCTTAAACAAGTTTAGTTTAGTTTAGTTTAGTTTAGTTTAGTCAATGGATCAACATCACGGCACACGGGTGTAACCCATAAGTGCTCCGTTCTCCTCCTAACTCAAACCTGAGTCTGGAGAAACTCAGCTCAGTGCACGAACTCCGTAGCAGAGGCGAGGATTCTTAAATACTTAAATACTCTTAAACAAGTAAATCGGTCAACTATCTTGGAATAGTAATAGCATCTTATTGCAGGTGCCTTAAAAGTAAAAGAACCGGAATCGCTATGGCAAAGATAACCTTTTGCAAAAATAAAATTATACTGACCTATAAAAAAGATGTCAATTGCGGTGAGAAAAAGAGAGTTGGCGTGTAATTATGAATTTATACCGTTGTATGGATGTGAAGCATAGACAATAAACATACCGCTGAGAAACATCCATTGACAGTAAAAATTTGGTTTCTAAAGAAAATACAAAGAATGAAATGGACGGACAGGAAAACAAACCAAAAAGTCTTTCAAGAAACAAAATAGAACAGTAAACTGATTAGAGAAATTAGACGTAAACTGTCAACATAGTAAACTGTATGGTAAAAGAACAAGTGAAAGACATAGAGATAGATGCTTGAATGATTTGGCCACTTGAAATAACTGAAACAAGAATACAGAACAGATACTCGACCCTGGTGATGGTATGTTATGGCGAATCCACGCTTATCGGCATGGCACCAGGTGATGCTTATGATGACAGTCTACAAAGGTAGATGACAACAAATGACAGATACTGGCATTAATAAACTGTTATAAACATGACAACAAATAGATCTATTCATTCAGAACTCAAAATTAAAATAGAATGATTATAAAACCACAAGAAAAATTAAGTGAATGAAATAAGTTTATCAGGAATGTAGGAAAACACAAGTGATGAGAGGGGTTTGCTGGCAAAGAGGAGACAAGAAAGACCACAACTTTGATGGATTCAAGATCTGACAGCTAATTTACACATGACAGAAGCAGCACGTGCGGCTTATGATAGAGAAAGATTTAAAAAAAAACTGTCATTGTTGTAAAAAAGGGGATATATATATATATATATATATATATATATATATATATATATATATATATATATATATAATATATATATATATATATATATATATATATATATATTAAATATATATATATATATATATATATATATATATATATATATATATATATATATATAAATATTTCAAACCAATGTTTTCCCGTAATGAATTTGAATAACGAAGACACAAACAATAGATTGCACGATTTATTGCCTGGCATATTTCGCTGCATCTCGTCAGGTACATACTGCAGAAATCACACAACTTACGTGAATTAACTAGATAAATCCTTCAAGTTGAAATATACACATATTCGCACAGTAATGTCAATTATCTACCACGGTAATTTTAAGCTGACTAACATGTCTTTCTGTTTGCACAATTCTGGCTTGCGTTGATTGATCATAATTGCTTCTGCAAATTTTAACAAGCGAGTATGTTGTATGTTAAACAACACGCGAAAGGCAGTGTCTCTGTCAACCACATGGCCGCTTTCGACAATGTGCCTACCAATTGAAAACGCCGGAGCTTCCGGTGTGTCGGCCCCACGAGGCTAACATCTCCTGTGTGTTGTATCTTGTTGACCCATTGAGGTATGTGTTCTGACACTCGTTTGTTAAGCTGTCTCTCTGTTCTACCAATGTAGAAGGCCTGGCATCTACATGTGAATTGGTAAATACAATTGTTTGTGGCGTACAGAGGAACAGGCTCTTTGACTGCTGGTGTAGGAATCGGTACGGTTTTATATCTAATGACTGGAGTTGCAGCACAGAATGTTCGGCCTACTGCTGTAGTAAGCCGGTCTTGTAGACGTTGCACTACGTCATCCCCTCGAAAGGTTAGCTGGATGAATACCTTGAGTTTGGGGACTGTAGTTACGTCTGGTTTTGATTCGGGCTGTTGGCAGTGGCGCTTTATAAATCCTGTGGAGTACCCATTCAGGTTTAAGACATTCTTCAGAGTTTCAAATTCCTCTGTCAGTGTCCACACCCCCACACCCCCCACCAGCACACCCCCCTTCCCCACCAGCACACACATCCCCCGACCAACACACACATCCCCCCACCAACACACACATCCCCCACATACATTTCCCACCCACTCATAAATATCCAAACCCACACACACTCACCCACTCACACATGGACCACCCACCCATCCACACCCCCCCAACCACACACACATATCCTCCCACACACACAACCCGCACCAACCACACACCCATCCCTCATCCACTCACACATTACCAAAACATACCCACACATCTTCTCATCCACACACACACATCCCCACACACACATTTCTCCACCCACACATTTCACATCCACCTACACACCCCACCAACCTCACATAAATCCTCAAACCACACACACATCCACCAGCCACACGCATTCCCGCACCGACACATACGTCCCCTACGCATACACACATCCCCCACACCGCCTACACACGCCCCAACACACCCACCCACACACCCCTACCAACCAACACCCACACATCCCCAACCTGCCAACACACACACATACCACTATTCACTAACACCCACACAAACACACCAACCTAAACACATATCCCCCTCACAGACATCCCTCACCCACCCACATATTCCCCACCCACACACACCCCATCCATACATACATACCTCCATCCATCCACACACCTCCCCACCCACTCATCTCCACACCCACCTACACATCCCCCACCAACCCACACACTCCACACTCACCCACACCTACCCCCCACCCACTCACACATCCCCACCCCCCATACACATCCCCACCTGCACACACATATCCTCCTTAAACACATCCCACACGCTCACACACATCTCCCCTCACACACCCCCCCCCCACACACATTTCTCCCATACACCCACACACATCTCCCACCCACAACCCCCACAATCCTCTCCCCATCCACACATTCCCCCCACTCACACACACACACACACCCAGACCCACACACACATCCCCCATTCACACACACACACACACATCCCCCCACACCCACCTCGTCATTCATATACACATCAGACACACCCATCCCCCAACCAATACACACACCCTCTACACACATCCCCTCACACCCATCCACATTCCCCACCCACACATCCACCCACACCCACTCACCAATACCACCCACTCGTACACACATCCCTCATCCACCCACACATCCCTCACCGACCCACACACATCCCCATCCAGACACATCCCTCATCCATACACATATTCCCCACCCACCCACACATCCCCCACCTAAACACATCTCCAAACCCACACACACATTCCCCCACACACATCCCCCACCCACAAACCCATCCCCAACCCAAACACAGTCCTCACATCTAGACCCATACTTGATGCCTCACATAATCACTGAAGCTAATGTGAACAAACTCCCAAACTTTACACACACATTTACACATTGCGAGAGAGAGAGAGAGAGAGAGAGAGAGAGAGAGAGAGAGAGAGAGAGAGAGAGAGAGAGAGAGAGAGAGAGAGAGAGAGAGAAAGAGAGCGAGAGAGAGAGAGAGAGAGAGAGAGAGAGAGAGAGAGAGAGAGAGAGAGAGAGAGAGAGAGAGAGAGATCCTGCATAGGACAAGCCACTGAGTGTGCTAATCATTTAAATGTATTTTATGTTAAAACAAAACTACTTCGGCATTTCAAACATATAATTTCCTTGCAAGTTTCAACAGTGATTCCAAAAGCCTTTTATCTGGACAATATCTGGGGACATTTCGGAGAGAAAAAGAAAACAAAAAGTGAGTCAACGGGTTTTACAGGGCCTTTCGGCTGACCTTGAATTATGTTACCTTCATTCATTTCAAGCAGAAATGTGTCACGAGACTCAAAACATATTTTAATGACTTAATGCTGAATTGATATAACTGCGCTTGGGGTAAGAAATGAACGTTAAGAAGCTTCAATAAGTGCAGAATGAAGACGTGGAACCGAGGGTGTTGGATACTCATTACAGCCAACCTTCGGTGTGAAGATGACACTTGATTGATTCACTTATACTTGCGCAATATAACAGTAACATATATCTATTGTAATTAAATAAATTCCCAGCAGTATAGACTTTAAGACATTTACTGTGTTTATTTGCTTATCTATTGGCGTAATAAACATCTGACACTTTCCTACCACGCTAAAACACAGTACGCATAAACTAGTCAAGATTGCCACCAATAAGTGAACACGTTTTTAGAATTGCAGTTGCATTTTTTGATGTATTTATAGAAGAATTTTTTATCTGTTTCTGGAGGTTAAAATGACATACTGTGTGACTGTTTAAACAGGTGTTAAAGGCAAGTGGTTCAAGTTCATTGCACCAGGTTATATCCCACATGGCTCGGAATTTTTCCACAGGGCGACGTGTTAAAAGTGTCGCACATTTCACCAACTTCGTAGCTCCAGCGAAAAACCCCACCCCCTCCTCCCCAGGAGTCTCCGCTGTTTCTCACATTAAGGGACTGCTTCTCACATTGAAGTGCTGTTTCTCACATTGAGAAACCCGTTAGTAGTGTAATAAAAAAAAAAAAAGTCGTTTATTTGGAATTCATAAGAAATAAGTAGTTAGACACCAACAGCAAGAAAACAAACAGAAATAAAGAAGCAACAAGAAACTAACTCACAGAAAGAAACAACAAGAATCAAACACTTGATGCCAGAGGAAGACTAACCTCACTAAAAAATGCCCGCCGGAAGTCGGAAGTGTCGTCCTACGGGTGGCAAACTAAAAATTGACACTACGCATTTACGTCCGAGTGAAATGTCTCGTCCGAATGTCTCCCGTGCTAGGAACAGCTCTGACTACCTAGTTTCCGAATGCCGCTCTTGTTCGGAACAGCTCTGACTAGGTAGTTTTCCGAATGTCCGCCGTGCCTGGAACAGCTCTGATGGGTACAGGGACAAGCACATGTCCGAAAACTCGCTTAGTGGAAACCAACCGCAGAGCTGACTGGTTTGTGCAGGAACGGCCCAGGGCGAGCGAAATGCCCAATATATTGAAGTGAGGAATTAAAACAGCCATGAGCAGGACGTGACGATTCCCTCGGTAAACCCAGCACCAGAGCGTTATGTGCCGGCTCTGCAATTATGGAAGCCACCCAGGATGGCGGGAAATGCTATGGACTGTCCCTGCCTTCACTTGAGGGATGACCGTGTAGTCTTCGACTGTTCCAACTAGACCAGCTGAGATGTGGACGGTACCACAAAAGTGAGAGTCTCCCAGGATTGCTAACTTGGCCAAAAATGCACGCTAAAAGTCGGATGTGTTGGCCTGAGGGTTTCGACCCGAGGGTGCCTAACCAGACACACCGCAATCACATCTGAAAAAATCACTCCGGATGAACGCAAAGAAGAAGAAGAAACACTTGATGTAGACATAAAGAAATCAAGAACAAGAAACAAACAAACAGACACAAAAGAAGAGATAGACAGTTGAATACAAACAACAGGAAACACATAAGTGACAAAAACAACTAAACAACAAAACGAAAGAAAACCCCCCCACAGAAATGAACAATAAGAAACACACAAATAACAAACAAATAAGTAAACAAGAAATAAGCAACAGGACATAACCAGCCAGAAGCAGAAAACTGCAACTAGGTAACCAATAAACAACAGGAAAGGAACACACAGAGAACAAGCAAGAAATAAGAAAATAAAAATAAGAAAAATAAAAGAAATAATCACACACACACACACAAACACACACACACACACACACACACAGACACACACACACACACACACACACACACACACACACACACACACACACACAAATCGATAAAAAGCAAAGAAATAACTAACCAATATCAAAGAACAAAGAAGCAAGAAATAAATAGCGAAAGAATGCAACAATATCCGAGAAACTAACAAGAAACAAATCAATAGGAAATGAAAAACACGAAACAAACAACAAGAAATAAACAATAAGAAACATAGAACACGAAACAAACCAAAAACGAAACAAACAAATCAACCAATAATTAAAATAAAACGAACAAACAAACTCATCATCTCACCTTATCTCAACATGCCCCTGTTGAACATTGCCGTGTCAAGGTGAAGTATAAACAGCGGGAGCTTATGGGCTTCATGTATCGATATTCCCATGGACTCTGTTATTCCCTGCGTCCATCGTTTACAAGGTCGGCCTCTTCCTCTGCTTCCATCTAGTCTGTACATCATTGCTTGTTGTGGTATACTGTTAGTTGGTAGCCTACTTGCATGGCCAAACCATTTGACTTGCTGCCTTCTAATAAAATCTAGTGCAGCTATAATCCCCATTTTAGTCCTGCTTTCTTCATTTCTGATCTTATCTCTTCTTGATACATTGAGTAATCTCAGGAATCTCATTTCTGTTGTTGTGATTTTTCTTTTCTCTTTTTCCGTCATTGTCCAGGTTTGGCATTGGTAACATAGAGTTGGTAGGAAGATTGTGTTGTAAAGTGCTTTCTTAGTAGTTATTGATACATGTTTGTTCTTTAGTATTGGTGCCATTTGTCCAATGAGATGGTTTGCCTTATTGCATCTATTTTCGATCTTATCTTTTGATTTGCCATTTGATGATATTATACTTCCTAGGTACTTGAAGCTCTTCACTTGTTTCAATGAATGTTCATTTAGGTGAATTTTTGTTGATTTTTTCTTCTTTAGATATATTTATTACCTCTGTTCTACTTGTGCTCATTTTCATGTTATGTTCCATACACATTTTGTGTAGACTATTCATGTGGTCTTGTAATTAATGTTCTGATTTTGCTATTAGTGCTTGGTCATCCGCAAACAGCAGTTCTCTCATGGTGTAATTTGCAGATAGTTCTTCTGTGTTCTCGTCAATGCGGTGTTCTTGCGGTCTTTGTTTGGCTGGTTTCTTTACATATGTTGTCTATATAGGATATGAACAAGAGAGGGGACAGGACACAACCTTGTCATACTCCGGATCTTATGGTGAAAAGTTCTGAGTGTCCTCCAGTTTCTCTCACTATGCCATCACTGTTGTTGCATACGCTTCTGCATAGGTTTGTTAGATGTGTATTCACTCCATATTGTTTAAGGATTTCCCACAGCTTGTTTATATCTACTCTATCAAGTGCCTTTTCTTGGTCGACAAAGGCTAAGTAGAGTGTTTCGTTGAATTTGATTGATGTTTTCATAAGTTGTCTAAGAGAAAAAATGGCATCTGTGCATCCTTTGTGTTTCCTAAATCCAAGTTGTGGTTCGCTTAACTGGGTTTCTATAGTAGTTCGTAATATTTTCTCAAGAATTTTGCAAAATTCTTTCCCAATATGACTCAACAATGAAATCCCTCTGTATTGTGTGCAGTCTTTTTTGATGCCTTGGTTTTCCAAATTGGGATTATTATGGAGTTTCCCCAGTCTCGTGGTGTCTGTTGTTCTACCCAAACATGGTTAAATAGTCTATGTAGCCATGCTGTCCCTACTTCTCTTGCTGCTTTAATTACTTCATTTAGTATTTCATCTTGTCCCGGTGATTTTTTCAATGGGGCTAATCTGACGGCTTCTATAATGTCTTCTTTCAGTATGCCTGGTTCTAGTTCTTCGGTGGCATCTGTGTCGGTTTCTTGAATTACTGTGACATCATATGGGATGTTGTGAAATTGTTCGAAGTGCTGTTATTAGGATTTGTATTTGTTCATTTATTGGTTCTCCATTTTCGCTGTTAATTATTTCAATTGGGTCAAAGGGTTCTCCTCTGCTTGTCACTGCACTTATCTGTTCGTAGAAGTTTCTAGTTGCATCCTTGTGGTTTTTTATTTAGGGTTTCTCCATACTCCTCCCAGTCTTTTTGATTTTCTCTCTTTACTATTCTATTCACATGTCTTCTCGCTATTCTATATTCTATGTAATCACATTCCTGTTTGCTCTTCAACCACTTTTTATATTTCTCCTTTTTGTCTTTTACCGCTTTCTTTACTTCTGCGTTCCACCAACTTGTTATTTTCTTTATCTGTGTTGTGCGTTTTTTCGTGGTTCCACATGTTATTTTTGCAGTATTTAAAATGCTTGATGTGAACATCTCCCATTCTCCATCCACTGTTTTTCTTTCTGTAGGTAATTTTACAAAGATTTCAGTTTGTTCTTTCTCACAATTTTCCCTCATTGCCTCGTCTTTGAGGTTTTTTAAGTTTATTGATTCGCATGGCATGTATTTTCCTCGTCTTTGCTTTTTTCTTCTGATGGTTCTTATTGTAGCAACGACTGCTTTGTGGTCTGTGTTTATACGTAAATTGGGCACTGCCCTTGCATCTAATATATTTTCTTTTAGTTATTTCTTGTTAATATAAATCAAGTTGGCGTTTAGGATCTAGATCGTTACATTTATACCATGTGTATATTTGTGAGTCTTTTGTGTTATAGAATGTGTTTGTCATATAGAGGTCGTGTTGGCAGCTTAGCTCTATCAGTCTACTAACGTTATCATTTCTTTCATTATGTTGGTTGCCAAGCCGTTGTTATGTAGAATGAGTACACTGGCTCGTAGAACAAAGACAACGGTTGACAACTTCAGAATGTCCACAGCAAAAATTACTCCAACACCTAAGCGTCGCAGTTTCATATAAACAAATATTTATTAGGCGACTACGATGACATTGACTCCATATACCACCAGTAACTTCATTCAAATGTATAATTTATGTACTGTATCGTATTCCTGCGTATGGCAATCACGGTATGGAGTCCCTATTCATATGATATGGTTCCTGTCGTCAAAGGGTTACTTGCCATCCTGCTGCTTATCATCCTTAACTGTCAATAATTGCTGTCAAATGTTATACACTCACGGGTCAGCCACCGGTTCAAACCCACGAACCACGCATTGAACCCACGATCTGTGATTCTAAGTTAACACTGTCACATCGTCTACCATGGTTGCATAATCTGACTGAAGCTGCTGTCAGATGGCTGTCGATTCACAGACTAATTCAGACAACATCGTTAGCTAATATAATAACACACTTTCATCAAGATATGTTATGAGAGATGTCAACATCAATTGTCATCATTGTCAACGTTCAAGTTCTCCAAGCCGAATGCCTGAGAAACCCATTTCTGGCTTTTTCACGTCATATCGTGCGTCAATTCATAAATAGGTCTGTACAGTGCTAATCAATACTCGTTTGTTCACTTTTCAGTGAGCTTGTTCATGGCATTGGTCTCCAAATGCTCCAAGATGTTTTTCTATCCCTCTCTGTTATGTCCTAGTCTTGCACTGAAGTCTCCTATAACTATGATGTTGTCCTGCTTATCTATTTTATTTAACTCGTCATGGATGTCTTCGTAGATTTCCGCGCATGCTTGCTCATTTTGTTTGTATTACATGGTGCGTATATCTGTACATATGGTGTAATTGGTTGTTCGTTTATTCTCGCTGTTATGATTCTTTCTGATATATATTTCATTTATAGTATTCCTCTTGCTAGCCGTGGTTCAATGATTATTCCCACACCATGTCTTGGCCTTTCTTGTTGTTCCACTCCAAAGTAGATAGATGTGTAACTGAGATGGATCTCCTTGCATCCTTCCCCCTTTATTCTGGTGCCCGCTTTTCCCATCAGTCCAATTTTCCTCTCTTCCATTGTTCTTCTTCTTTACTATTAAATCTGCAGACGTTCATTGTGCCTATTTTTTTTTTTTTTAACCGCTGATCTATCTCGTAGTCCATTAACATTGCCGGATCTATATCCATTTGGGTCAGTCAGTTTATACTTCTTAGTTTTTTCTACGAACTTTATGAAGATCCCCTGCCGGCTTGCTAGGCCAGTCGCAGTTTTAGGACAAAAATCTGATCACATGGAGTCCATCCCCTATGGTGAGCCATAGACCCCTTAGCCAAAGACCTCGCGGTCATGGTTTCCCGGTCTACACCGGGGAACAAGCAAACAGCAAGGGGAATACAATAATAGAAAACGAGCAGTAAGATTCATACAACAATGAACATACAACAAGAAACACACAAAACGAAATAAACAATAAGAAACAACCACCGGGGAAAAAAAGACACAAACAACAGAAAAGAAACAATAAGATACAGACAACAGTGAACACTCAACAATAAACCAAGCAGTAGCGTATGATTTATAACAATGTATAATTATTCTAGCTCAGTGGCTGTTAGCTCCATTATAACACTATAAATAGCATGGACATATAACAACATAAAAATCACAAGTATTAGTTTAGTTTAGTCGAAGGATCAACATCACGGCACACGGGTGCAACCCATAAGTGCTCCGTTCTCCTCCTAACTCAAATCTGAGTCTGGAGAAACTCAGTTCAGTGCACGAACTCCGTAGCACCGGCGAGGATCCTGAAATACTTTGGGTAGATTCTTAACTCCAAATTTTGCCCGGGCAGCGCCGTTAGGCTACTCTTTTTCGATTTCCAACTGCCAAGGGAATTTTTACGTGCGCAAAAATACACAAGGGCGTCCGATCTCACTACCCAGAGACCAGGGGAAATTTTATTACTAGAAGTCCACGTGAAAAGGTCCCGGTCCTCACAGGGGAATGAACCCGGGACCTCCAGCACTCGAGGCGGACACCATATCTCGAGACCACGCAGTCCCCCTTAGAAACAAGGCACAAATATATAACTACATATATAGTACAAATATATAACAACATTATTTGTACAAATGTATAACAACACACACGCACACGCACGCGCGCGCACACACACACACATATATATATATATATATATATATATATACACACACACACACACACACTTCCTTCACAGCTCCCCTGTGCAATCAGAGTCATGGATAGAGCAGGCAGAGGTGTGAAAGGATGTCCCCGTTCAATTCTCTCTTGAATCACATTTTAACACAACAGAACAATAAAACACGCGGCGCCAATACACTCAACACAGCTTCGGAGCGGACATACAATAGTTATTTCTCCCCAGGGGAGACGCATACAATAGCGAGGCTATCCTTCCTCGTGTTGTAATTAATGTTCCGGTGTAAATAGAGGGGAAAGAATATTGCTATGCTACCAATACAAGCTGTGTATTTGAGGGGGGAAAGAGGCTCTTCGTCTGGGCTTAATTGTTGCTACAATCCAGCCTTTCTCAACACCTTTATGGAAGTGTTTTTATGGTTATGCTTTGTACACACTTGTTTCCTCAAAAGTCAAGCTTTGTATAAGCTTGCTTCCTCAACAGTCATGCTATTTCCTCACAGCTATTGTGAAATGGGAGTAAGGAAGTAAAAGTAACAGACGTACTACACGCTTTAAGGCGTTTTAGGTATATGGTGCTAACCTCATATTTTATAGGTCAATCCGTTCTCGGTGAGTGATGGGGCCAAAATCAGCCGGGCACTTTTACTTCCTATGAAATTTCCATGTATCTATATTCCACCGGTCTCTGTGGCTAAGGGCTTGCAAACGCGGTTTGTGAGCCCATATACCCGGGTTCGAAACACAGCGGTGCTGGGTTTTTTTTTCGAAAAAGGTATAGGAGCTGGTCACGAACAGCAAAAATGCTGGGGTTGAATGCTACGTCCTGTGAAGGACATGCAACTTAATTTTAATTTATATTCCGTGTCAATCCGCGAACTTGTCTTGTTCTAGGTGTGTTGGTGTTACTTTTCCTCTGGGGTAAATTAGGCAGGCCGAGAGAGGGATCATGCTGCATGGGCAACACAAGGTCTCTACAATTCAGCCCAGGCTTTCTGATACGGATAAATTATTATAAATAAAGAACAACAATTTGTTTGAAGCACAATAACTATCGTCTGACAAGACGGCAGGTGCCAGTACAGTATAAATCTGGTTTCTTGTCTAGTTCCAAATTTATTGTTGTTACCTTTCCTCTGGAGTAAACTAGGCAGGCCGAGAGAGGGATCATGTTGCATGGGCAACATATGGTCTCTACAATTCAGCCCAGGCTTTGTGCTATAGAGAGATTATTATACCCCTTATTTGGAAGCACAAGTAACAGCAATTTGGCATTTTCAGTTTCGTATTACAGTGTGTCTTTAGAAAGCTCCGTGGCGACGAGTTTATGGACGCAATTCGTAATCCCGCATACCGTGTTAGAAACACAGCTGCGGTCGATTTGGCAGCAGACCGCCTTGCGTAGGTAACTTGCCAAGAAATCGCAGACAGTCAAAAATGCTAGGGTTGACAGCGACGTCCTGTAAAGGATATGCAACGAATCTTTTTAAAAAAAATGAAGAGTTCCACTTCATATCGTTGCGATCTTGAGACCATAAGAAACAGCTATCTGTCTGTTGCTTTGAAGATTAATCCACCACCTGCGCCCATGCATTGACGGTACCCTGATTTGGGGTTGCTTCTCTTTTGATTTTTTAGTACGATTCACTATAAAGTAGAGAAGCAGCTGGCCGAGTGGCTAGAATGTTGGATCCCCCTTCGGGAGACCCGGGTTCGAATCCTCGGTAAGGTCTAGACTTTATTTTCTGTCAGGGGCGAAAAGAAAACACTAACCTGCACAGTTCGTGACGACTGCACAAGTCAGGCGGCCTTAATTCCTCAGGCTCAAGACCCCCTGCCATACACCGCAAGGTACTATATTGGCAGTAAATGACAGTTTTTGGCAGTATAAAATAAACACCGCCGAATGACATAAACAGTGCGAAAGAGCAATTTCATTGGTCACCTCACATAATATAGTCATTTACTGAAAACCATAAAAGAGATTGGGAGGGGTGGGTGAGTTGATGGCAAAAGAGCTAGAGGAATCAACGACATCACGATGTAGTTCGGATACAGCCTAGCATAAAGTAGAAAATCTTAGGACACACAACAAAACAATATGAGCAGGATACAGCCCAGCAGAATGTACAATTATTATAGGCTCGGGGCAGACAACAGCAAGCTATAGTCAGGATAGTCTTAATAGATTGTACAGTGAAGGACCGTACGGACAACAGCAAGCTGTGGTCGGAATACAGTCTAGTACAGTGGTTCTCAATCGGTGGGGAATTCGACCCCCAGGAGGGGGAGAATTTTAGTGTTTCCATGGAGGTGGGGGAGGGAGGGGGGGGGAGGAATTAAGATTATTTCAAGATCACGTTAATACAAGAACCGATTACTTGATATTGTTTTCCCCTCCATACTTTACGGTTCCGTACTTCTCGCCTTTCTGAAATTCAGTTTGTAACGTAAGTAGACCCACAAATCACGTTTTATGTAGACGTCTTGACTTGTTCTAGTATGTGTTGTTAAATTTAGATTCCAGTTTGTACGTATACTGTGTAGGGGCGAGGGGGGTGGGGATTTATGGGGAGGAAATACGAAACGGGGGAATGCCATTCTGAATATATGGTGAAGGGGTGCATGGGCCAAAAAAGGTTAAGAACCATTGGTCTAGTAGATTGTACAGTGAAGGACCGTGCGGACAACAGCATGCTATGGTCAGAATACGTTCTAGTAGATTGTACAGTGAATGACCATACGGGAAACAGCAAGCTATGATCAGGATACAGCGAAGCAAAATGTACAACGAAGACTCAGAGCAAAAACTGCTGGATATCCACCTTTACTAGGCTGCTAAGATGAACTGGATGATGATGATTATGTCCCCTAATATCGACTTGTATTCTACGCGGGCGAGTCAATAAGTAAGTCGCACAGTTCTGTGGGATGGCAGTAAATGTGGTTGGTGCTTTCTATAGGTGTCATTAGGTGACAGCAACATCGAACTTTATATTCCCGTTCGTCAGGTAGCGCTAGGTGTCTCATGCGCATGCGCAGCGCATAAACAAAATGGCAAATGTACTTACGGAGTGTACAACCAAAGAGCAACGTGCTGTTGTGCGTTTGTTGTGGGCAAAAGGACTGTCTGAAAAGGACATTCATAAGGAAATGCTTCCTGTTTATGCTGACAAACGTTTGTCCCGTAAAGCGGTGCATGGCTGGGTAGAAAACATCCTTCTTCGCCTTGTGTCCAAAAATTCAAGGTTACGTCATCAGCAGGGAAGGTTATGCTGACAGTATTCTGGGATTGTCAAGAAGTGCTTTTAACCAATTTCAAGAAGAAAGGTGACAATGTGAATTCTGAATCGTACTGTGAAGTTCTATAGATGCTTCATGATGCAATTCGAAGAAAACGTCCAGGACTGCTGACTAGAGGCGTGTTGCTTCTTCATGACAATGCCAGACCACATACGTCTCGATTAACTCAGGAGAAAATTAACCAACTAAAGTGGGAAGTTCTGGAACATCCACCTTGCAGCCCGGACTTAGCCCTTAGCGATTTCCACCTTTTTGGTCCACCGAAAACCCACCTTGGCGGGAGACATTTCGTGAATGACGCCCAAGTTGAAAGTGAAGTGAAAACGTGGTTTAGAAAACAGAGCACGCAGTTGTATGCAGTCGGTTTGGGAGGACTGATAAAACGATTGGATAAGTGCATCAATGTTGGTGGAAATTATATTAAGAAATAAAGGGACAATGTATGTATAAACGTAAACAGTTTCAAGTTATCATATTTAGTTATTTTTCTACAACCATTTGTGACTTACTTATTGACTTCCCCTCGTATACGTGTCAGCCAATACATGTCATAGTATTATTACATTGGTACCCCAGCCACTAATATTCTACTTGACACTGAAGATAATTTCTTGGCTACGTCGGAGGGCACCAACACAGATGGCAGTATGACTTAGTGGTACAGTGTCCGCCTCGAACTAGGGAAAGGCATGAACAATGAAGTGGAGTTGTGTAAAATGCATAAACACGATACTATTACGCTTCACTCTGGTGCTAGGGTAGCAGATCTTGCGCCTAGCATTCTTGAACAACAGCGTAAGTCTAACAGTTCCCGAGCCTTCTCCGTATGTTAAATATGTATCGGCACAATCGAAATGAGTAGGGCAAACTTCAAAATAATGCTCCGTGGCGAAGAGGTTACGGAGAGCAGTTCGTAATCCAGCATACCGCGTTCGAAACACAGCTGCGAGCGATATGGCAGCTGACCGTCTTGCGATGGGTATTTTATGACATGTTATAGGTGCAAAACATTATGGGTTGACCACATGGCATGGACGAGACAGGGACACTGAGCTGATCCACGACTCTGGTGATCGAGTGTAATGGCGAGTCATGACCACCCACGCTTTCCGGCATGGCACATGATTGATTGATTGATTGATTGATAGGTGCAATGGCAAACTACTGAACGTACACTTGCCCAGGAATCACGAACAGCCAAAAAAATGCTGGGGTTGATAGCTACTTCCTGTAAAGGATATGCAACTAACATGTTATCCCACACACAGTGGATATTGAGAGCATGAGAGATTCTGCTCTACACACTGACGGTGATCTAGAGCTGGCAGTTTGCATTGATATATGGGGGTGGGGGGGGGGAAGAAGGGTGCTCATTTTGTTGATGATGATGTTGTTGGTGATGATGTTGTTGGTGATGATGTTGATGGTGATGATGTTGATGATGATGATGTTGTTGGTGATGATGTTGTTGGTGATGCTGTTGTTGGTGATGGTGTTGTTGGTGATGGTGTTGTTGGTGATGGTGTTGGTGATGATGTTGATGATGATGATGATGTTGTTGCTGATGTTGTTGTTGGTGATGGTGTTGTTGGTGATGGTGTTGTTTGTGATGGTGTTGTTGGTGATGGTGTAGTTGGTGATGGTGTTGTTGGTGATGGTGTTGATGGTGATGGTGATGTTGTTGGTGATTGTGCTGATGGTGATGGTGTTGATGGTGATGGTGTTGATGGTGATGGTGTTGACGGTGATGGTGTTGTTGGTGGTGATGTTGTTGGTGATGATGTTGTTGGTGATGGTGTTGATGTTGATGATGATGTTGTTGGTGATGGTGTTGATGGTGATGGTGGTGTTGGTAATGATGTTGTTGGTGATGATGTTGTTGGTGATGATGTTGTTGGTGATGATGTTGTTGGTGATGGTGTTAATAGTAATGATGATGTTGTTGGTGATGATGTTGTTGTTGATGGTGTTGATAGTAATGATGATGTTGTTGGTGATGATGTTGTTGGTGATGATGTTGTTGGTGATGATGTTGTTGATAGTAATGATGATGTTGTTGGTGATGATGTTGTTGGTTATGATATTGTTGGTGATGATGTTGTTGTTGATGGTGTTGATAGTAATGATAATGTCGTTGGTGATGATGTTGATGGTGATGATGATCTTGTTGTTGGTGATGTTGTTGTTAGTGGTGATGTTGGTGATGATAATATTGTTGCTGGTGATGATGTTGTTGGTGATGTTGTTGATGGTGATGTTGTTGGTGATGTTGTTGTTGGTGATGTTGTTGTTGGTGATGATGTTGGTGATGATGTTGTTGTTGCTGATGTTGTTGCTGATGTTGTTGCTGGTGATGATGTTGGTGATGATAATATTGTTGCTGATGATGATGTTGTTGGTGATGTTGTTGGTGATGTTGTTGGTTGTGATGTTGTTGTTGGTGATGATGATGTTGTTGCTGATGTTGTTGCTGGTGATGATGTTGGTGATGATAATATTGTTGCTGATGATGATGTTTTTGGCGATGATGATATTAATGCTGGTGATGATGTTGTTGGTGATGATGATGTTGGTGATTATGTTGTTGGTGGTAATGATGTAGTTGTTGATTATGTTATTGGTGATAGTGGTGATGTTGTTGGGGATGATGACATTGTTGCTGATGAGGATGTTGTTGGTGATGATGTTGATGGTGATGATGTTGTTGCTGATGAGGATGTTGTTGGTGATGATGTTGATGTTGCTGACGATGTTGTTGTTGGTGATGATGTTGATGGTGGTGTTGATGGTGATGATGTTGTTGGGGATGATGATGATGTTGCTGATGAGGATGTTGTTGTTGACGATGTTGATAGTGATGATGTGTTGCTGGTGATGATGTTGCTGGTGATGATGGTGATGGTGATGTTGGTAGTGATGATGTTGATAGTGATGATGTTGTTGGTGATGATGTTGATGATGATGTTGTTGCTGATAATGATGTTGTTGGTGATGATGTTGTTGTTGGTGATGATGATGATCTTGTTGCTGATGATGATGTTGTTGGTGATGATGTTGATGGTGATGATGTTGCTGATGATGATGTTGTTGGTGATGATGGTGATGGTGATGATGTTGTTGCTGCTGCTGATGATGTTGCTGATGATGATGTTGGTGATGATGGTGATGGTGATGATGTTGTTGCTGCTGATGATGATGTTGCTGATGATGATGTTGGTGATAATGTTGTTGGTGATGATGCTATTGTTGCTGATGATGCAGTTGGTGACGATATTATCGTTGTTGATGTTGACGATGTTATTGATGATGCATTTGACTAAATGTTTGGTGGTGAATATTGATGGTAGTGTTGTTGTTGATGATATTGTTTAGTGATGATGATGTTGTTGTTGTTGGTGATGATGATGATGTTGTTTATGACGATGAGATTATTGATGATGATACTGTGTGTTAACAAATTGGGAAATACCCTAACAGATTCTAGAAACATTCTAGAACAGTGGTTCTCAACCGGTGTGGAATTTCCCCCCCCCCCCCCCCCACCCCTCTCCACTCTCCCCAGGGGAGAAATTTATGGTTTCCAGGGGGGGGGGGGGGGGGGAGAATTAAGATTATTTTAAGATCACGTTAGTAAAAGAAAAAAATGTTCGATATGGTTTTTCCCTCCATACTTTACGGTTCTGTACTTCTCGCCCTTCTGAAATTCATTTTATAATGTAAGTAGACACGCAAATCACGTTTTATGTAGACGTCTATACTTGTTCTAGTATGTATTATTAAATTTAGCTTCAAGTTTTACGTAAATTGTGTAGGGGCGGTGGGAATTTATAGGGAGAAAATACAAAAAAAAAGGGGGGGGGGGTGACGTTCTGAAAATATGGTGAAGGGGTGCAAGGGCAAAAAAAGGTTGAGAACCACTGAGTTAAAGTAACAAACGCCTGTGACTGGAAGGATTTTTTTTTTGTTAAAGTCGTTTAAAAGGCTCGAGGATCGACTTCATGTCACCGGATTTACCCCACATAGCTTGGTCTCTTTCCGCAGGGCGGCCTCCAGCCTGCACTTGCTCTTTTGCCATCCAGTTTGCCGACTGTCCCGAAGATTTCAAGTTTACTTCCCAATTAACAGTTCTACTTGTCTCAGGACATTTATAAACATACATCAATTGGTTTATACAGTAGAAATAACACAAACACTTTCACGCCACATGAAGTGACATGTGGTATTTTCTACTCGCCACTTTAGGTGAAGTGAATATATAGTGAAAATTCACTTTATGTCATTTGTCAACATATCAAGAACAATAAATCTTCACAATATTCATATTTACATTGCAATATTTGAATTAAAAAAAAAACACCCCAAAAAATAATTTTCCAGACCGCAAGAACAGTCGAAAGCGATTAAACTTGACAAAATCGCTATGTAGGAGACCAAAGAAGAATAGTCAACAAAACAGAACAGGTGTCGTCAGCCATACACGATGAATGATTTACTTTTCTATTTCTCCACGAGGTATGTGTCTCTCACGCAAGTCTTTTCAAACTCTCCATGGTCTAAGCTTTTATTCAGTATTATGCATTAGTAAATATTAATAGCCGGCTTCGTGGCTTAGAGGTTATGACTTTTCTCCGTAATCTCGTATACTCTCGTCGGTAACTTGATGACGGTGAGAATCAGCAGTGGTTCGAATCGCATCGGTAACTTACGGGGTATGTGAGCCGGCCGCTCAGAAAGCAATGGCAAACTACTGAGCGTAATCTTGCCAAGAGATCAACATACAGCTGAAAGATGCTGGTGTTGACAGCGATGTCCTGTAAAGGATATGAAAAAAAATATTAATATGCGCATCATCAAGTGCCATGCCAGCAGGCGTTTATGTGTCTCCACAGATCTCGGTCTTTGGTGTTCTGGGGCAACTCTGCTGATGATATTCCTCCATGCCACCGTCTAAATTCATCCAGTATCATTTCACTTGGTCTGCCTCTGCCTCTCTTCCCTTCGATCTTTCCAGTCGTCAAGATGTTCTCCAATGCGTCTATCCTCATCACAGAACCAACAAAAGCTGTTTGTCTCTTTTTTGTTGTTGTTGTATATATTATTATAGTTTCATAAGCCTCTTTCGGGCAATCGTCGTTAGTTACTCTGGCTATCGAATGTAACAAACGTACGTGTGTGTGTGGTGTGTGTTGTGTGTGTGGTGTGTGGTGTGTGGTGTGTGTGTGTGTGTGTGTGGTGTGTATGTGGTGTGTGGTGTGTGTGCGCGTGCGCGTGAAGTGTGTGGTGTGTGGTGTGTGTGTGGTGTGTGTGTGTGGTGTGTGTGGTGTGTGTGTGGTGTGGGTGTGTGTGGGGTGTGTGGTGTGTGTGTGTGTGGTGTGTGGTGTGTGTGTTGTGTGTGTGTGTGATGTGTGAGGTGTATGTGTGGTGTCATAATCTCCTCATTAGTTCTACCGCGTCGTCGTCAACGACGCATGGCGAGTACGGCCAGGGGTCCACCTGTGAGCGACACTAACCACACTGTGGCAGGAATAGCCAGTCTGTGAATGTGTGGGTCATGCAGTCCACGCAGGGACGAAACCCCGACTAGCGAGACTCACAGTGGTTAGCGGCCAGATGGCTTGGGAGTGTTGGACGAGACAGACGGGAATGAATGGTGCTCGTATACTTGGGTGTATGAGCGCAATAGAGAGAACGCCTGTGTGTATATAGGAGACTGTACGCCTGTGAGTTGTATATATTGTATTGATATATCTATTGTATGTATTATTGCATCATCATTGTAATTATACGATGAATGTAATTGTTGTGATGAGTGAGATGTGTGAATAAAGTGTTTGCATTGTAAGTGTAGTGCGTCACGTCAAGTCACTCTGTGACCGTGTTTTGTATCACACTTGTTGGTGATTACGAGCCTGTGTTATTGCTGAAAGCAAGACTCTGACAAGTGTGAACGTGGGTGCATCGTCCTTGTTGGATTATTTGAACCATAAGTGTAAACGTGGGTATAGCATCCATCTTGGAATTAGTTGTAAAATAGGATTGAACATGTGTGTAAGCGGAAAGTTTGGAAAGAAAGCAACATGGAAAGCAAGTTGTTAAATGTGTTGAACGGACGACAGTACGACTAACAAACATACTTGACAGCACACAAACCTACAAAACTTAGTTGACAACGCATACACCACATAAACATACATGTCCTAATATTTTCTTCTTCCAAAAGCAACAGGTTTTTGTGTCATCCGAAATCATTAAGAAGTGAAGTCCATTTTTCAGGGTAGTAACGTTCAGGCAGCCATTCCTCAGTACAGTTCTCCATCGTACTCCAGAGATCCAAAGTCACTTAAGTATTTTTTTTTTCACATATACTTTTGTGTGTAGGCTTAGGCACAAGCTGTATTCGATAAATACTATACAAATTATTTACTAACACCTTAATTAACTTTTGTACATTCATTGTATTTGATATATTTCATCATGTCTACATTGAATGATTTAATCGAATATGGGTTGAAATTAAAGTTAACTGGTGATGAGTTGACAAAATGGAGTGAAGCAAAGTATGCAGAGTATATCCAACGTGAAGATAGAGCTGCTGCAGAATTAAAGTCTGAGTCTAGAAAATCAGACGCTGCTTTGAAACAATCAGAGTTAGCTGCCAAAACTAAACAGGCAGAGTACAGATGCCGAAATAAAGAAAGCTGAGATCTTAGCCCAAAGTAAGAGGGAAGAACTCAAAATGCAGCTGAAAATTAAACAGCTGGAAGCTGAAACATCAGCAGAGAAAGATTCTCGAAAGTCAGAAAGACTAGAAAAAGAGAATCAATACAAAAAGTACCAAGGGATCGTCAAAAACTTCACCACTGGCGACTGCATTGCAGCATTTACCCAGAACTTTGAAACGATAATGGAGCATTAACGGATCCCAGAGACTTAATGGAACATTATATATATGAGAAGTCTTGCCGGGGAACCTCTGAAAGTGATAGAGACCATTCCAAAAGATCTTAGGAAAGATTACCAATATATTAAATCCAAAATTATGTCACATTTCCTGTTAGATGAAGCAGGCTACAGAGAACAGTTTAACAAATTAGCTCCAAAACCAACGCAAACTTTCTCTGACTACATCTCAGTAGTACAGGATGTATTTAGTAAATGGCTTTCATCAGCCAAAGTAAACAGCTTTGATAAGTTGAAAGATCTCATTCTTAGAGATAAAATTATTTCATCTCTACCACCACCATTTTCTAAGTTTCTGAAAGAATGTGAGTGCGAGAGTGTGCAACATATAGAGAAACTAGGTTCGGCTTATTTCACAGCTAACAAACATTGTTTTACTAGGGGATTGACTGACACAGACTTTGTAGCAGCCACTACCTATGACAGAACGAAGTCAGGTCCCTATAGTAACAAGAAACCCTTTAAGCAATCTGCTGAGAAATATTACCAATGCAGATATTGTCATCTTTCACATAACGAAAGTGATATGTGTGACAAACACCCTGGGTACCTCACATACTTGCAAAACTATATACATAAGCAAGATAAGGAGAGAAAGAGCTATAAACGACTAACCAAATGCTTCCTTTGCAAAGCGTATGGCCACTGGCGTCATGCTTGTAAAGGTAAACAAATGACCAGAAAGGCTAATGCAGCCTTGTTTGATAGCTCTTCCTCAGATGAAGAAACATGTGAAAATCATCCTGTTAATTCAGCACAGGCCATTGATGTATTTCATCTTAACAAATGTACCATCTGTGATTGTTTTCATGAAGATGGCCTATTAACATGCGGCCACTGCAATACCTATTGCCAATGAAGAAGCCAATTTGGTAATAAACTCCAGAGGTAAACTTAACATCCACAAAGGATTTGTAAATGGCAAATCTGCCACCGTTTTACGGGATAGTGGATGTACTCTTATTGGTTTAAAGAGAGACTTTATTTTACCTTCAGATTATACAGGCAAACATGTTACATGCAGAACTTTCTCAGGTAACATCGAGAAATACCCACTTGCATGGGCATATATTGACACCCCATTTCTCACAGGAAAGGTTAAATGCGCAGCATTATCCAACCCATGTTGCAACATAATCATTGGTAACCTTCCTGAGGTAATTGATATGCCACATGACAGTTTAACTTCTTCTGTCCAATGTATTGATGATAATGCAATATCATCTTCAACTGAACATGCTGTTGAAAATTTTGTATCACCTGTACATGAATGTATGTTTGCCAATTCATTAACGTCATCACATGAATGTATGGATAGAAATGTAATATCACCATGTCATGTTGTTGATATTGTAAATGCAGTAACTAGATCTGCTGCCAAAGTGCAAAATCAAATTGATCAGACTGAGGCTTTGGAAATGTTAAGCCCAGTGATATTACCTCCTGAAACCATGAGGGAGAATTTCATAACAGCCCAAAAGGCCAATTTATCTTTGCACAAGTATTTTAATCTTATAGGCCAAAAGCCAAGACTTACAAAGAATGCTAGATGGCATTTTTGCACTGAAAGGTGGTATCCTTACACGGTACTATACCAAAGGTACCAGCACCACTGAGCAAACGGTGTTACCAACCGACCACCGCAAACAAGCATTACATCTAGCACATGACATACCCTTTGCAGGGCATATGGCTTATTCGAAAACTAGATCGAGAGTACTTAGTCAGTTCTACTGGCCCAAATTCTGCAGTGATACCAAGCAATATTGCAGAACTTGTGACATCTGCCAGAAGCTTGTTAAAAAGGGTAAACACCCGCAAGCTGAACTACAAATAACAGATCTAGCAAGTAGACCTTTTGAAAAGATCTCTGTTGATATTGTAGGTTCTCTTAACCACGTAACATCAAGAGGAAATAAGTTCATAATAACGATAATTGGCCTCTGTAGTAGATGGCCTGAGGCAATTCCACCTAAGAACATAACTGCCAAGGATGTTATGGAAGTTTTCTTCCATATTCTTTCTAGAGTAGGGTTTCCTGATACCATTCTCTCAGATCGTGGGAGTCAGTTCATAGCTGCAGCCACTCTAGCCTTTACTAGAATGTTAGGGGTAAAGCAGTGCTTTAACAGCCCATACCACCCTCATTCGACGGGAATTATAGAAAAGATGAATGGGGATCTCAAGCATATGTTATCAAAATTTACCCAGGAACACCCTGAAGACTGGGATACTTATTTACCTGCCATACTATTTGCATATCGCGAAGTACCTCATTCCAGTACAGGTTTCTCACCATTTGAACTTGTATATGGAGCCAAACCACGCGGCCCATTATCTATGTACCATTCTATGTTAACTGAAAGTATAACTGTACATAAACCAGTATCATCGTATGAACATGTAACATCATTGCGGGATAGGATAATGAAATCTTGTGTGTTAGCTAAAGAAGCACTGAAACAATCTGGTGCTATTTACAGACAGTATGCTAACAGAGGAAATAGGACAATAACACTGACACCTGGACAATATGTATTACTTCTTTTGCCAAGCGACAGGCATCTTTCGACAGACTCATGGCAAGGACCGTATAAAGTACGTAGACAAATCTCGACTGTTGACTATGAGATAGCAGTGAAAGACAAACATAAAATATTTCACATCAACATGTTAAAACCGTACTACAACAGAGACGAAGACCAAGACGAGACAGCAGCAAGCACAACGATAGTAGACCACACAGACGATGACGACACCGACGAAATACCGACCCCATCACTTGACACGACAAACAATCTGCACGACATCAAAATAAATCCTAATCTGACTCAGACAGAGACCGACAGTTGCAGACAACTGTTACAAGACGACAGTAGCAATTTCACCAACCATCCAGGACAAACGGACACCATCACATTATTCTGACATATGTGTACATACAAAGACTATGACAGACCATGTGACAACATTAGAACAGACATTTGACCGCATCAGACAGCACAGACTGACAGTCAAACCATCGAAAGTTGACATTGCCTACCAAGAAATTTCATTTTTGGGTTATAAAATTTGTAATGGCTTTGTCACTACTGACGATAACATCGTGTCACGTATTCTGAAATTGTCGCTTCCTACCACAAAGAAAGAAGTGCGAAGTGTCCTAGGTCTGTTGAATTATTACAGACAGTTTATACCAAACTTTGCCACTTTGACGGAATGTTTCACTAACCTACTAACGAAAGACAAATCTAACAAAATTGTACACAGCGAATGCCTAAGATCTGCATTTACAAAAGTGTTGTCTTATTTTTCTAGTAACCCCATTCTTAAATTACCAAGTTTGGGTACTATTTTCAGATTGAGAACAGACGCGAGCTCCGTAGCGATTGGGGCGTACTGCTACAGGAACACAATCAAATTCTCCATCCAGTGTATTACGTAAGTCGTAAATTAAAGACCAGAGAGCGATTTTGGTCGACGCCGGAAATTGAGGCGTTGGCTCTTGTGTTTTCGGTTAGAAAACTGTCCAGATTCTTTCTTGGAACACACTTCATAGTAGAGACAGACAATAGTCCGTTAAAAATCATCACTACGGGAACGCCTACCAACCACAGTGTGGCAAGATGGTCACTTTTATTGCAAGATTTCAGTTTTGAAGTCAGGCATATCTCTGGCACTCAAAATACGATTGCTGACCTTCTTTCCAGATGTCCTTACGACACACCCAAAAGCCCAATGGTGCCTGAGCGCACACAGCAGATGAATGAAAAATCTGCAGAGTAATAAAACGCT
Source organism: Cepaea nemoralis (assembly GCA_014155875.1). Lineage (NCBI taxonomy): Eukaryota > Metazoa > Mollusca > Gastropoda > Stylommatophora > Helicidae > Cepaea > Cepaea nemoralis. The sequence continues at coordinate 7,093 of JACEFZ010013872.1, read as the reverse complement.
CAGCAACACGGCGCATTATGAAATGTATTTCAGTAACGCTGTATAGAAAATGTGATAGGGACAACGTCCCAATGTAAATATACTGTATATATATATTATAATTATAGTAATGCGTGTGATGAATACTTGTGCTGTATGTGTTAGAAAGGTAATATTATTTTAATCTTATATATAAAAGGCAATCTCCGTCTGTCTGTCCATATGTCCTTTATGCGCTCGCGAACGGCCTATCCGATTGAGATGAAATTTTCTACACGCCTTCCTTTTATTCCAGCGCTGCCAACTGTGATATTTTGTTAGTGTGAAATCGCCTGCTTACCCAATATTATTTCATTTTTCATTATAATTTCATATATCTCAGGGGACCCAACTCTGTAAAAGTTATTTCAAGGGGCATAACTTTTCTGTATAACTTATAGTCATATTGTGGCATCGTTTTCAAAGATTTATAAACTCTTTGTCCATAGTTATGTACCGGCATATGAGTTATAATAAATAATGATACAATCTGTAAGGCATTTTCAAAGTTTTCATAAAAATAATGCACAATGCATAACATTGTAACTCATCTTTTTTTGCTTAAGAAGTTACTGTAGTCATGCAGGTGATTAGAAAGAGTTTTCATTAAAAATAATGGATGGTGTGTGGAAGGACATTCTTTTAAGTTACTTTTTTTGTTGTATGAATTTAATGAGAACTTATATGACTACTTATATGAATTAAATGAGATGCTCCCCACCAGGGACTGGGCGAAGCCGGACAGGGTCAGGCAGACAGATAGACAGACAGACAGACAGATAGACAGTCGGGAACAGGAACTTATATGACTACTTATATAAATTAAATGAGATGCTTCACACCAGGAGCTGGGCGATGCCGGGCCGGGTCAGACAGACAGACAGACAGACAGACAGACAGACAGACAGACAGATAGTCGGTAACGGGAACGGGAAATTATATGACTACTTATATGAATTAAATGAGATGCTCCCCACCAGGGACTGGGCGAAGCCGGGCAGGGTCAGGCAGACAGATAGACAGACAGATAGACAGACAGATAGACAGTCGGGAACAGGAACTTATATGACTACTTATATGAATTAAATGAGATGCTCCACACCAGGAGCTGGGCAATGCCGGGCCGGGTCAGACAGACAGACAGACAGACAGAACAGACAGACAGACAGTCGGTAACGGGAACGAGAACTTATATGACTACTTATATGAATTAAATGAGATGCTCCCCACCAGGGTCTGGGCGAAGCCGGGCAGGGTCAGCTAGTATTTTATAATTATAGTAATACGTGTGATGAATACTTGTGTTGTATGTGATCGAAAGGTAACATTATTTTAATTATCTATAAACATTGTAACGAACAGTGCTACGTGATTTCAAGACTTACTTCACTTGAACTTTGCAAATATCCGCAGTACCTGCGACGCAGAGTGTTCCGACGTATTTTAACCAGTGCGAGAGAGACTGTGACATCTGGTTTCTACAGAACACATTTATTCCATATTGTGAAAGAAAGAGGTAATCCAGCAGCTGTGCTTACGAACTGTATTCTCCGTTCCTTTGTGTAACATCCAGACGGAAGAACATTGTGTTATCTACAACTTAACACACCAGCTGTGTATTTCCGGTGTTTATGAATTTATCTGAAAAGTAGCAGACTATAGTGTCATCCTCACAAAGAATTGACGATTTATATAAACTTTGTGAGCTGAAATTTTACATATACAAATTGTATGTAAGGATTTTGATAGATGTGATCTGAGAATCATAACTTGATTAACTTGTTCACAATAGTGACATTTAGCTCGCTATTGTCAATAAGCATCAAACTATGACGCTTAGAAATTGATTTTCTAATGTAATTTATTTTCTTTGACAGCATGTTGAAATTACCCCCCATTGATTTTGTATTGTTTCAAGGGAAACAATTGAAATTAGTAGTATAATGTGTAACATGTATAGAAGCCATTCTCAGGTTGCCAGATTAGTGACACATCAAGATGACGTCAGCTGTGCATGGTATTAATTACCAAATTGTAGACCTTCATGAGACTTTCCAACCAAATGAGGTTGAGGTCAAATGGTGGAGTCATCTTATAGGAAGACGGCTCGCAGTCTGACATGTCGTGTTTGCAATTTTTCTTTATCTGTCGGGAGGTAGTTGCGTGTTCGCTGATAGCTACCGGACTGGCTGTGTCATATTACAACTAAAGTAAGAACCCATCGAGTGGATAGTACTTGATGAGTGTTGCTTCGTGGCAGCATTGAAGAATGAGTATATATAACTTACAATTACTTGCATATTTCAAATATAAACCAAAGTGTCAGGTCAGATGACAGCGAATGGGTCGATTCTGACAGGTTTATTAAATAAACCCATATATATATATATATATATATATATATATATATATATATATATATATATATATATATATATATATATATATATATATATATATATATATATATATATATATATATATATATATATTACATGAAAGGTTTCCCCTTTCATGGAAAAGGAGAGCGGGAGAATGTCATAACCTCCCCATTAGTTCTACCGCGTCGTCGTCAACGACGCTTGGCGAGTACGGCCAGGGGTCCACCTGTGAGCGCCACTAACCACACTGTGGGAGGAATAGCCAGTCGGTGAATGCGTGGGTCATGCAGTCCACGCAGGGACGAAACCCTGACTAGCGAGACTCACAGTGGTTAGCGGCCAGACGGTTTGGGAGTGTTGGACGAGACAGACGGGAATGAATGGTATTCATACTCGTATACTTGGGTGTATGAACGCAATAGAGAGAACGCTTGTGTGTGTATAGGAGACTGTACGCCTGTGAGTTGTATATATTGTATTGATATATCTATTGCATGTATTATTGCATCGTCATTATAATTGTACGATGAATGTAATTGTTGTGATGAGTGAGATGTGTGAATAAAGTGTTTGCATTGTAAGTGTAGTGCGCCACGTCAAGTCATTCTGTGACCGTGTTTTGTATCACACTTGTTGGTGATTCCGAGCCTGTGTTATTGCTGAAAACAAGACTCTGACAGTGGTTGTGTGTGGTGTGTATGTGGTGTGTGTGATGTGTGTGTGTGGTGTGTGTGTGTGGTGTATGATATGTGTGTGTGATATGTGTGTGTGGTGTGTGTGGGGTGTGTGTGTGGTGTGTGGTGTGTGTGTGATGTGTTTGGTGTGTGTGGTATGTGTGGGGTGTGTGTGGTGTGTGTAGTGTGTGTGTGGTGGTGGTGTGTGTGGTGTGTGGTGTGTGTGGTGTGTGTGTGGTGTGTGTCTGTGGTGTGTGTGTGTGGTGTGTGTGGTGTGGTGGGTGAGTGTGGTGTGTGGTGTGGTGGTGTGGTGTGTGGTGGTGTGTGTGCGTGGTGTGGTGTGTGTTTGGTGTGTGTGTGTGGTGTGGTGTGTAGTGTGGTGTGTGTGTTGTGTTTGTTGTGTAAGTGTGGTGTGTGTTTGTGTGGTGTATGTGTGGTGCTGTGTGTGTTGGTCTGTGTGTAGGTGTGTGTATGGTGTGTGTGTGTGTGTGATGTGTGTGGTGTGTGTGGTGTGTAATGTGTGTTTGTGGTGTTGTGTGGTGGTGTGTGGTGTGGTGTGTGTGTGTGGTGTGGTGGTGTGTGTTGTGTGTGTGTGGTGTGGGTGGATGTGGTGGTGTGTATGTGTGTGTAGGTGGTGTGTGGTGTGTGTGTATGTGTGTGTGTATGGTGTGTTGGTGTGTGTGTGGTGTGTGGTGTGTGGTGTGTGGTGTGTGTTGTGTGGTGTGGTGTGTGGTGTGTGGTGTGTGTGTGTGGTGTGTGTGTGGTGTGTGTGTGGGTGTGTGGTGGTGTGTGTGTGTGGTGTGTGGTGGGTGTGTGGTGTGGTGGGTGGTGGTGGTGTGTGGTTTGGTGTGGTGTGTGTGGTGTGGGTGTGTGTATGGTGTGTGGGTTTTTTTGGTTTGGGTGTTTTTCTGGGGTTTGTGTGGGTGTGTGGGGTTGGTTTGGGGGGGGTTGTGTGTGTGTTGTAAGTGTGGTGGGGGGGTGGTTTTGGGGGGTATTTTGGGTGGTGTTGTGGGGTGTTTGTGTGTGTGTGGTGGGGTGTGGGTGTGTGGGTTTGTATGTTTGGGGGTGGGTGGTTATGTGTGTGGGGTTTGGTGTGTGGGGTGGTGGGTGTGTGGTTTGTTTGGGGGTTGTGGTGGGGGGTGGTTTTTTGGGTGTGGGGGGTGGGGGGGTGTTTTTGGGGGGGTGTTGTGTTTTGGGGGGTTTTGGGGGGGTGTAGGGGGGTGGGGGGGTGGGGAATGGGGGGTGGGGGGGTGTGGGGGGGGTTTTAAAGGGGTGTGGGGTGGGTTTTGGGGGGGGGTTTGGGGGTGGTAGTGGGGTTGTGGTGTGTGTGTTGTGGGGGGTGGGGTTTTGGTTTGGGGTTTGTGGGGTGTGTGGGGGTTTTTGGGGGTGTGGTTTGTGGGTTGGGGGGGTGGTTTTTGGGGGGTGTGTGGGGGGGGGGTTTGGGGGTTGGTGGGGGGTGGGGTGGGGGGGGTGTATGGGGGGTGGTGGGGGGGTTGTGGGGTTTGGTGATGTGGGGGGTTGGGGGTGTGGTTTGGTGGTGTTTGGGGGTTTTGTGTGGGGGGGGTGTGTGTGTGGGTGGATGGGTGTAAGGGTGTTTTTGGTGTGTGGTGTGGGTGTGTATTGTGGTGTGTGGGGTGTGTGGTGTGGGTGGGTGTGTGGGGTGTGTGTGGGGGGGTGGGGTGTGTGTGGTGGTGTTTTTGGTGTGTGGGGGTGTTTTTTTGTTTTGTGTGTGGTGTGTGTAGTGTGTGTTGTGTGTTTGTGGTGTGTGTGGTGCGTGTGTGGTGTGTGTGGTGGTGTGTGTGGGTGTGTGTGGTGTGTATGGTGTGTGTGGTGTGGTGTGTGTGTATGATGTGTATGTGGTGTCTGTGGTGTTTAGGTTGTGTGTGTGGTGTGTGTGTTGTGTGTGTGGTGTGTGGTGTGTGTGTGGTGTGTGTGGGGTGTTTTTGTGGTGTGTGGTGTGTGTGTGTGATGTGTTTGGTTTGTGTGTGGTATGTTTGGTGTGTGTGGTATGTGTGTGGTATGTGTGGGGTGTGTGTGGTGTGTGTAGTGTGTGTGTGTGTGTGTGGTGTGTGTGTGGTGTGTGTGGTGTGGTGTGTGTGGTGTGTGTGTGTGTGGTGTGTGTGGTGTGGTGTGTGAGTGTGGTGTGTGTCAGAGTCTTGCGTAGAGCAAGAACTGTGGCTCGTATCTTGACAAGTGTGATACTAAATATGATTATCAAATAACGCGAGGCGAATAACCGATGATATAATTCGCGCTCTTTATTCGCGCACTGCACACATCAGAAACATACAGGCGTCGCGCCATCACAATCCACAATATCAAATAGATCATAAATACAAGCAATCAATACATCAATATAATAATACATCAATGCACTCCACTTACAAGTCAAACACACAGGCGTTCCATCTCCAACGGTCATACAGTCTATCGATCAATACATGCACAAACTCTCACAAACTGCTTAGCATCGTTCAGTATTGAGTGCCTGGCGTTTTCGACGACGCCGCGTTATAACTGTAGTGTTTATCATAGTTCAGCGTTGCCTTGCCGGGCGTTGGTACCGACAACGCGTTGTAACTCCGGGTGAGACTCTGACATCCCCCCCCCCCTTTTCTCATGAAAGGTTTTCCTTTCATGTACTCTATATAGCTGTTCTTTATCTTGTCAGAATCGAACTTTGCACTTCTTCTGACGTAAATCTTTGGTTTTTCTTAATATGTACAGGTGATTAGTAAACAATATGCATACAATCTCCATGCCTACCCATCAAGCATACTTGTCAAGTACAATCAATTCCATGGATTTTACCTCGCTGAGACACAGCCAGTCCGGTAGGTTACGGCTAACTTGCCCCTACCTCTCAACCAAAAACAAAAATTACAAATAATCAGATCAGCCTGTGAGTATCTACCTATAAGATAACTCCGACATTGGACATCTACTCTTATCTCATAGAATATCCAATGAAGGTCTTCAGTTTTGGCAAGTTTCCCCATATACACATGACTTCACATTGACGTGTTACTCATTAGGCACACATGGTAGTTTCAATACATATTTACACATCACTAACAATGTTAGTTATGTCCCTTGGTTATTGTACAAAGTTAGGGACAGTAATTTTATCATGCTTTCAACAAAATAAATTACAAGTAACATTTCCTTTCTTAGTGTCATAATTTGATACTTATTGACAAAAGTGCACAAAAAGGGCACTAGTGTGAAAAAGTAAATCAAGCTACGATGCGAATTTTCATCTAGCAAAAATCGACTATACAACTTTTGGGAAATTTTTATACCCAAATTTTTATACAATTGTCAAAATTTTTAAACATTTAGTATCGTCTGCTAACTTTCAAATTAAAATGCAAATATAACGGAAGTGTAGAGCTGTGTTTTTGCACACATGTGTTATGTTGACATTCACATCAAGGTCTTCCGTTTTAGATGGACTTTAAATATACGGAACACCCAGTTCTTGTCATCAGCTGTTGGATAGCTTTTTCCGTCTTATTCTCGGATTAGGTTGTCCCCTGGTCATCATTCGTACTTGTTTAAAAAGTCGTGGACCATCTTTGTAGATGTACTCAGGATTACTTGACCTGTCACGCTTGGTTAAACTTTGGTCCTGTAGTACTGTCCTGTGACACTTGGGTGCCTTTTCTTTAATATTACATATTTACAATACTAATGGAATTCTTTCAAATTCTCACAATTATACGACACATTCATTCCATAATAATAAGTATGTACAAATTTATTTACAATGGGAGATTAAATCTTCCTATCACACCCTTCTTCACAGCGTAACTGATGTTGTCACAATTGGGTGTGGTGTTGAGCACCATTTAATTTGCAGTTTAAAACACCATCTGCAATTGCTCGGGTGTTACCTGGTATTGGGTGAGTCTATGGACATCTAATAAAGACGGCCAGTGAGTTGGTGAGCCCCTTATATGTCTGATTTCGAAGCTATATCTTGCAGAAAAGGGAACCCCCCCTTTTTTTGGGGGCCCC
>JACEFZ010013871.1:120000-158959 GCA_014155875.1 Cepaea nemoralis | reverse complement strand
CCAACTGTAAATCATGGGGAAAAAGATTGGCTTGGACTAGTAGGCCATCTTGTAGAAAACTCTAGCTGCAAAATCCAACCAACTGTATCTGGGAAGATTAACCCGGTCACCAAAGCCTGCTGAAGTCGGATGTGTCGAAGGCGCAAGTAGTGCAGCTCTGCTGTAAACAGGCACAACTCAATCACGTCCAAGAAGACTCCGGGTGAATGTAGAAGAAGAAGAAGACAACCACTATGGAAAGTCTTAACATAAGGAAAGTATAACTTAGAAAATCAGCAAGGAATTTGGATTGACTTATCTCTTTTCACAGAGGAGAATCTTTAGTATTGGCATCTGAAATGTTAAACTTTTTTATGAATTGGGAACGACATCACAGGTGGTAGAAGACATGAAATATAATTCACATTTTAGTTCCAGTGAACCAAGAGATAAGGTAAAGATGCTGAGACTGGAAAGGACACACTCTGAGAACACCTGATAATAGTATAACTAGAAAGGTCTTTCTCTGGAACACACAGGACTAATACCAATGTTCACCCAAGCTATGATGTCGAACTGTCTAGCATTAATTTCTTCTCTCTGTCTTTCCCTGCTTCTATTCACCTTCAACTTTCCTTGTCTCATGATGTTCCCAAAGATTATGGTCTGTCCTCTTCTGTGGCAAGTAACGAGTCCTTTTTGTGAGTTACCTTCTTTCAAGAGAAATCTGTATTATGCATTTTAATCTGTCCATGGCGTGCTCATAATTCTTGTATAAAAGCCCATTTCTGCAGCTTCTATATAATGCCTCCCTAGCTTGCTAATTGTCCTCTCACTAGCCTGCTAACTGTCCACTCACTAGCCTGCCAACTGTCCACTCATTAGCCTGCCAACTGTCCACTCACTAGCCTGCTAACTGTCCACTGCTGGGGTTTAAATGTGAACACTGTCTTCGTGGCAAAGTGATTATGCCGCTTGCCTCGTGCTCTAAGGTTGTGGTTCGATTCCAGCATACGTCGTTAAGTTCACGAGTGCAATTTTCTCGAAGACTACTGAGGCTCGTCGCTGGAGCTACGGATTATGTGCTTTGTGTGACGCTTTTGGCGGGCCGCCCTGCGGAAATTTACCAAGCCATATGGGATAAAACCTGGTGCAATGAAGTGATCCTCTTGCCTGTAAACAATTTTAAACACTTATCTTTACAAGTAAGTGCATGGGCATTTAATGCCACCACGACTGTACCCAGTGTTTAAATATTATCCATGCAGGCGTGTTGGGAAGTGGGCGGGATGGTTGGGTCTGTGGCGCTGGCTGGGGTGTTGGTGCATGGTGGGATAGATGTGGTTGGGTCTGTGGCGTTGGCTGGGGTGTCGGTGCATGGTGGGACAGATGTGGTTGGGTCTGTGGCGCTGGCTGGGGTGTCGGTGCATGGTGGGGACAGATGTGGTTGGGTCTGTGGTGCTGGCTGGGATAGATGTAGTTTGGGTCTGTGGTGCTGGCTGGGGTGTTGGTGCATGGTGGGATAGATGTGGTTGGGTCTGTGGCGTTGGCTGGGGTGTTGGTGCATGGTGGGATAGATGTGGTTGGGTCTGTGGTGCTGGCTGGGGTGTTGGTGCATGGTGGGACAGATGTGGTTGGGTCTGTGGTGCTGGCTGGGATAGATGTAGTTGGGTCTGTGGCGCTGGCTGGGGTGTTGGTGCATGGTGGGATAGATGTGGTTGGGTTTGTGGCGTTGGCTGGGGTGTTGGTGCATGGTGGGATAGATGTGGTTGGGTCTGTGGTGATGGCTGGGATAGATGTAGTTGGGTCTGTGGCGCTGGCTGGGATAGATGTAGTTGGGTCTGTGGCGCTGGCTGGGATAGATGTAGTTGGGTCTGTGGCGCTGGCTGGGATAGATGTAGTTGGGTCTGTGGCGCTGGCTGGGATAGATGTAGTTGGGTCTGTGGTGATGGCTGGGATAGATGTAGTTGGGTCTGTGGCGCTGGCTGGGATAGATGTAGTTGGGTCTGTGGTGATGGCTGGGATAGATGTAGTTGGGTCTGTGGTGATGGCTGGGATAGATGTAGTTGGGTCTGTGGTGATGGCTGGGATAGATGTAGTTGGGTCTGTGGTGCTGGCTGGGATAGATGTAGTTGGGTCTGTGGCGCTGGCTGGGGTGTTGGTGCATGGTGGGATAGATGTGGTTGGGTCTGTGGCGCTGGCTGGGGTGTCGGTGCATGGTGGGATAGATGTGGTTGGGTCTGTGGCGCTGGCTGGGGTGTTGGTGCATGGTGGGATAGATGTGGTTGGGTCTGTGGTGATGGCTGGGGTGTTGGTGCATGGTGGGATAGATGTGGTTGGGTCTGTGGTGATGGCTGGGGTGTTGGTGCATGGTGGGATAGATGTGGTTGGGTCTGTGGTGATGGCTGGGGTGTTGGTGCATGGTGGGATAGATGTGGTTGGGTCTGTGGCGCTGGCTGGGGTGTCGGTGCATGTTAAGACAGATGTGGTCGGGGTCCTTTGGGATCAAGTAGGTGGGGTGGAGGAGTAGATGGATAATCGGGACCGATATTGCAATGGGGAGTGGGGAGGGGGTGGACCAATAAATCTGACCGGGGCTCGGAGAAGGGGCCAGGTGGAGATGTGGTCAGGCTGCAGCTGGTACCATCATTGTTGGGACTCTTCTCTGGTTGTTGAAGATGGGGACGGAGCGCATCGTGAGAATGTCTTGAGTGCTGTTATGTCGGTTTTTGACTCAACTCAATTTTGTGACCATTTAGTTAGTCATCAGATTGTCATCCCTATACATCGAGACTTTCAGTCCATAAGTGCTGGGATCCCCTTCTCAGCATCGCCCTCAGCATGTAGCGGCCGATAACACAAGTTCTGTGTTGGTTGACCGTTCTTCTTTAGCTTCCTGCTTAGCACTCTAGTTTGCCTTCTCCCCTTTTGATTTGATGTTCTTGCCGTTTGGTCAAGGTTGAAGATTCACAGTCATCACTTTATTTGTTTAATCTTTTTGACCAAGCAGATATCTTATCTTCTGCTAAGAAGACAAGACTTAATACCACTCCAAGTTGTGTGCTACCCAACATGCACTCGGTAGTCTTGGGAACACCACAATCAACAAGTTCTCAAAATAATACAAAAGCGGATCCCTGCGAATCCCAATTAAACATGTGTCCATCCACACAACCATACATTTACTTCTTTCCTGTCACCAATGGAGTGAAGCAAGGATGTGTCCTGGCACCAACACTGTTCAGCCTCATGTTTTCAGCCATGTTTATGAATGTCTTCGAGAACGACGACATTGGAATAGACATCAACTACCGTATGGATGGAAAGTTATTCAATCTCAGAAGGCTGAAAGCTAAAACCAAAATTAACAGCGACACCGTCAGAGAGCTCCTGTTTGCTGATGATTGCGCTCTATACGCCAACTCAGAGGCGGACATGCAACATAATGTTTCAGCTTTCTCACATGCCTGTGCCACCTTTGGGCTCAATATCAACTTGGAGAAGCCTGTAGTTATGTACCAGCCAGCTCCAGGGAATAAACACACTGTGCCGAATATCAAAGTGAATGATCATAGACTAAGTGTTGTGGACAAATTCACCTATCTTGGCAGCACTGTGTCACAAACTGCCACAATTGATGACGAAGTGAATGCAAGAATCTCCAAGGCCAGTGCGGCTTTTGGCAGACTGTACAAGAATGTATGGGACAGAACTGGAATAAGCCTGCAAACAAAGCAAAAAGTCTACAAAGCAGTTGTATTATCCACACTGCTATATGCTTGTGAAACCTGGAATGTTTATCAGCGACACGCTTGGAAATTAAACCACTTATCAGCCATCTTAGAACCCACGGCTCCATACCTTCAACCCCACTGGATGAAATGAATGGTCATCATCATTCTTGATGGACAAACAACAACAACACATTTACTTAAAATTGTTTGAATCCACTTGACAGTTAAACCTATCAAATCATGCCACGTTGGCTTTTAAAAGGCAAATATCTCATTAAAAAACGAGAGATAGTGAAATGACTTTTATTTATACCAATTTTATTGTAATTGTTCAAGGCTGTAATAAGTAAGTATAAATATAATATTTTCAAACTAGCATCAACTATCACATTACACAGGAATGTAATCAGTACAATACACACGTTCAATGGAATGTTACGGTATCCATCTCCTGTGTTTTTATTACAGCATGCAACATATTACTTCATACATCAGAAAGTAAAAGAACTATTTACACGCCATTTCTTGCCTTCAGTCCAACAGCACCTGGTCTTATATATATATATATATATATAATATATATATATAGATATATATATATATATATATATATATATATAAAGGCCACCAACATGTTATAAGTGCTGAGGGCTTAATTCAAACCTGGGCGTGGTAAACACAATTCGGGCAACAAAGTATCTACCAGAATAAACGGACAACTCTGAATTTCAGGAGGATGGTAGGGTATTAACTTGCCATGACAGGTGGAAATTGCGGTCAAATGGCTTAGTGACATGTGTAGAAATTTCATACAATTCTTCGGGTTGAATATTTATAAAGGGTGTCCCAAAACATATATGGACACTTTGAAATAACCTAAAATGTATATACACTGTACTCTTAATCTTAATTGTGTTGCGTATCCCTTATGGGACGTTGCAGTCAACACCAGCATTTTCAGCTGCTGTTGATGTACTAGGCAAGTGTTACGTTCAGTAGTTTGCCATTGCTTTCTGAACGACAGGCCCCTATACCTTTTTCGAAAAAACCAGCATCGCCGTGTTTCGAACCCGGGTATACGGGCTCACAAACCGCGTTCGCAAGCCCATAGCCACAGAGACACTGTACAGGGAATGGAATTAATTTGCAGATGCAAGAGTAAATTTTGAAAATAGGAAATGTATTTTAAAGTGGTACCTGAAGTGCGAGAATGTAACTGAAATGTAGAGAGAGTTTAAAAGGGACACTTATGAATAATCTAGAGTTTTCAGTTTCATCTGCAGTACCTGGAGCAGAATGTTCAACAGTTCAAATACCTGCGATATTACAACACACTCTGCACTTGCCTTCTTTAACGAGTGTATCACAAAACGTAAATAAATCTTAATAAACATGTAGTTTCTAATAAATCAAAGTATTTTTGGGGATAACCTGTATAGGAATGTATGAAAAGAGGCTATTATAACAAAACATAACATAGGAGTTTCCAACAAAATAAATAAATAAAATAATCAATTATTCCTTTTTCCCCTTCTTCTGTGCACACATAAATCATTATACAAAATCTATTCTTCCAGAATATAATATTATAAGGATACATGAAAAAATAGTTTTAAATATAATAGTACTTTCATAAACAGCAAGTCTCTCTTAGAATGGTGTCTTTTTCTTGAACAATATGGAATGTTATGGAAAGTAACAAGAAAATTAAGTTAAAAAATGTTTTCCCGTAGTGAATTTGGATAACGAAGACACAAATAATAGATTTCACGATTTATTGCCTGGCATATCTCGCTGCATCTTGTCAGCTTGAAGGATTTATCTAATGACTTTAGTTTATGTTGTGCGATTTTTGCTGTATATAAATGACTAGATGCAACGAAATATACCGGACAATAAATCGTGCAATCCATTGTTCGCGTCTTGATTATTAAAGGAAAAGTCATTGTTTAATCGGGCACTCTCACGATGTTTATAATTCACCTCGACACCGCAAGATACAAGAACTACATGATGAGATGATGAATGTTGCTTAGATAGCTGGTTAGCTGACTGGTTGGATGGTTGGGTGGGTGGGTGGTTGTAATCCTCTGATTTGAGTTTTCATTCTTAAATCTGATGCCTTTGTGTTCAAGTCGTCCAAATTCTGAAATGGACTTGCACCCCTGAAGTGAACGATGGTGTAGAGACTGATCTCCCGATCCAGTACTGAAGTACCTCCACTGTGTGGACGGTGTTGCAGAGTGCTCATTACCCACTCCAGGTCCAGAAAACCTTAAGTGTGGATATGACCAGTACTGCGAACAGGCAAATTAGGACATAACCATGTCATGATTTAGCGCGTCATATATGGACTAGCGCCGGTCTCCGTGGCTAAGGGCTTGCGAACGCGAGTTATGAGCCCGCTTACCTGCGTTCGAAACACAGCTGCGACCGATTTGGCAGCAGACCGTGTTGCTCTGAGTCTTAACGTGTTGGTTTGGGAGCCGGTCGTTCAGAAAGCAATGACAAACTACTGAACGTAAATTTAACAAGACATCAACAACAGCAGTAAATGTTGGTGTTGACAGCAATGTCCTGTAAATAGGACAAGGAAAATAAAAATATGGACTAGCAGACATTAGGCCTGGGTTGGTCATGTTCTATCCATACGTTTAAGCTATTTCATTGTCAATAGACAACAGGTTACAAAATGTTACAGCTATAAGTTAACAATAGATTGCAACTCAGTTATGAGATGAAATCAATTACAGGTTGGGTCAGCTACGGGACAGCAATAGGTTATAAGCTGAGACAGATACAAGCTGACAATGGGTTAAAGATGTCACAGTTAAACGTTGAGTATAGATGATAAGCTAGGAAGTACATGCATGAGTAAACAATAGATTACACGCTGAGACAGTTACAAGTTGACAATAGATTACAATATGGGGCAGTTAACAGATGCTATTAATAGATCATGAGCTGGGCCATTTATGAATGAGATAAATAGATTAAGTGATAGGCCAACTTAAAGATGACAATAGATGATAATATGGTTCCATGTTACTATTCTGACATCCAAAAAAATATACAGACAGTTACAGTAAATAATGAAAACTAAAACAACCACGATACACACAATATTATTTAAAGAACATAAAAAAGGAAAATATTAAATTGTTTTGTGAGAAGGTCAGAGATGACATGTGAGTTTTTAGGCAACTGTACGTTAGGCAACTGTACGTTACATGACTTCGTTGCAAACACAAACTACAGAATAATGTTACCATGGTGATGTCATGTGAAAGAAAAAATACAATTGACAGAAGTTGAAGAATGAACAAGAAGCATTTTTCTGAGCTTGTATTTGTTACAAAGTACTGTTGCGAAGGAGTTACGGAAGTAATTCGTAATCTGGCATATCGCGTTCCAAACACAGCTTCGGGAGATTTGGCAGCAGACAGCTTTGCATTGATTTTCATACAATGGCATTAGTGCCGGTCTTTCAGAAAGCAATGGCAAACTACTGAACATAAACTTGCATAGAAATCACAAACAGAAAAAAAAATGATGGGGTCGACTGTGACGTCTTGTAAAGGGTATGCAACCAACTAACTGGCTGTATTTGTGATTCTGTCGTTATCCCTTGTCGTTATTTCTGCCATTGGGCTAGTCGTTAAGAAAAAACAAACAGCCCCGAAGCAAGAAAATGTTATGGTTCTGAGATGTGCTAGGATCATATTGTGCAGGCCTGAGTGCCTAAAAGAATAGGTGCCTAGTCGTACCCTCTCTTATGGAACTATGAGCGCAGGCATCGAACCCACATGCAGCCGCTCTTGTGACATTATTAGATTAGCCTCCTAACAATTACACGAGGCCGCTTGGGCTGGCCGTGACGCTTCCTGATAATTCATTCCATAGTTGTCTGTCTTGTGCCGCTGTCTATAACTCCATATGTATCTACATTGACGGGTCTGTGCCTGCGTGTTTTACAAATGTGTTTCTTGGTCCAGCCCTTCCTATTTTCCCAGCCTTCTCTCTCTCTCTCTCTCTCTCTCTCTCTCTCTCTCTCTCTCTCTCTCTCTCTCTCTCTCTCTCTCTCTCTCTCTCTCTCTCTCTCTCTCTCTCGGTTGTTTCTTCATGTTTAAAGCTGTAATCAAGTCATGGTTATTTACACTACCTTAGACATATGTTGTACAATCGCCTCTTCATGAAAGTGTGTACTCTCTGTATGCAGTATGAATAATTAAAAACTAGATTATACGTAATAGATTGAGTTCCTAACATGAGCTGGCATTTATGATAGTCATCTATGATATGGTTTCTTCTAGACAACCTAGTCATCTCTGTTGTCATTTACAAACGATAGCTGAGTTATTTATTAGAAAGCTGACATTATCATATAATGGTTCAAACTAGATGGCTCGGTCATTTCTATAATTATTAATTTTTATATAATCCTTCTAGATCATTCAAATCACCTTTGCGGATGATTCAGTGTTATTAGTAATTAATTATCAGTCTTTAGGACTGATTGAGTAATCACTGCAATGTTTCAGACTAGAGACTCAATATCCTTATATTGAAATTACATGCATGAGTCATTATGAGTTAACTTTCCAGATACCAAAAGCCTGTCACCCTGCAAGTATGCATCACATCGAAAAACTCATTCGCCTCTTTAATTACTCAAGCAAGGCTTTCCTGAATGAACTGCCAAGCAGTTCTACACTGCTATAGACTGTATTGTCCATATGTATGCAAACATTAGTCATTGTAAATCAAAGACAAAAATGCCAGATTTTATCACGTAAGGCCACATATTTTCCTTGTGAGACATCTGACAATTGTTATTTTCGAGAATGTAGAATATCAATATTTAAGGCAACTCTTCCCTTAAATCTCGAGACTTATGTCCCCGAAGTTAAACTATAACAGTAACATATTATTCAATAACATGCTCAAATTTACAAAGGTACAATAACTAATACAATTCTAATTTCTACACCCATCGGATCTTCATGACTCAACATAAGCAAATAGTTTTTTAAAAATACATTAACTTTATAACTGCAATTTTAATGTTAAGAGATTATGCATACATCCAACTTAAAAAAAGGTAGGGAAGTGCAGATTAAACAGTACATGTACCCCCAACATAATGACAAATGTATTGTTGAATATTTTGATTTTGGTGTGAACCTTCTGCTCTGCTGTATGAGTGTGATGCACTGCCAAGTTTTCACTTCTGGTGACCATTGTGGTAAGAAAAATATAATAGGGTTAAATATACTTGTTAGATCGATACCCAAGTCTCATTCGATAATCAAATATTAATTTCCTCATTAAGTTCATTATGACATCTTTGTGTTCCAGGCAGCTCTTCATTTACCTCAACATAAATCTGATTCAGAAATATTTCTAGCAATAATTGTCTGGGAAAGAAATATAATGAAAGAAGCAACCGAGACAATAATTAACTAATAACTGGCTGAGATATAAAACAGTAATCATTAGAAATATTTGTTTTAATTCTTAAAGAATATGATATTTGTCCTTGTTTGTTGCTGGATGTTTCCGTTTCTTTGAGCTGTCATATATATAGTTGAAGTTTTAAAGTTCTTTCCACACTCTTTTGTTCAAAACTATAGCAAGTCCATTGCAGAATATTACCCTGGCAACGGCCCACAAGCAAGTCCAATGTCTTGTATCCACCCTGGGTGGTCGACCCTTGCCTCTTACCCAACCCCTTGATTGGATGCCCCTAAATTGTTCTTTACCTCATTCATTCCTCCTCCCCCCCGACTGCACTGTGCTGTCCCCTCTCCCTAACTGGATGCCCACCTTCCGACTGGATGCCCGGGGCCGTCGCACCCCCGCACCCCCCTCTGCACGCCCCATCATTGTTCTTCCAAAACTATAATGAAGGATTTCAAAAGTATAACCACGAGGAAAACGAAATAAGAACTTGATATGAAAGCTACTAGACAAGCTAGTAGAGCAGAGAAACATCTAATGGCAGCGAGAATGTGGTTTATGAGGAAAATGCAAAGAAAACCATGGATGCACAGAAACAATTGTTCCATTTTCACCATGGCTAGATACGTTTGTTATCTGCAACAGTCTTAGTGTTAAGATCTTCGCCATAATGCAGGCACGTGAGTATGTGTGTGCTTGTATATATATATGTGTATATATATATATACACCCCCTCCCTCTCCATACCCCCCTCTCTCTATGTGTGGGTGTGTGTATGCATGGATTTGTGTATTCCAATTGTCCTTTGTCATACAGCAATAAATTAACACAATTAAAATCATCAGATACAGCAGAAGTACAGTTCCAGCAGACAAATCCCCAAGTGAAATGACTGAATAGATAACACCCTGCGTATGGTCATCAGTGTTTCACAACCATGAAAAAGCAGGCTATATAATGTATAATAAAAGTACAAATACAACATATAATGCAAATACCAGAAATTATGTACATGTTCAATAAATAATGTATAAATATGTCTGATGAACGAGACAGACTTCGATATGAAGGCTAATACACCATATAAATCTTATTTCTGCAAGCATAAGACAGATTGTATTCATTGCAAAATTGGCAGCACATATAAAACACTGCATTTATTGACTGCTTACACTTTCTGCTGTTGAAAAAAACAGGCAAGATATTACAATGCAAAAAAAAACAACAACCCCAATATACTATCATCAATCAAACACACAATAAAAACAGCAAAGAGTAACAAGATAACATACACATAGACGTTAACACTGAAGGCACCAATTATTATATGCATACTTTAGTACTACCAGTACCCCGCTCATTTATGTGTTGTTTTCATCGCATATTTCTTGTCAGCTGGTTTACACATATTCTGTTCATATGTTTTGCCATTACAGACAACAGAGAAGAAGTGACAATTCCCTTATGCGATATCCTCTACTTGACTGCCCGTTCTTTGCTTTCTGTAAATAAAAAAAAAAAAAATAGAAGTACAATCTTTTGAGAAACTTAGGCCAATCTTTAATTCAATTGATATAACACAAGTTATGATATGTTGACAATATCCACCCGGTATAACCAAACTATGCAGATGATACATTATTGATTGCAGTCGATACAGTATTGATTTCAGACAACGAACACATTTGCAACATTTAGTAGGTGCGGTTGCATACAGTCAACAACTAGGGTTAGAATTATATTGTAAGAAGACAACAGATTTTGGCCGTCTCTAAAATAAGAAAGAAAGAAAGAAAGAAAGAAATATCACAATGTAGTATACGGGTAAATGGGAATATTCTTCAACAAGAGAATCGGTACAATTATCTCGGAACAGTCATTACATCTGATGGGAGATGCCTTGAAGAGATTAGAACAAGAATAGCAATGGCAAAGGAAGCCTTTTGCAAGATGAAAAACATACTGCCCAATAAATATATGTCAATTGCAACAAGAACAAGAGCAGTAAAGCGCTACATTGAATCTGTACTTTTGTATGGATGTAAAACGTAGACAGTGACACTTATCTGGGCACATTATGAGAAGAAATAAACTTGGAAATCTTGGTTACAACTGACAACAGGGGGAAAGAATAAGGGGAAGGCAGAGAAGTAAATACCTGGATGATTTGACCACGTTGTATGATCGAGACAAGAACACAGAGCTGATCCACGACTCCGGTGATCGTGTGTAATGGCGAAACATGACCGCCCACGCTTATTGGAATGGCATATGATGATGATGATGAAAAAACGTGGGCAATGAGCAGGTAAGCTAAAAAAAATCTATTTGCAGTCGAAATGTGGTTTCTAAGATAAATGCAAAGAATATCACGGACAGACAGAAAAACCAAAGAGCAAATGAAAATCGCAAACATTTGCATGCTATAAATACTCTGATATAGTTAGTTTGTCAAATTGTGGTAAGTATTAGTAGAATAAGGGTCTGTTAACATTTGTCAGCCGTCTCCGTGGCGTAGGTGTTACTGGTGTAGTTCGTAATCCCGCATGCAGCGTTCGAAACACAACTGCGTGCAAATTTGGCAGCAGACCGTTTTGAGTTGGGTTTTTATAAAATGGTGTGGAAGCCAGTCGTTCAGAAAGCAATGGCAAACTACTGAACGTAAACTTGCCAAGAGATCACACACAGCATACAAATGCTGTGATTGACTGCGACAACCTGTAAAAGGATATGCAACTATCTTTTTAACTATTTGTCGGGTACTTCAGCATGACCCAATGGATAAGAACGCGTGATCTTAAACATCCGGTGTGCTGATGCCGAGATAAGGGGTTCAACCCCTGCACCAGAAAGTTGGACTAAAATGTTGACTTATCGTCCTTGACTTGGGGAATAAATTATAAGTACCTCTGATGTCGGAGTGGGTTCGCCTGATAGGGAGGGACACTGTTAATAGGGAAAGCTAATCCACACGCAAAATTCAGCCCACCACCACTAGAAGTAGTGTGTATGGACTACGCTTGAGTTCAAAGCGAGCGAGCGCAAAAAAAACAACAAAAAAAACAACAAAACAACTATCCGTCAACTGTCAAAACCTTTTCGTTATCTTATTCTTCAGGAAATTGTAGTTATTTCTCTTGCGATTTTGTTCTTCTGTTTAGGTACCTGATCTGGACCAGACATAAACGATCAAGACTTCATCTTCTCTGTCGTCTGATAAATAAGAGGTTTATATGCTGTACATTTTTTTTTTTTTGTAGATAACTTTTCAAATTTTGTAAATGTTGCTAGAACAATCGTCTATTACTATTTATGCTGAAGATAACTATTCTTGCTAAAGCAATGTGATTATTTCCTCTTGACTTCCTTTACAAGCGATGTCACCGTGTTACGGCGGCTGTTCCTGAGCAGAACTGTCCCCACATAACATTCATTTGATATTGGTACCAGGACATTTCCTGCAAAATAAAGGCGGCCTTGATCATGACCACATCATCAATGGGTCTAAAAAATATGGGGGTCTTGCACTATGATGCCCGTGTTTAACCAAGTCCCATAAGGGAAACAAGAAACGAGCAAATTAGAAAGAGCTTTAAAATGCCAGAGATATGGTTTCTGAGATGTATATTTCGTATACCTTGGACTCCGAGAGTAGCTGATAATGATTGCCTGTAAGAGACTAACGAAAAGAGAATATTATAAAGAACTATAAGAAACAGACAATGTTCTTTGGTCATATAATGAGAAGAGAAGCCTTGGAGAACATCCTGATGACTGGAAAGATCAACAGTAGAACAGAGACAGGCAGACCAAGAAAAATTATGCGTAAGGATCTGAGACGGCTGCTTGCATGCGTGTGTTAATGTGTGTTATACATATAACTTGGAAATTAGCTTTGATCATCAACATCGTCTTCCACTTTTGCAGTTAAGCGTCAACGGGAGGTATATTTGACGTTCCAGCGCCCGATGAGTGGTACTTGGTAGTGTAATTTCGTGTGATTGTACAATGTCTTTAATATCGTCAATACATTATTTGCAAGGGCGTCCTCTTGCTCCCGCATAAGATTTTCTTTGATGTAGGACCAGTACTGGTAGTTTATGGTGCTGCATCCTAACGAGATGACGAAACGATTTGATCTTCTGAACTTCAATTTATATAGGTTTTTTTTTTATATCCTTTTACAGGACTTAGCTGTCAACACCAGCATCTTTCAGCTGTATGTTGATCTCTTGGCAAGATTACGCTCAGTAGTTTGCCATTGCTTTCTCACTGTATTTCTGATAATATTTCTTACTCGGTAAGTTGTTATCACTAGTTGTAATTACATACAGCAGACAATTACTAATGTATGCATACATGCATGTACGTGTGTGTTAATGTTTCTAAGTATACATATAACTAGGAAATTATTGTTTATCCCTATTTGTAATTACACACAGCAGACAATTACTAATGTATGCATACATGCATGTACATGTGTGTTAATGTTTCTAAGTATACATATAACTAGGAAATTATTGTTTATCCCTATTTGTAATTACACACAGCAGACAATTACTAATGTATGCATATATGCATGTACATGTGTGTTAATGTTTCTAAGTATACATATAACTAGGAAATTATTGTTTATCCCTATTTGTAATTACACACAGCAGACAATTACTAATGTATGCATACATGCATGTACATGTGTGCTAATGTTTCTAAGTATACATATAACTAGGAAATTATTGTTTATCCCTATTTGTAATTACACACAGCAGACAATTACTAATGTATGCATACATGCATGTACATGTGTGTTAATGTTTCTAAGTATACATATAACTAGGAAATTATTGTTTATCCCTATTTGTAATTACACACAGCAGACAATTACTAATGCATGCATACCTGAGTTCCTCTTCCCGCTCTCTCATTTCCCTGAGCTCGCGTTCTATTTTAGACTCTGCTGTTTGCTTGAACTCCTTGTAGGAAAACATGTTCCCACCCGCTGCTATAGCCGAGGTCTTTCTGATCTGTCCACCAGATGGCGTTCCTTCCACCTGCCCCCCTATAGACGTATCTAACTCACTGTGAACGACAGATGCCCTTTTGGAGACAAAGTTTCTTTTCTCAGTTCCATCAACCTTGTCGAGCCCTGCAATTTCCATGTATTTCTTTGGTTCAATGTGTTCTTCGGATGTTGCAATGATCTTGCCTTGACTGCGAAGTTCAGTCTCTCTTTCATTTTGTTTTTGTACTTCAAGTTGGAGCCGACTGCTTGCAAACTTTCTCATTGACTCGCTTGGCTGCCCCACAACTGAGCGCGGTTTATATACGGAAGAACTGTTCACAGACTCGTGACTAGCACCATACGAAACATACGAATTTTCATCCTTGTGTTCAATTTCAGGCAAACCTTTCTGTCTTCGTAGTTCATTCTCTCTTTCTCTTGCCAGCCGCATCTCTCTTTCTATGGGTGTTTCTTGCTTTTCGAAGTAGTTAGGCTTATTATCTTCATCATCACTGTTGCCATCAGCTATTGGTCGAACTCGGATGTCATGGCGCGATGGTATGCTTTCAGCTGGAGTACGACCAGAGCCGTGACTTGAAGCTGAGTCCACGGATTCCCTTCGTTGCTGGGAGACGAATGGTGACACATCTCTCTGCCAGAGCCCGTGGCCTGAAGAGGACTCCGTTTGTGCGGATCGCGGAGAATTAACAGTTGCAGATTTTGTTTTCTGACTTGGTTGTGTTGAATGAACTGATCCATCAACTTCATCTGCGCCATGGGTAGTATGTTGGGGGTCTCGACGTCTTTTTAGTTCTTCTTCTCGCTCCTTTAATTCTCGAAGTTCTCTGGCTATCAGATTTTCCCCTTCGTGTGAATTCTTTGCAATAGCTTCCTCATATAACACAACCTTCGTCTGGTTATGGTTAACATCCTTCACCTGCAAAAACATGTATAAAAATTAGTTAATGCCAGATTACATGAAAGATTGGTAGTCACTGTAGTACAGTGGCCAGGGCACTTGCCATGACCCGGTGATCATGTATTAGAATCCCCGTGAAGTGGGATATTTCGTTTATTGATCTATACCACCAGCCTAAAGTGAGACCAGAACATTTCCATGAAGTAAAGGCTGTTGGTGGGATATTGATCACATTACACATTGAATGCCTATTGGTCTAAAATTTGGGGTGAAAAGGAGTCCTTTACTTTTTGTTGTAAAACTTGTTACATGAAAGAATTCTTAAAACTACAAATCAAATAACAGGTAAAGTAAAGGGCCCCGTTACATGCTTTAATGTATATAGTTATAAGGTACTAGCCCTGTATTCGTATAGACCAATCGGCACACGGTTGATTAGACTGTCAATATCACACCGGCCCTTTTACTTACGAGGACATTTCCTGGTACCCCCATTAGGTGGAGTCAATCAGAAATGGCAGATCAATTTTAACCCTCTATGGGGATTCCAAAACATGACAAGAGGAAAGCGGCCCACTGACTGCGCCATCGCGTCTACCGCACAAATAATAGATGAAATATTTATTTTGTTTGAACATTTGACGCAAATCTGTAACATGCAGTGACATTATTTTTTCATGGGTTTTGTTTAAAGTACATTCTGTGAGCATTCACAATCTCCCTGTAATTACTCTTCAAGGGATATCTCTGTGAACTAAGAATTCTCGGTGGAAAATGTGGGTTTTGTGGAAACTGTCAAGAATATCATAGACGAATAGAAACAGCGATAAGTAAGTCAAACAAGAAACAAATGAACACCACAAACTGATTGGAGAAATTAGGCGTAAACAGTCAATATTTTCTGGGCAAGTTATGAGATGCTCCTCCTTTGCTATCGTTCTAGTAATATCTAAACAACCATTCCAGTTTTGTTCAAGTATGTTACTGTATTTGAGAGCACACTGGTTCTCCTAAACTGCATTATTTGGATGTATATCTCTGTAGACTAAACTTCAGTTTGCGATGGACAATGCGAATGGCACCTTGTAGAACATGATCGGCGCTCGGTTCTGTCTGTTCACATATGCCCAGAGGTGTCACTAATTTCTTCATTCTCTGCGACTATTTAGGCTGTTTTGCCATGTGCTTATTCTACCTCTGCCTGTGCTGTGCCATGTTCTTATATTTGCTCAGCCAATATCGTAATATGTGTTTCATTGTAAGTTTAGTTTTCTAACAGATTGAATAAATATGCATTGAAAACAAAAAATATAATTTTGTTTTTCAAAATTCTTTTATGATTAGGATTTTCAGTTTAAAAAAAATGATTGAAGCTGTGACTAATTCGATCTATTTGAATTTAGTAACGTATAACCATCAACAATGAACGGATTGGAAATGTTAAAGACTTTGAATATCAAGGCGTAATCATCAACTATGGTGACTGTTCACAAGAAAATAGATCTAGATTTGCCACAGCCATGCAGAGGTTAAGCAGTATTAACATCCTATGACACAATACAGGCAAACAATTTCAACAATATTTAGATGCCGCATCTTTCCGCTGCAAATAATCAGAAATAAATATCATAATGGGTGATTTCAACGCAAAAATAGGACAGCAAGGCGATGGATGCAGTGTAGGCAACCATGGTTTGGGAGAGAGAAATGAAAGAGGATACAGACTTGTAGAATGGGCAAAAGAACAAGAAATGGTTGTAGGAAACACCTGGTTTAAACAGCATCCTAGAAGATTATGGACATGGAGGAGTCCAGACAGCAGGATTAAAAACCAGACAGATTACATCCTGATTAGCAAAAGGTTTCGAAATGCGTTAACAGTCGTAAAAACAGTTCCAAATGCAGACTGTTACAGTGATCACATATTAATTACAGGCACATTGAGGGTAAAGTTAAAGAAAGTCAAGTATACAGCAGGAAACCCTAAATATGACTTGTGCAAATTGGAAACTGACAAAGAAATACAAGATAATTTTAACATAGAAGTAAAGAACAAATTTGATATATTGTCTGATCTAGAGATCCTGTTTCAAGATGTAGATGATCAATGGGAAACGATGAAGAATTCAATCAGTTGCGCAGCAGAAAAAACTATTCCAAAAGTAAAGAAAGTGGGCCGTAAGACATGGATGACTGAAGAAATTTTACAACTAATGGAAACAAGAAGACAGAACAAAAATAATCCTGCCAAATATGAAGAAATTCACAGAAAAGTGAGAACCTTATGTAAGGAGGCAAAAGAAACATGGCTTGAGGAAAAATTGCAGAGAAATTGAAAAACAACACAACAGTAACAATGCGAAACTAATGCACAAAATAATTCAGGAGCTTACTAATCAAAGAACACGTACATCAGCAGG
Organism: Cepaea nemoralis; assembly: GCA_014155875.1. Classification (NCBI taxonomy): domain Eukaryota; kingdom Metazoa; phylum Mollusca; class Gastropoda; order Stylommatophora; family Helicidae; genus Cepaea; species Cepaea nemoralis. The sequence continues at coordinate 141,445 of JACEFZ010013871.1, read as the reverse complement.
CTGCCTAAAGACAAAAGATGGAAGAGTCATAATAGAAAAAGATCAGATATTACATGAATGGTCAGATTACGTGAAAAACCTGTATGACGATAACAGAGACGAACAGTATGATGTTCAAAATAATAATGAAGGACCAGCAATTTTGAAGATGGAGGTTCAGAATGCTCTTAACCATATGAAATCTGGCAAGACCCCCGGTTCAGACAGCGTCACAACAGAAATGATTAATGCTTTAGAAGAATATGGAATAGATCAAGTTACCAGTCTGCTTAATACAATATATGATACTGGAAATATACCTCAGGAGTTATGTAATTCTGTATTTATTGCAATCCCAAAGAAATCAGGAGCCTTGGAATGTGATCAACATCGAACAATTAGTATAATGAGTCACATCACGAAGATTTTGCTAAGAATTATCATGCAAAGAGTTAGGAGGAAAATACAACCTGAAATAGGAGAAGAACAATGTGGGTTTGTGGAAGGCAAGGGTACAGTAAATGCTGTGTATATACTGAGAAACATAATCAAACGTTCTATAGAAGTAAACAAAGATCTACACCTTTGCTTTATTGACTACACAAAGGCTTTTGATAAAGTGAGACATGTCAACATGATAAGGATGCTTGAAGATCTACAAATTGATGGAAAAGATCTTAGACTTGTAAAAAACATATATTGGAAACAACAAGCTGCCATAAGAGTTGATAATGAAGTAAGCCAATATCAGCCTATTAAAAGGGGTGTGAGACAGGGATGTGTAATGTCTCCAGATCTGTTTTCCCTGTACAGTGAAAGTATTTTCAGAAATATTGAAGATATGGAAGGAATCAACATTGGGGGACGATGCATCAATAACATTAGATATGCAGATGATACAGTCTTGATTGCAGACAATGAACAGGACCTGCAAAATTTAGTAGATGCGATTGTTACACACAGTGAACAACTAGGGTTAGAATTAAATTGTAAAAAGACACAGATTATGGTTGTCACTAGGAAGGACGAAATACCACAATGTAATATACAAGTAAATGGGAATATTCTTCAACAAGTGAGCAGGTACAATTATCTCGGAACAGTAATAACATCTGATGGGAGATGCCTTGAAGAGATTAGAACAAGAATCGCCATGGCAAAAGTAGCCTTTAGCAAGATGAAAAACATATTGACCAATAAAAAGATGTCAATTGAAACGAGAAAAAGAGTGTTGAGATGCTACATTGAACCTGTACTTTTGTATGGATGTGAAGCGTGGACAATGAGCAGTCAGGCTGAAAAACATCTGATGGCTGTAGAGATGTGGTTTCTGAGGAAAATGCAAAGAATACCATGGACAGCCAGAAAGACCAATGAACAAGTCCTTCAAGAAACAAATGAAGATCGTAAATTGATTAGAGAAATTAGACGTAGACAGTCAAAATTTTTGGGTATGTTATGAGAAGAAATGGATTGGAGAATTTGGAGACAACTAGTAAGATCGAGGGGAACAGACCAAGGGGAAGACCTAGAAGCAAGTACCTGGATGGCTTGGCCTTGTGGCATGGTCGAGACAGAAACACGGAGCTGATCCATGACTCTGGTGATCGAGTGAGATGGCAGAACATGACCGCCCACGCTTACCGGCATGGCACATGATGGATGGATGGATCTTTCCGCTGGAGACATACAGATATGAGTCATGGTCGGTTTGATAATACTGGAACGTTGCCGTATTGACAGACGATAGTTTGTTACTCTATGCTTAAAAAAAAGACATAATAACCACACACCATGGCGGTAGCGAACGTGACTGGACAGACCAATTCACGCGGTAAATGTTAGTCCGCAATGGATGCATGTGAACACATGGTCCTTTCCACCATTACGCACCATCTGATGTCTCACACGCTCAGTGTGCTACCTGTCTGCATTCATTTTCTTCTTTGTTTTTATTTAATTCCATTCCCGATCTTTAACCCTCCCCCCCCCCACCACCACCACCACCCCCACCACCACCACCCCCATGCATCAGCGACAACTGACTCCCAGTGTACAATATCAATGCCTATATCAATGATGTCCCTCTTTTACACATCTTTGTACAGGAAACTCATGATGACAATCTCCGCTGTTGAACGTAAATATCACAGAGAAGATTTATAATGGTATGGACCAAGAAATATTATTGCGGGGAGGTTTTCTAAGCCTATTCAGCCTACCCTTTTCTTTTTGCAACTCTCAAAAGATGTTCCACATGCAGAAAGTGCATATGAGTCCTTTTCATTCGTCCCTGATTGTCCAATCCCCTACCTTGGAATCAGGGGAGCATCTCAACCCCAAAATCCCTATTTAGTTAATAATCCTATTAATCGACCTCTAACCCTTAAGACCTGAAGATTGAAGAAAACTATTTAAAAAATACAGTAAAACGCCGATTAACATTCACTCGTTTAACTGTAATTACGTTACTGTATATATGTATTAAGATATTTTTGTTATCCGCCACAGCCCTGGTCCCGACAGTGACGGTTAATCGAAGTTTTCCTGTAGCATGTTTATACAGTAGGATCAACACCTTGTGCCACATTTATTGATAGGCAGAAGATCAAGTGGTTTGGCCATGTTGTTAGAATGCAACACCATCAACTACCATCACTGACTTTACATCAAAGACCAAGAGGACGTCCAAGAAGAAAATGGATTGGCAACATCAAAGACAATGTACAACCACACGGAATGACACTATCCAGTGCCGCCCATCCGGCGCTGGAGCGCAAATCATTCCTCCCCACAACGCTTGAAGGCAGAAGTGGAAGATGATGATGATGATGATGATGATGATGATGATGATGATGATGATGATGATGATGAAGACTTCATATGATATATAACTCCGTTGTATACACTTGGCGAGATTCAGCAAAATATACCAGGCAGTAAATTGTGTAACGATTTTGTTTGTGGCGTCTGTGTTCAAATCCAGTAAAGGAATACATTATTTTGGGTTTCTAAAAATACTTTTGCCACATTATATGTTACAGTGCTTTGGAAAGAACAGTGATGCACGGCATGATTCCTGGAACATGAGGCAATGGTCGACCAGCACGAAGATGAATGCACGACACTACAGATTACCAGGGTTATCCATGGGACATAATTTACATTGCATGGTAATTTATGCATGTCCCATCCCATCCCGTCCCATGGGATTCCAATGGGAATAAGATTCCCATGGGACATGTTTTTCTGTCCCATCATATGGTAATTTATGCCTGTCCAATCCCCTCCCATCCCATCCGTACACTATTCAGAAAATCCCCCTTTTTTCCCCATGGGATTCCCATGGCCATGCCTGCAGATTATCGTAGGCATGAGCATGCATGAAGCAGAAGTACAGACCAAGAATCGAGAATCTTTTGTGCGGGCTATGATGAAACGCACATTCTGAACGGAACATGCTACATGATGCGGGTGATGACGTAGGCATTTTGTTAACAGATTTTGTGCCCCAAAAAAGTACGTTTGGACCAAACAAAACTGCATGGAAAATTATAAGTAGGGGTGTGTCACAGTTATTTTTGCGCTCGCTCGATTTGGATACAAACTTAGTCCACACACGTGCTAATAATGTACTGGACTGATTTTTGCGGGCGGGTTAGCTTTTCATATTACCAGTGTCCTTCGCCATCAGGGGAACCCACTCCGACTTCAGACGTACTTGTAATTTACGTCCCCCAAGTCAAATTTTAGTTCAAATGATCTGTGAAGGGATTGAACCCGCTACCTCGGCACATCAGATGTTTAAAAACGAGCGCTCTTATCCACTCTGCCACGCTGCCCTCTGTCATAGTTATGACTTAAAAGTTGTTAATATGGTAGCGGTCATGTGTATTATAACGTTGTGACAACATTTTGGCGATATATAAGCAGCCCTAGGCAGACACGGAAAGTCGCTTAAGACGATTAATAATCCCATGGCGATTAATCAGTTAAATATATTAAGCAGTTCTTGGAGTGAATTCAGAAATACCTCATGCTGTGTGTGCTGTTCATGTTGTGCATGACTATCCGGTTCTTGTTTCTGTAATTGTTGTGTGTTGGTAGATGGCTTTCTTATCCTTGCTATCTCCTCCTCTCGCTCCTTCTGCAGTCTGATCTCTCGCTCAATGATGCTTTCATTAGGGTTCACATTTTCACTGTTTTGATCAACCTGTTAACAGAAAAAGGAGCATCTCAGCTGAATCCGAATTTTCCATAAGTAGTAAGTAGGTAGGTAAGTAAGTAAGTAAGTAGGGTAAGTAAGGAAGTAAGTAAGTAGGTAGTAAGTAAGTAAGAAAGTAAATAAGTAAGTATAAGTAAGTAAGAAAGTAATAAGTAAGTCAGTCAGTCAGTCAGTCAGTCAGTCAGTATGTACGTAAGAAAGTAAGTTAGTAAGTAAGTTAGTAAGTAAGTAAGTAAGGAAGTAAGGAAGTAAGTAAGTAAGTAAGGAAGTAAGTAAGTAAGGAAGTAAGTAAGGAAGTAAGTAAGTAAGTAAGTAAGTAGTAAGTAAGAAAGTATAGTAAGTAGTAAGACATAACTAAGTAAGTAAGTAAATAAGTAGTATAAGTAAGTAAGTACGTAAGGAAGGAAGGAGGGAATGAAGGAAGTAAGTAAGTAAGAAAGTAAATAAGTAAGTAAGTAAGGAAGGAAGGAAGGAAGGAAGGAAGGAGGGAAGTAAGTAAGTAAGTAAGGAAGGAAGGAAGGAAGGAAGGAAGTAAGTAAGAAAGTAAATACGTAAGTAAGTAAGTAAGTAAGTAAGTAAGTATGTAAGTATGTATGTAAGCAAGAAAGTAAGTAAGTGGGTAAGAAAGTAGGTAATTAAGTAAGTAAGAAAGTAGGTAGGTGAGTAGGTAAGTAAGTAAGAAAGTAGGTAAGAAAGTAAGTAAGTAAGTATGTACGTAAGAAAGAAAGTAAGTAAGTAAGAAAGTAAGTAAGTGGGTAAGAAAGTAGGTAATTAAGTAAGTAAGAATGTAAGAAAGTAGGTAGGTAAGTAAGTAAGTAAGTAGGTAAGAAAGTTAGCAGGAAAGTAAGAGGTCGATGTAGCTGAGAGGTTTAACACACTCGGATGTAAACTGCTCGTGCACTGACAGTGATGTAGACTTATATGTTGACATCTCGTTCAGAAAGCAGTGGCAAACTACTGAACATAAAATTGCCCAGTACGCCACAAACAGCCAATATAGTCTAGGGACGATTGCAACGTCCTGCAAAGGACGAGCAAATGTTAAGTAAGGAAAGGACCCTTCTGCCATTCATATGGTGTTTTGCACATCCTTATTATGTTTTGCACATCCTTATGTTGTTTTGCACATCCTTGTGGTGTTTTGCACAGCTGTATGGTGTTTTGGTCATATGGTGCTAGATCCATATTTGTATTGATCAATGATCACCCCCAGGACTTATGTGGTCAGCCTTTGCCTCCCTAGACATGTGCCGATACTCATCTCATTTTGGGTCCACCTGAAAGCTCGGATTAATTTTCAAAATCCTCCTTGATGCGAATTCAAACCCAAGAGAACTGGTTGATTGACTGATTGATTGCTTTAGGAATCGACATCACAGCATTCGGGGCATTCCCATAAGCGCTCCGTCCCCATTCTCAGCAGCCAGCGAAAAGTTCCAACACTAATTGTACCAGTAGCAATCTAATTATATGTCCGTCTCGCCTTTCCTCTGAGCGTCGAGCGTCGGCCAGATCCCCTCGTCACTCCTCGCTGTCTCATTCTTGCCAGACCATGGTGTTCCATTTGCTCCTCCGAGGTGAGAACTGGGCCAGCAAGCAAACTTCTAGCTCTATCACGCTTGTCGCCTTTACTTCCCATCAAATTGTATGGTACCCATTTTAAACTGGGTCGCTCTGGGAGCCGAGGTCAATTAACCGCATAATTCTCCTCGGTGGAGATTTGAACACGCGACCATCGGGTTTGTGGGAAAGCATACTAACCACCGCGGCTTCCGTGATGACTACGAGACCATGAGAGTCGGATCATGAGATCGATGAAAACCCGACATTTCATAAGCAACAAAGATAATAAAAGGTGCGAAGATAATGATTATATAGAGCAGTTTTAAATGCTTTTCATATCGATTAATAACATTATTGCTGAGTTATACATGTTTAACATTACATAGCATACTGTATTGTTTAAACTATGGGTACTTGAATATTGACGAACGAACAACTTTATTTTCACAGGATCACATACTGGACACGCAGGCCCGTCTTACAGTCGGCCCTTCCAACCACTCATCTTTTGCACATCAGTTATCTGTTGTGCATGTTACGTTACCAGAGAAACAACGTAAATCAAGATGGCTAAACAGGAAAGTAAAGAACCGTTTCACAGGCCTAAAAGCGAATGGGTTTATGTTGATAGCCCCATATTTGTATAGACCACTCCAGCACTAAATGTGTGAGGGAGTCAGTATTACATTGGTCACTTTTACTTTCCAGGACATTTTCTGGAACCCAATATAAGCTGGGTTGATCTGGGATCCCAGGTTAATTTTTAAAATCTGTTCGATGGGGAGTCGAACACATGCCATCAGGGCTGGCAGGGAGGGTTGCTGTCCACTGCGCTGACCATGGTGGTCAAGAGACCACACAACAGATCAATGGGGGAAAATGTATATAATGTTCAGTGTTTAAATAAACTATACTAAAACGTGGAGAGAGAGAGAGAGAGAGAGAGAGAGAGAGAGAGAGAGAGAGAGGTAGAAAGAGAGAGAGGTAGAAAGAGAGAGAGAGAGCTAGAAAGAGAGAGAGAGAGCCAGAAAGAGAGAGAGCTAGAAAGACAGAGAGAGAGCGCTAGAAAGAGAGAGAGAGAGAGCTAGAAAGAGAGAGAGAGAGAGCTAGAAAGAGAGAGAGAGAGAGAGCTAGAAAGAGAGAGAGCTAGAAAGAGAGAGCTAGAAAGAGAGAGAGAGAGAGCTAGAAGAGAGAGAGAGCTAGAAAGAGAAAGAGAGCTAGAAAGAGAGAGAGCTAGAAAGAGAGAGAGAGCTAGAAAGAGAGAGAGAGCTAGAAAGAGAGAGAGAGAGAGAGAGAGAGAGAGAGAGAGAGAGAATAGAGAAAGAAGAAGATGCAGAGAGAGGGAGATAGAGGGAAGGAGACAGAGGAAGAAGACAGAAAGGGAGAGGTAGAGAGAAGGACAGAGAAAGAGAGAGAGAGGGAGCTAGAAGGAGAGAGAGAGAGAGAGAGAGAGAGAGAGAGAGAGAGAGAGAGAGAGAGAGAGAGAGAGAGAGAATGGGAAATAGGCTAGATACTGAACTTGCTAAACATGTGAAAGTTTGAAGTCTACTTTGACTGTATATAGATTAGCACACTGAGAAGTGCAAAATAATAGGAAACACGAGAAACCAGAAGATTAAATAAAGATAAGTTAAATAAAGAGAAAACATAGATGAAAACAGGCATGGTGAAGTAAGAGACCTCGGAGAAGTACCAAAGAAGGATAGAGCTAAGAAAATTTGATGATGTACCAAAGAAGAATTGAGCTAAGACAATTTGATAAAATGCCAAAGAAGTATTGAGCTAAGAGCACCTGGAGAAGTGCCAAAGAAGTAAACTAAGAAAATCTGCACGGTAAAGTAAGAATAGTTGAACTAAAAGAACTTTAGAAGAAAGAAATAGCAAATAAACTAAGAAATCTATATTCAAATCGGGTGTAAAACGAACAGTTTTATATAACTGTGAATCATGGAATCATGAATGCCAGCAAAGAAATTAACTATAATTACAGAAATTTGGTTTTCCCCCCTCATATCCTTTACAGGACATCGTTGTCAACATCAGCATCTTTCAGCTGATTGTTGATTTCTTGGCAAGATTACTCTCAGTAGTTTGCCATTGCTTTCTGAGCGACCGGCTCACATACCCCTAAGTTACCAATGCGACGAGAACCGCTACCGATTCTCGCGCAGGTTACATTCCTCACGTGGATATACGGGATTACAGAGAAAGATGTTAACGCTCTAGGCCAAGGGAGACCGGCGTAAAAATACCATAGGCAGCCACAATTCGTAATAAAGATACTAACAGGGGTCTATAAGAAAAGCAGCAAACTACAGATATAAGCAGCGAAAAGCCAGCATTCTTTTGATGTATAATCAGAAGAGAATAATAGCCTGTATCATATTGTAGCAAATGGCAGAATAATCACACAAGAGCAACAGGAAAACCATGGAAAATAGCAATACAGTCTTGTACAATTGCATGAAAATCTACCAGTACAAAAACGAACAGCACCAGATAGAGTTGTAAAGATGTATGATGTGAAATTCCAGTCCAGCAAGGCATTTTCAAAAGAAGACAAGTACGTCTGCAGATGTGATGAGAAGGGTGAATGTAGTAGACATAACACGTGGTTTTATTTATATCTTGCATTCTAAGTCTTACATCCTCATCCTCTTCGTCTTCTCTTCTGCTTCTATGCCCTCTGCCCCACAAATCAGAGCCTCTATCAGCCTCGGCCAGTTCGTTGTACATAGGGTGGAACGACTCACTCTCGGCTTCGTACGATGCAATAATTGTCTGCCCCTGGTTCTTCTGCTTTTGCGTATGTTTCTCCCTAATCTCCTTCTCCTTCTTCAAGATGTCTTCCCTCTCATGCGCTAAGCGTATTTCTCGCTCGATGGCACTCTCAGAATCAACCTGCTTCTTAAACATGGCGGAGTCGACTTCTTGACTGTCTTCTAAGCCGTTTACTTGTGAACTCTCAGTGTAGTGTTCAAGCGAACTGACCAGGTGCTTCTTCTTATATGGTATCCTCACTTCCCACTTTGGGGTAGACTTCTTTCTAACAGCTGTGTCTTCCTGGTTTATGTTATGTGAAGTAAATATGGTTTCCCACTGTTTTTTCGTTGTGGACAGGTTTGCAATAGATTCGCGATCAACTGACTCAGTAGTGTCCCCTTCCTTCAGGACGTTCTCACTGTACAGGCTGATTTTATGCTCATCGTTCTGCTTCTCGCTCCATCCAGCTTCTGGGGGAGGTACAGGACGTTCGGCACTGTACACGAATCCGTAATCGCCTGGGTTAGAACTCTTGCCTGTCTTGCCGCTGGGTGTTTCTGAAACAACAAGACAAAATAAGATGTTTAAGATATAGATGTTGTTTATGTTTTAATTGATGAAACTGTTCTTGTTTGCGAATTCTCTGTCAAAATTGTCATTTACTGCCAATATAATATCAGGTCTCCCGGAGGAGAATCCTGCGTTCTAGCCATTCGGCCAGGGAATTCTCTGTAAGGCAGTTAATTTAATCTCTCATACCCGATGCATTAACATTCAGATTTCCCGAGTTCCGAAAGTAGATTGCGTCTATCTTATGAAGGTTGGTGTAGCGACTTTCCTCACCACCGGGTACCAGAGTGACATTCCCGCGGGGGCTGTATTGTAGAGATCTCCTGCCTCTCACCAAGCTCAGAAACCAACGAGCCGTGCCAGACCGGTACCGGGACTTCGTATACGCGTAAAGGCGTATTAGAATATAACCAGTTCGGCGCAGCGCGATTGGGCCGGCGGAGACTAGACATAAGTTTGTCACGTTTCCTGCACAGTTTTCAGGCATCTCATGGTCAACAGACTCCAACACAATGCCCACAGGGTCTAGAAGCGGATAAAGCCATACCTAGCAGAAGGCAGAAAGCAAACTCTCAGCAACCTTGAAGGTAGAGATCACAATATAATCTAAGCAGTTTCCTTTAATGGGGGAGTTGACGGAATCGTTATGAGATTGCGCTGATAATGTCACGAGAGCGGTCGGACGAGGGGAGAGCGGTCGGACGAGGGGAGAGCGGTCGGACGAGGGGAGAACGGTCGGACGAGGGGAGACCGGTCGGACGAGGGGAGAGCGGTCGGACGAGGGTTCGACTCCTACGCACGTCGCCCGCTATGTGAGGAAAAGATTGGCTTCCTATTCCTCCGGGTAAGCAGGCCCACAAAATGTAACGGTCCTATCACTTTAGTCTTGAGCCCGAAGAATTAAGGCCGCCTGGCTTGTGCAGTCGCCGCGAACTGTGCATGTTAGAGTTTTCTTTTTGCCCACAACAGAAAAAAATCCACACCTTACCGAGGATTCAAACTCGTGTCTCCCGATGGAGAACCCAGCATTCTTAGCCACTCGGCCAGCCACTCCTCATCATTCTTCTATAAAACCACACATCCGCAACTTCCATATACTTCCTCACCTGTCCACTAAATATCCATGATTGATGTCTATACATCAAGACTGGCTCCATACAGCTCGTAAGAACTCTTTCCTGTCTTCAGCTAACAAAGATCAATTGTAGAGAATATTCTTCAACTTGTTAAATGTTGCCCTTTTTTACCTTCGCTGGCTTTGAACTCAAGCGTAGTCCATACACTTGCTGCTACTACTAGTGCACTGGACTGATTTATGTGTGTGGATGAGCTGTCCCTATTACCAGTGTCCCTCGCCATCAGGCGACTTGAGAGGTACTTGTAATTTACGTCTCCAAGTCAAGGAAGGAGACGAAGCCTTGTTACAAACCTTTGAGAACAAAATTTTAAGACGCATCTTTGGACCCATTAGGGATACACAAAGTGGAGAGTGGAAAAGAAGAAGTAACAAAGACATTTATGATTTGTTTAAGTCCCCGCTAATCACTGGTATCATGAAGGCTAATAGACTACAATGGCTGGGGCATATAGAAAGAATGGAAGATAATAGGGAAACAAAACTCGCTTACACTCAGGAAATAAATGACCGTAGACCCCGAGGTAGACCAAGAAGGCGGTGGAGAGATAATATACATACAGACCTACAAGCACTTGGAATCAACGACTGGCAAGAGAAGGTCCACCAGAGAGACGAATGGAGACAGATTGTATTTGCAGCAAAGAACCTCAATGGCTCGGAATGCTGAAGAAGAAGAAGAAGAAGAGAAGTCAAGGAAGAGCTGTCTTTGCTTGAGCTATTCTACATTTAACTCCCTTAATAAATCTCCCATCTGCTGTTATTAAAGTCCCAAATAATTAAATTTATTGACTTGTTTTAGACTGGTTACCATGCACTTTGATTTTGTGGTATACATTCGTGGTTGGTTAGTGTAAATGTTCTGTTCTTCCGTTAAGAATCCACGGGCGGGTTAGTTGGTTTAATCAGTGATGATTACATTGGAGTACTACACACACTGGCAGGTAGACATTTTGCTACCATCTTCTACCTGACAATAGACCAGGCTCATTAGCATAATATATGCTAACTGGTAGAAGATTTTAATGTGGAGGAAACTTTGAACCTGTATTTTTTAAACGCTACTTATTTCAATATGTATCATTTCCCTTTTAGTTATACATATTTAGTTAGTAACTTGCATATCCTTTACAGGACGTCGCAATCAATCCCATCATTTTGGCTGGTTGTGATATACACGGCAAGTTTTTGTTCAGTAGTTTGCCACTGCTTTCTGAACGACGGACACTTATACCATTGTTAAAAATCAACACTAAGGATGTCTGCTTCCAAATCGCCTGCAGCTGATGTCGAACGCGGTATGCCGGATCGCAAATGGCATTCGCTACCCCTTGGCCACGGACGCCATCATATATGTATTCACCCTGACTGTACATTCTGTCAGATTGATGTTTGTCCATCTCATGATGTTATCTTCCCACTTGTATCGTTCTCTACCTCAGTCAGATTGATGTTTGTCCATCTCTTGATGTTATCTTCCCTCTTGTATCGCTGTCTACCTCTTGCTCGTTTGTCTTCAACCTTGTCAGCCAGCATGGTTTTTATGATAATGTTATGTCTTTTAACGTAGCCGAAATGTGTATTAGCTTGTGTTTATATATGCATCTTAAAATGGATACCCGGAAATGTCATGGGAAGGACAAGCGGCAGGCTGGATATTAATTTAGTTTAGTTTAGTCGACAGATCAACATCACAGCACATAGGTGTAACCCATAAGTGCTCCATTCTACTCTTAACTCAAGCCTGAGTCCGGAGAATCTCAGCTCAGTGCACGAACTCCGTAGCACTGCTGAGGATCCTGAAGGCCCGATATGAACCCATCGAGTGCCGATTGGTCTGTGAAAATACTGACCAGCACCGTTATCGCTTGGCGTTGTGTAAACATGTTCTTGTCATGTTTGTAAACAGGGCAGACAATTACTTTGCCCTTGAGCTGAAGAGTCCCTAAAGAAAGCCAAGGATGGTCTCGGTGTATACTGCCATGCATGTCGTAAGAGTCGAATAAGGAAGGTGGCGGGGGATTGGCTACCTCATCCCGTAAACAACTTAAGCTGCAAAATCTAATCAATTAGGAAAGGGGAGAGGGGGCTTGGCGTGAGTTGGGTGAGCGCCTATGCTCCACTGGAGATGACAGACAAAAGAAGAATATAATTATTTGCCAGAAAATTCAAGTCTCAGCAAATGTATGACAGATCATTACAGCGGCTAGCGTGTATTGGGAATACACGAGTCATTATGCCCACAGATCATTACAACGGCTAGTGTGTGTTGGGAATGTACGAGTCATTATGCCCACAGATCATTACAGCGGCTATTGTGTGTTGGGAATGCACGAGTCATTATGCCCACAGATCATTACAACGGCTATTGTGTATTGGGAATGCACGAGTCATTATGCCCACAGATCATTACAACGGCTATTGTGTGTTGGGAATGTACGAGTCATTATGCCCACAGATCATTACAGCGGCTATCGTGTATTGGGAATGTACGAGTCATTATGCCCACATATCATTACAGCGGCTATTGTGTATTAGGAATGCACGAGTCATTATGCCCACAGCAACTAGTGTTTGTGTATGAAAACCATCACAAGAAATATCTAAATGCAGCGTAAGCCTTGCCTTTGTTTGCGGTTTTATTTAAAGATTACTTTCACTGCACACCGATATCATCATAAGTGATCCTGAATTGGAAGACGCTGTTCTAAATAATCCTAATTTTACACTGATGTTCATAAAAGGTATTATACAAGCATCAGTGAATGTTGTTAAATGTATATTTACTCGCGGTAAGCAAGGTAGCTCTTCCCAAGACTATCTTTGAAGAACAGCTAGTTGAAGACAGGGTAACAGATAAACCAACATATTTAAGGATGCTTGAGTTTAGATTTAAGTGTGGTTCCAGCAAGGTATATGAGGGGGCTCATCCTACATGTTCACAAGTGTTATTGGAATTATCAGTATCTGACCACTAAGCCAAATGTTGAGAGAGAACCCATAGCTTTGTTCGATGTCCAGTGGTGTGGTCTTCTCTCACATGTAACACACAGGACAAGCGAAATAGATGAATTTATTCTAGAAGTTTACTTGTGATGTATATTTGATGAAATAGTATCTCTTGTCTTATTTGTAACACCCAACCGTAGAATTAATTAAGCTGAGCTTCTGTTGTAATCATAATGAACAATAAAAAAAATGTAACTAGGAAATTCGACAAAATGAAAATCATACAGGAAAACAATTACGATCAAAGTCGTTATGAAAGAATATAAAAAGGCAACCGAGCTGGAAAACTTAGTTACCATCACAATTGCAGAAAAGTAATTCAGTGAAAGCAAGCACCACGAAATGGAGTTCAAATGTATCTATCCCCTGTACAATATCTTGAGAGTCATTGAATGTGCTGTGAACAAAAGCTTTGGACTGGAAAATTGCAACCGTTATTCTTGAGTCTTTGATCTAGAAAAGTACAAGTACTTGTCAGTTGTGTTATCAGTTACAGGCAGTGTGTATGTACTCTGTGGCTTGCATGCTTGCCTGCCGGCAGGGCTGTCATCTTTACGAACACATATTGATGCCATGTTTAGAAATTGACTTGGCTCCCAGAAGGAAGTCTAAAATGGATACTAGAAAGCGTTCTGGGAAGTCAAGGCCGCCGGTGTGATACTGGTTTCCTCTAGCCGCTGCGGCTAGCACCGTATGCCCAATACATGTCATGGTGTGTAAGAGAATTCCTTACTTCTTTTACATACTGAGTGCCTGGTAAAAGACGTTACGTACTAAATGATCTGTGTTGGCGCCGACACTGAAATATTATTATACCTGTGTGTGCCTAAAGAAAACGAATGAAAATTTTTTTGAAACTTAGCTTACCTGTAGTTTATATCAATGTGACTGACCATGAAATAATGTTCTCTATACACACATAAATGAAACAATCACCGTGCATCCATAGTCCGCACTACAGCCTGGATTAATAAGAATATGAACATATAATAAGACTAGAAAAATACCTGAATGTCCCACTAGCGACAGGACATATATCTGAATGTTCAGCTATTTGAGAGGTAAAATAGACGTAACCACAGTAAATCAAAGTAAACATGTATTTGGCACACCCTGCTGTTGACTCAGTGAAGATGTAAACTAATTCTACGAGACAGATGCATGCAGTGACACGCAGCGGAAATTAACACATATTAGAAGGACGTATGTGTGTGTGTGTCTTCTGTGCTTGCTTCACGCGTATAGGGAGGCGGTGAGATTAATAGCGAGACGACACATATAACCCGAACATTCAAAATTGACGAGATCAAGTGTTGTTTAAAATACTGCCAAACATATTCAACAAATTGAAATGATTCAGCCGTTCCCAACAGCCCCCTGCTTGTCATTCAATATACTACGCCCAACTGAATGATATGATTAGAGACAGCCATTATCGACATTCATAATTTCATAATAGCTGCACTGTTCCCTTCTGAACGTTTACCGTGTCAGTACAGAACAGAGCTAGTCCCCGCTCGTCCTGCAGGAATATGCTCAATGAAACGTGTAGATCTCTGGCTGTGCCTGGGCAATACACGGACAGAGCTAATGTAAGCGGGAGATTGGCATTCATTTGGCTATATGAGTGTATGAGACAGGGGATTGTCGCTACAGACGTGAAGTATTAAAGAACATATGCCTTGGCAGTACAGAGTAGAGCGTGTTCCAGTGTGTTGCCTAAGAATATACTCAATGAAACGTTTACAACAATGTAAAGGCCCATTTTCCAGTCCTATTGTGGTAGATGGTAAGTAAGCAAGTAAATGACCCTGTATCCGCCTTAAGGCGAATTGGGCATACGGTCCATATTTGGATAGAGACCAAATGGTACTTGACTGGTCATTCGTCAATATCATACTGGCCTCCTTTATTTCCCAGAACATGTTTGGCGCTCATTTCAGATTGGTTCGACCTGGGATCCGAAATCAACTAAAAATATAATGTCTGCCTCGAAGAGGTCTCAAAGATATGGCCAGCAGGCAAGGCTCCAATGAAAATGTTATGCCGCTTGCTATTCCAGTGTTATACATGGATAGCGGTCATGAATGCGGCCTTGCTGTCTCATTGTGAAATAATGGATGTATAAGACCTGGGATACCGTTCAGTGAATCAGTCAGGAATTGCGCTTATCAAAGGTGATTACTAAACACCTGTGAGTGTGTGCACTGGACTGCTTCCCAGTTATCTTTTTCCATTCATCACCATCACTATTGCCATCATCATCATCATCATCATCATCATCTTCATTATCATCATCATCATCATCATCATCATCATCATCATCATCATCATCATCATCATCGTCATCATCATCATCATCATCATCATCAACATCATTTAACATCATCTCCACCTTGAAGATCGTCTATATTGTCTTCAACACCCTCTGTCCCGTATCTTCATGTTGTACTGACTACTGATTTCCCCCCACCCCCTGTGAGGTAGCTCTCTTTGAACCCAAGCCTAGTCTACCCACCTGCTACTACTTCTAGTGCACTGGACTGATATTTGCGTGTGGATTAGCTTTCCCTTTTACCAATGTCCCTTGCCATTAGGCAAACCCACTCCAACTTCAGAGGTACTCGCAATTTACGTGCCCAAGTCAAGGACAAGAAGTCCACATTTTAGTCCAACTGACCGGTGTAGGGTTTGAGAATATCTAAATGCGATAAGGCGTTGTCTCTCAGTGCTAGTGACCAGCTGTTGAAACCTCCACAAGTGTTAAATTACTGTGGAGATTCCCAGATTCCTCATCAGCCTGTTTGCAGGGCAAGACCCAAAGCTGCCAGCAAGATCGGCCAGATTCCTATCTTCGTGTTGAATATTTGTCCCCCGATGTTAAAGGCTGATCACAAAGACAGAAAAAACGTTCAAGGACAGTCCCAACATTTCCCACACGTTTCCAGTTACATTCCGATGTTTTCACGATATGTTTTCAAATGTTATCGTTGTTTATTTAAATACCGCTGTTTCTCCGTGTCGAGGGAATAGATTTAAACTGGCAGCAAAAACCTCGTTGTACTGGTTTAGTTTCATGGTGTTATATTTCTCCCGACTCGTAAAGGACTTTAAGCTATCCCATGTTTGGTACTGTCTGTCTGTCTGTCTGTCTGCCTGCCTGCCTGCCTGCCTGCCTGCCTGTCTGTCTGTATGTCTGTCTGTCTGTCTGTCTGTCTGTTTCTCTCTCTGTCTCTCTCTGTCTCTCTGTCTCTCTCTGTCTTTCTGTCTCTCTCTCTGTCTCTCTCTCCATCTCTGTCTGTCTGTCTGTCTGTCTGTGTCAAGACACACACTCTCTCTGTCTCTCAGTCTCTGTCTCTGTCTCTCTGTCTCTGTTGTCTCTCTCTCTCTCTCTCTCTCTCTCTCTCTCTCTCTCTCTCTTTCCGAGTGTAAGAAGGGTCAGCTCCCCAATATATAAGTAAGTAAAGAACATATTTACACGCTTTCAAGAGCTTTTGGCATATGGTGTAAAGCCCATATTTTTACTGACCACTGGACACTCGTAAAGTCATGTGTTCAGAATCATGATGGAATCTTTTATTTCCTAAGATATTTCCTAGTATCTTATTTAAGTTGAATTGACGTGCGATCCCAGGTCAATTTTAAAAAAGTCGATTCCGCCTCACTGCTGATCGATACCAGGACCACCGGTCCGGCACACGACCTTCTAGCCCCCTGCGGCTGCTCAGTTTTTGACCCTTTGAAAATAGAGTTCGCTCGCTCGTTCGTTCGTTTTCTCGTTCGGTTTAAATATACCGTGACAGGGGGTGGAGTTATTTAAAAGTTATGAGAAAAAAAAGGCTACTAATCGAATTGTGAATTTCTACGAAAGAAATAAGTTCACGGATCTTATCTATCAATTTCATATCCCGGGTTGCGGATACTAAGTCTAACATTCTAGGAAAAGGGCGAAACACTAGGATATATATATGCTGCATACGTTACTACAGTATGTCCAGAAATGAATGCCGTCATTCACGATCAATTATTTTGAAAACTGTCTGTTGCATCGTTATGAAATTTTTCCTGCCCTCTTATATTTACCCCCACCCAAGGAATATGTCTTTGATAGGTCCAAAAGCAACTTAAATCATCGAAAGCGGCGACATTTCTTTGATGTTTTGGTGAAAAACTAGTGATTTCTCGCTAACAAACTTGGTTTTACAGTAATGAATGCCCCGCCAATTCAGATGACGACACAAGGCGTATCCGGATTCGTATGGGGGTGGGTGCACTAAAAGAAGTAGCTTAAAAGTCGACAGGGTCGACTGCATTGCACCGGGTTTTTATCCCATATGACTCAGTCTCTTTCCGCAGCGTGGAAAGCGTCGCACAAAGCACGAGCTCCGTAGCTCCAGCGACGACCCTCGGGAGTCTCCAAAAAAATTGCACTCGTGAAATGAAGGACGCGGCCCGGAATCGAACATACAACCTTCGAAGCCCGAGTCAGACGACTTGACCACTTCACCACGGAGAATCCCGAGAGGGGTGCAATGTGTAATATTAGTAAAGACAGAGAATTTACAGAGGCATGGGGTAAATAATGTGTAAATTGACAGGAAAGTAGAAGGAATATATTTCTTACCTTATTTTTCATTTCCTTCTTGCTTCTTCACCTGCTGGTTAATAATGTGTGCACAAGTATTCATGTTAGCTTTTTATATTGAGTTCGTAAAAGCTTCCAAATAGCTGTGCGTTAATATGCGTATGGAGTGACCAGAAATGATACCGCAATTTAGTCATCATGTGTCAATTTTTAAGGATCTGTTCAGGTGTCTGTGTAGTTTATTCACACGTACTCATGGGTGACAGACCCGCTTTGAGTCTTCGTGAAAGATTGTCTACTCTGCTGTTTACCGTTCAGAGACGGAACATGATTACCTGTTTTGCACTATGAAAATAGTTGTCAGTGTCTCTGTAGTGGGCTTTCTTCTTAACGACCAAGATGCTGGTCCTCTTTTCATTGAAGTTTATAGATTGATTCGTATGCACGTGTGTTGTCCCATAATTTGACAACGTGTTTGCTCTCACGTTTCTTGTTATGCCACAATATGTCAGTTTCCACCGCAATATTACTCTTCTGTTGGTATTCAATGCGTTTAGTGTGTGTGTTTTTTTCCCAATACAGTTGTTTGTCACCGCTGAGGGCTTGCGGAATTGAAAATTCATCACTGTGGAATACCAACTGTCGCCATTGACATTATGCTGATGCTGTAATGTTTAGGACCTGCAATTCGTCTGAATAGTTGGAGCAGAATATCCCAGTAAGTGTGCACGTAGATTAAGGTCTGCGATCTGCCCAGACCTTAATCTGTGTCGGACGATTCCAGTAGGTTGATGATTGCTCTCGGTTGTATAAAATTCAATCCATCCTTTCTCCAATAGTCCTCTCCCTCTTTCAACACATGGTCCTCACATTTTTTCCATTAACTTTTATCAATATTTAATAGCGCGGACTGGGTTAGTATCTTGACGTCAGACAATTTGAATGTAGTATTGGCAGCTGCCACTTGTCCTTTAATTTTAGCCCACACACATTCTATAGGGTTTAAATGCGCATTTCCCTTATTTCACGTAGGTATCTGCTTCTCATGGCTCCTAAATGCGGTTGCTCGCAAAGGATATTTCTACCTCTCTTGTACTTTCTAAAAGTGAAGCCTAATGTCCTTATAATTTTCCACAAAGTTGTTTTGGATAGCTCTATGTTATTGTTCTTTCTCAATCAAACCCTCAGTTTCTTACAGTCGCTGTTTCTTTGGCATCCATCATTTTTATAATAACTCGCCTGATGACATCCTTGTCAAAGCTGTCTACAATTGCCTTTCTACCTACCGTTTGCTTATCGCGTGTTGGTTTCATTCCAGATTCTTGCACCCATCGACGAAATGACCGTTTACTCAAACCCAATGCATGCACTGTTCTTTTTTCAGGATTTGTAACAGTATGAAACAGTTTCCTGCGATCAGCTTCTTGACAAAAATATGTGTACAACTTCATAGCGATACTTTGAAGTGTACACAATTTCACATTCAATCCCATTGAACAATATTTACACATTCAAATATTAGCTATTAATATTATATTAATGGTAAAATTTATTTATATATTTATTTATATAATCACGTTTCGTGAAAGAACCCGCACTGAAGACACCTCTGAACAATCCACTTAACTGTGCGCAGTTTGTGCCAAAACGGAAACCACGAGACAATTTTTAAAAAAGCGCGGATGTGTCTTGGTGAAGCTGTAATACTTTTAAAATTATGGACTTAATCTCTGAGGCGTAAATTATATACCGCATATAAACAAACATTGAAATCTGCTGTACAATCTCCAGAACAAAAATGTTTTTGTTGGGTGGACATAATGATAAGGTTATATGCTAAATTTCATAATTTTCCCTCAGTTGGTTACTGAGATATGGAATGTTATATTGGGGGAGAAAAAAATAAACAGACTATAGAGTAGAATATGCATATAGTATACTAGGATATGTTTATAGTCAACTTTAGTATACTTGTGTAGAACATACAAGGGTAAGTTAATAAGTAAGTCACAAATAGGTGTAGAAAAATAACTAACTATGATAACAACTTGAAACCAGTTTATTTTTATACGTACATTGTCCCTTTATTTCTCAACATAATTTCCACCAAAATTGATGCACTTATCCCATCGTTTTATCAGTGCCAAACCGGCCGCATAGAACTGCGTGGTCTGTTTTCTAAACCACGTTTTCATTTCACATTCAACTTCGGCGTCATTCACGCCAAGGTGGGTAGTTAGTGTTTATGCTGACAAATCTTTGTCACGTAAAACGGTGCATAGCTGGGTAGACAAAGTTACGAGGGCGAGTCAATAAGTAAATCACACAATTGGGTAAATGAAAACAAAGCCCGCAGTTCTATGCAGCCGGCTTGGGAGGACCGATAAAACGATGGGATAAGTGCATCAATGTTGGTGGAAATTATGTTGAGAAATAAAGGGACAATGTATGTATACAAATAAATTGGCTTCAAGTTGTTATCATGTGTAGTTATTTTTCTACAGCCATTTGTGACTTATTTATTAACTTACCCTTGTATATAGCATACTTACGTTAGGTTAATTGTATATCCTTTACAGGACGACGCAATCAACCGCAGCAATTTTATTAAAAAAATTTTTTTTTTTGCTGTTGTGATCTCTTAGCAAGTTTACGTTCAGTAGTTTGCCATTGCTTTCTGAAGGACCGGTACCCATAACATTTCGTAAAATCCAACGCAAGGCGGTCTGCTGCCACATCGCCCGCAGCTGTGTTTCGAAAGCAGGTATACGGGATTACGAACTGCGTCCATAACACCCTCACCACGGTGCCGGCTATAGCATACTAGGGTAGAATATTTATAGTATACTTGGATAAAACAACTTTAGTATACTCGAATATAAAACATATAGTATACTTGGATAAAACAACTTTAGTATACTCGAATAGAAAACATATAGTATACTTGGATAAAACAACTTTAGTATACTCGAATAGAAAACATATAGTATACTTGGATAAAACAACTTTAGTATACTCGAATAGAAAACATATAGTATAATTGGATAAAACAACTTTAGTATACTCGAATAGAAAACATATAGTATACTTGGATAAAACAACTTTAGTATACTCGAATAGAAAACATATAGTATACTTGGATAAAACAACTTTAGTATACTCGAATAGAAAACATATAGTATACTTGGATAAAACAACTTTAGTATACTCGAATATAAAACATATAGTATACTTGGATAAAACAACTTTAGTATACTCGAATAGAAAACATATAGTATACTTGGATAAAACAACTTTAGTATACTCGAATAGAAAACATATAGCATATTTGGATAAAACAACTTTAGTATACTCGAATAGAAAACATATATTATTCTTGGATAAAACAACTTTAGTATACTCGAATAGAAAACATATAGTATACTTGGATAAAACAACTTTAGTATACTCGAATAGAAAACATATAGTATACTTGGATAAAACAACTTTAGTATACTCGAATAGAAAACATATAGTATAATTGGATAAAACAACTTTAGTATACTCGAATAGAAAACATATAGTATACTTGGATAAAACAACTTTAGTATACTCGAATAGAAAACATATAGTATAC
>JACEFZ010013871.1:82500-115000 GCA_014155875.1 Cepaea nemoralis | reverse complement strand
TTAGGCCATTCAACATCAGTTCTTTTGGTTTGGCTCTGCTAGCGCAGATCATTTAAGGTATCACGACGTTTTCCATCAGCGTTGTTTGTCTCTGTCTTATCATAATCATCAAGTGCCTCCCTGGCTGGCGTGCGCGATCATGCTTCTCCACAAATTATGATCTCCGAGGTCATGGATCAATTCGTGTGTTGATTCCCTTCCGTGCCATGACACAAGACTGTCGAGAATCTTCTCACACTGTCTTCCTCTATATCTCTTTCCGCGAATCTTTCCGGTTGTCACAACATGTTCCAGTTTGTGTCTTCTCATAACGTGGCCAAAAACACGATGACTGCCTCTTTCTGATGTTTGTGATAAGTTGTCTTTGTGACTCAGCTTCCCTTAAAACATCCTGATTGTTCATTTTGGCTATCCAATTAATTTTCAGCATTCTTCTATAAAACCACATCTCCACGGATTCCAGGGATATTTTCGCCTGTTTAGTAATTATCCTAGGCTTCGCAGGCCGTATGTTAAAACTGGTTCTATGTAACATGCAAGAACTCTTTTTCTATCTTTCAAGCACAGTGACTTATTGCACAACACTTTCTTCATTTGCTAGAATGCAATTTGTGCTTGTCCTATTCCGCTCTTTATCTCAGTGATGCATCTTCCATCTAATGTTATCCATGAGCCTAGATATCTGAATTTCTGCACTTGCCTCACAGTAACGTCAAGTACTTTAATTGTATTGTATTGTGTTGTTGGATGAAGAATGACTTGCGCGATGAATTGGATTAAAGTGAGGAAGAGTTGCGCAATTCGTTGACCTCACTCTCTCGCCTGAGTCCATCTGAATCCAGTGGCAAGACAAGTCAAGACGACTGGAGACGAATACAGGTGCAGTGGATGACCAGGGCGCTCTACGTGCCTTGCTGTGCTCATTAGTTCTTTCTCAGTACTTTAATTGCGCATGTAGGCACACTCTGTTTCTTTGATACCACCATGACTTCTATGTCCTTCTGATAGTTCTGTTGAAATGTTGCATCTTCTTTCCAGAACGTTGCCATCCACCCCAAGCTCCAGGTTGACTTACTACGGCAATTTTACGTTCAGCAGTTTGCCATTGCTTTTTGAACAAGCGGTCAACATTGAAGTCCAAGTGACCGGTATAAGAGTTGAACCCTCTATCCGACCATCAGCGCACGGGAAGTTTAATCACAAAACATTAAACCCTGCTGCCTCGTGAACCTCTATAGTTGTGCATAACGTCCTGTTTCCAGTAGCCTCTTCCAGGCAACCGTTGTCAGCTACTCAGGTAGTCCAAGGTATTCGCAACATTCGCCCCAAGAATCACATCTTCTCTGCCTTCAAGCTCTTCATAATTTATTCGTTAATATTCCATGATTAACTTCCTACAGCAGAATAGGTTCGATGTATGTAACATTTTAATATTGTCTTTTTGACTTTCAGTGAAAGCGATTTATTACATAAGATACTTTTTAAAAATCTTTTATAATGCAGCTTTTAACTGACCTATTTAGCTCGTGAACTCTGCCAGGCATCTTCCATCTGGTGTTATGATTTCCTCTCATTCATCTCTCTCATTATTACTTCGTTATAGAGAGGTAGAAGAGATGCGGCGAAAAAAATACATCCTTCTCTTATTGCTTGCTCTATGCGTTCGTAACTGCTCTCTTTACATCCCATTATAATTGCTGCTACTTATTTTCTGTAAATATTCCGTTCCGTATTATTCTAAAGTCATTCCCATTAATTTTAATTACCCCCACGTTGTGATCATGTCATCGTGTTTAACTTCAGAATATGCTTTGGCATAATCTACAAAACACAAGGATAAGTCTTCTAGTGTCTCTACTTATCTCTCTATTAGATTAAAACAATGTAATCCATTGTGCAGTGGTTCTCAACCTTTTTTGGTCCGTACCCCCATTCACCATATTTTCAGAACGTCATTCTCCTCTCCCCCCCCCCCCCCCTTTTCGTATTTCCTACCTACAAATTTGGCCCGTGCCCCCTTCACCATATTTTCAGAACGTCATCCCCGCCTTTCATATTTCCTACCCAAAAATCCCGCCCTTGCCCCTACACAGTATACGTAAAAATCTAAGCTAAATTTAATAGCACATACTAAAACAAGTCTAGACGTCTACATAAAACATGATTTGTGGGTCTACTTACTTTATAAATTGAATTTTAGATGAGTGAGACGTACAGAACCGTGCAGTATGAAGGGAAAAACAATATCAAGTAATCGGTTCTTCTATAACGCGATGTTGAAATAATCTTAATCTCCCCCCCCCCCACCCCCGGAAACCCTAAAGCTCCCCCCTGGCGGGGGGATATTCCCCACCGGTTGAGAACCACTGCCGTAGTGGATTTAAACACAGAAGATGCAAACAATATGTTGCACGATTTATTGTCTGGCAGATCTCGCTGCATCTCCTCAGGTGCGTACTTCTTCTTCATCTTCTCCTCTTCTCTATTTACCCCATTAAAGTGTTGGAGAAGTGGGGTGCAAAGATCTTTATGTACTGATTCTAATGCTCTTTGTAAGTTGCTATTCATTTCTCTAAGGTTGTTCTTGATACCATCACTCCATCTTGTACGTGGTCTCCCCCTTGCTCTGTATCTATTATATTTCTTCAATGTGGCACTGTGTGCCTACAGACTGCAGCATTACATATCATATGAAGTGAACTGATGAACTATAATTTGACTGAAATATGTCTGACACCATCAGTGATTTCTTCATTCAGTATCGGTCTAAAAATACTGGGCTAGTATCACGAATCCAATACAGGCCATGTCATAAAAAATGGGCATGTAATTGGTTTTGACTAAATCCAACGATACATCATTATTCAACAAAATAGACAGATTCGTGAAGTAATTGATTGGTCTAAACTACCATCTTCAACACATTAGTTAGTTAGTTAGTTAGTTAGTTAGTTAGTTAGTTAGTTAGTTAGTCGACAGATCATCCTCATTGCACATCGAACCATTCAAGTGCTCGGATCCCCTCCTCAGCAAATCCCGCAGCGTGTAGCGGCTCACGACACCAGTTCTGTGTTGGTTAATCAATCTTTTTTGGCTTCCTGCGTAGTGTTCTTGTTTGGCAACACCTCTTTTAATT
Organism: Cepaea nemoralis; assembly: GCA_014155875.1. Taxonomy (NCBI): domain Eukaryota; kingdom Metazoa; phylum Mollusca; class Gastropoda; order Stylommatophora; family Helicidae; genus Cepaea; species Cepaea nemoralis. The sequence goes on along the minus strand of JACEFZ010013871.1, from coordinate 111,864 downwards.
TGCAGTTCTCGCAGTCTGACCATGGTTGTAGAATATCTTCAACACATTGTTCAGCTGTATTCCAGTCTCCGCAATCGATCATAGTAGATCAGTTAACAGTTCGAAAGCGTCGAGGATAAGACGATGACACACTGAGCTATGAAACGAGATAATGTATGACTGGTTGATTGCCTGATTGATTTGTTGATAGATTGATAGGTGATTGATTGAATGGATTCGATAAACATCTACTTTGCACTGTGACATTATCGATTCGTTTCTTTTCACAGTAGAAAAATCATCACTGTGCAATAACTTTGAAGCAACTGCGAAGTTCTCAATTTTGTGGATACAGATTTTCTACCTGCCTGCCTGCCTGCCTGCCTGCCTGCCTGCCTGCCTGCCTGCCTGCCTGCCTGCCTGCCTGTCTGTCTGTCTGTCTGTGCTGGACAATTTTTACGTTCAGTAGTTTGCCATTGCTTTCTGAACGACAGCCTTCAGGAAGGCCTAGAAAAACACCATTGCTAGAAGATCTTCTGGAAAGCCTTCAATAATAATCCAGGAGAAGATTGTCCTCGGCTCTAGCTGAATCAGTGGTATCCTGCTAGGTAAGCTAGCGTTTACAGATGTTAAGCGCAATTTACACATTTCACTAAACATTCAACATATGTGCAATAAGTCGTGAACATCTGACAACACCGATTTCTACAAACAGGGAAATAGCTAACCCAAGAAATGAATAGGTATTGACTGGGGAATCGAAGCAAATGTGTTGTTGCTGCTTTTGTGTGTGCTAGGGGGAGGGGGGGGGGGGGGGTTGTGTGTGTGCGTGCGTGTGTGTACTAGGGGTGGGGGGGGGGGTCGTTCGTTCATTCGTTTTGAAATCCATACACGTACTACTAATGTTAGTAGTTGCCACTAGTAGATTGTGCACTGGACTGATGTGTGCTTGTGAATTAGCCTTCCTTGTTAACCAGTGTCCCTCGCCATCAGGCGAATTCACTCCGACTTATGGGGCACTTGTAATTTACGTCCCCAAATCAAGGACGTGAAGTCAACATTTTAGTCCAACTGACCGGTGTAGATGTTGAACCGGTTAAACATCGGGTGTTTAGGAGCTTGAGCTCTTGTCTGTTCGGCCATGCTACCCTCCAAAATGTTGTTATTAACGCTTACAACAGCACACGCCACCTAAGGTGGCATATGGTACCGTGTAGATCATGCCAGGATCCACTGCACGAGGAATTATATATGCCGGCATGCAAGTCAGTCAGTACAGGTTCTTCTTACACGTATTGGGGCTTGTGGGGTATATAGTGCTAACATCATATTGGTATAGACTGACAGCACTGGATGGGTGATGTTGTCTATGTAATGATGGTCGCCTTTACTTTCCACGACACTTCCTAGCACTCATTTGTCTCGATATGTTAGCCCCGGTCAATTGTATATAATACGCCTCGATGATGTTTCAAACACATGATCATCGTACCGGAAGAGGTTTGTTTGCCACTGCTGAACCGCGTCCGCCATGTTAGATTCTAATAGCTGAAAGTGAAATTAGTTTACATCCTTTCTGTCTTAGACAGAAAAAGACACGGGGGCCGAATGATCTCGAAGGTATGGTGTCCGCTTCGAGTGCTGGAGGTCCCGGGTTACAAGGCCCTGGTGAGGGTCGGGATTTTTTCACGTGGACTTCTAGTAACAAAATTTCCCCTGGTATTCTGGGTAGTGAGATCGGATGCCCGTGTGTATTTTTGCGCATGTAAAATATCCCTTGGCTATTGGAAATCGAAAAAGAGTAGCCTAATGGCGCTGCACGGGCAAAATTTTCGAAGTTAAAAATCTACCCTAAGTATTTAGGATCCTCGCCGGTGCTACGGTGTTCGTGCACTGAGCTGAGATTTCCCAGGACTCATGCTTGAGTTAGGAGTAGAACGGAGCATTATGGGTTACACCCGTATGCCGTGATGTTGATCCGTCGACTAAACTAAACTCTTAGACAACTGTTACTTTGACTATTTCTAAATCAAACATCATTTGTTTATCATTTCTGGTGTATATCTGGAAGGTTTTGATAATGTGTCACAACGGACAGTTGGAAGGGAGAAGAGCAGGGGGAGACCAAGAGAGAACATGCTGGACAGTCTGACATCATGGGATGAAGAAACGTGTGTATGAGAAATGATTGGCAAAACACGAGACAGAAGGCTGAGGACAGATATGATCACCAACTTCACACTGCGCAGTGTATAGTTGTTCCACAGTGATGACACCTCATTTAATGTTTGTGGTCAAGGGTCGCAATGCATATTACTGGTCCAAGCCTGCTTGCAAGCAGTCGCCACGCAATGTTCATATGAGAAATTTTGAACTCTGGGTAAGGTAAACTCTCGATTATAATGCGCACATGAGTTTGGGGCGCAGGATACATTGATGGCCAGATTTGAAAGTTACGTTAAATGTCACAAGTATAGTGCGCACCCTTAATTCGTAAATACAAGTATTTCTTTCACTGATAATGAGACTGAGACGTTGCAACATAACCGTTTATGTTCGTAAGTCAGCAAGATATTTAACATGCCAAATAAATAAATGTAATGTGGTGCCATGAACGAATCTAAAGATCGCCACTTCTAATATAAATTATAATCCATATGCGTAATGTCACTGAACTTGATTGATGGAATGTCGTTTGCTGTGTTCGCATACCAGTACCCTGATGTCATCTATATGTAGGTCAATGGTTCGCAAGCTCTGTAGCCAATAACGTAAATAAGGATGCAAAAGATTAGCATGAAAATGCGATATTGTTAACACCCAACACACTGTTTTTCCCTTATCGTTCAAGACATGTCATGTTAATTAGTACTTAAATAAATATTATATTATGAGAACTAAACTTCTGGACTTTATAGCAAAATGTAGGCCTCCAGAAACTAATCTTGCTTTTACTTGAAGATGAATTCAAGACAACAATCGTGCCCTACAGCACACACACTGAACGTTATTCGCTATGCAGACGCTCACATTTTGTAATGTTTATTATTTGCTTAAGGTTCAAATCAGGACAGCCAGGTAAAAATGGACAAAATTACTTTATTAATTAAATTTGCATCTGTAACTGGAAGAGAAGTTTAGAGGACACATAATACGCAACCTACTCCAGACTACATGCCTTATTCCACATGGCTCACAAATGGACTCAACGTGACCAAACTGGACATGGAGTGGTTTCAGTAGTTGAGACTTCATACGTCCTTTCAGTACAATATACCCGGCTTTGTGGCGACGGGATTGCGAAGGCAATTTGTAATCCCACATACCGCGTTCGAGACACAGCTGCGGGCGAGTGGGAAGCAGATCGTCTTGGGCTGGTCAATGGTATGAGTGCCGGTCGTTTAAAAAGCAATGTCAAACGACAATTTCGACGTCCTGTAAAGGATATGCAACCATCTTTTAGTACAATTTAAGGCCCGTATTCCATAAAAGTAATTTTACAAGTCACTTCTGGTAATTAAACAGCAAAAGAGGAATACCAATATTTAATCCACAGCAAAGACTAACAAGATGGGCATAATACTTCCAAGAACTATGTAACCCCACACACAATAACATAGACAACCTCACTTTTGTGCCTTAAAGCCATGGACAACAAGAACCAAATTTCATCCCTGCAGAAGTCAAAGCAGTTATACAGAAAAGTCCTAAAAACAAATCACCGGGTCCAGATGGAATAACCACAGAAGCTATTCGGGCCTGTGGGGAAACAGGACTTAAATGTCTTACAAGAATTTTCAATATAGCATGGGAAGAAAGAAAAGTCCCAAATGATTGGCAGCAAGCGATAGTAGTATCAAAATGGAAAAAGAAAGGCAATATGAGAGAGTGCGAAACATACAGAGGTATATCATTCCTGAGCCATATAGGGAAAATGTACGCAAAACTATTGGAACAAAGAGCTAGACCCATAGTTGAACAACAGTTAAGCAAAGTACAATTCGGTTTTCGGAAAGGTAAAAGTTGCACTGATGCACTATTTACACTTAGACAAATATGTGAAAAAAAACTATCTAATATAATGACCAACAGAATATTGTGTTTGTAGATCAGGAAAAGGCTTTCGATAGAGTAGACAGATATAAGTTATGGACCATCCTTGAAGACTATGGGATACAAGGACAACTGCTAGAAAACATCATAGCCAATGTACCACTTGAGCCGAAGTGCTGTAAGAACACAAGAAGGTATATCAGATATGTTCACAGTCAATACAGGAGTGAGACAGGGATGTGTTGCTCTCTCCTCTGCTATTTCAATATCTACATGGACAGAATATCCAAAGAAGCGAGCCTTGACAGAACAGATTCATAAAATTTAAACTCTCTTATCCAGATGAAACAACTGATTCATAGGAAATAAATGAGCTTCTATTTGCAGACGATCAGTGCCTGTTTTACAGAGATGAGGGCAGACTACAAAATCACATTAATAATCTGAATTCAACATACAGCAGATACAATATGAGTATAAAGACAGCCAAAACCGAAGTAATGCAAGTTAGCAGATCGATTGGTCCACTAAGTATATTGATAAATAGCACAACTCTGAAACAAGTTAAAGAATTCAAATATCTTGGAAGTATGATCACAGAAGATGGCAGATTAGACAGAGAAATTGAAATCAGATGTCAAAAAGCTAGTGCACTAACATATCAACTATCACCCATACTAAAACATCCAAATATACCCATGTCCGCAAAACGACAGATAATAAGCAGCATATGCACACCAACCCTATGCTACCAATCTCAAACTTGGACTTTATCCAAATCACACTTTCCCAAAATCAATACCTGCGAGATGAGATGCCTGAGGAGAGCTGCCAACTTAAGACCGAGTAAGAAATGTTGTTATCAGACAGACAGTGGGATCAACACCTTGTGCCACAACTGCGATGAGACCAAGAGGACGTCCAAGAAAAAAATGGATTGACGACATCAAAGACATTGTACAATCACACAGAATGACACTATCCAGTGTCGCCCATCGGGCGCTGGAACACAAATTATTCCTCCATCACGACGCTTGACGGCAGAAGTGGAAGATGATGTTGATGATGATGATGATGATTATCTTGATGAAGATGGTGATGATGATGATGATGACTTTTGGTAATTTGCGTGTTAAATATGTGATGGCATTTTCAGTTATGAGCTGATCTGAAGTAATGAGCTTCAAATTAAGACCCAAAATTGTCATCTTAATATGGCGTTTGTAAAAACAGTCGGTTTTTCAACTCGTAACTTAAAAAAAAGTCGCTTAAAAGTCGACAGGGTCGACTTCATTGCACCGGGAGTTTATCCCATATGGCTCTGTCTCTTTCCACAGCTCACACAAAGCACGAACTCCGTAGCTCTAGCGACGACCCACCAGGAGTCTCCGAAAAATTTCACTCGTGAACCGAAAGACACGGCCGGGAATCGAACCCACAACCTTCGGAGCTCGAGTCAAACGGCTTGACCACTTCACCACAGAACTCGTAACTAGGTGATACTACTATTTACAATAGACAAAAACCCCTTCCTTTACCAGGATTCAAACCCCAGGCCCGTAGTGTCTGAACTAGGTGTCGTACCACCTTCCGTCATCAGTCCCATGAGATTTGTCAACCCATAAGATATATACAGCGTTGGGTATGAACGAGTAAAATTAATACAGTTAGTACAGAGTTGGTTAATTAACAACTGAAGAATAACGATGAACGAGAATAAGAGGGAAGCAGGAGGAGGAGGAGGAAGAGGAGGAAGAGAAGGAGAAGAAGAAGAAGAAGAAGAAGAAGAAGAAGAAGAAGAAGAAGAAGAAGAAGAAGAAGAAGAAGAAGAAGAAGAAGAAGAAGAAGAAGAAATAATTGAAAAAAGGGAATGGAGGATGAAGATAGATATAAGGATGATGTGGAAGAGGAGAAGAAGATTGGACAAATAGAATGGAGGATGAAGATAGATATAAAGATGGGGCGGGAGAGGGCCAACAAGAAGAAACTGGAATCGAAATTAGGAGGAGTAGAGAAGAGGAAGAGAACAAGAAGACATATGTGTAGTACCTACATACTTTCCTCAGCTGTTGCGAGTGAGGTTCCGAGATAATTGTAAATTATAGCAAATTATAACTTTCGGATACTCACACGAGGTGTGTTTAATATAAAATCCAGATTTAGAACCTCACAGATAACATGTTGCCTTCTGTTCACTTCCTTCTACGTATGTTAATATTAAACACGACGTGCCCTAACTGTGGAGACTGTTTCCATGTCTCATCACCGCCCTAGGACGATAATCTAACCAGGCGGTATTCTGTTGCCGAGTCTGTGGGTGTGTGTTGTGCGGGCGGGACTTTGTAACCTGGGTTATGATCGATATCAATACAGAGAAGTAGAAACACTAGCCGGTTGGTGAAAATCAATGTACAACAGCTGGACAGGGTTGGTTCAGGTAGGAATGCATGTACGTCTCAAGGTAGGGGCGGATAAAGTGTTAGAGCTACTTGGTTAAGTTATGGAAAGCAGGCTTATAGAACACACCCGCACACCATCTCTCTCTCTCTCTCTCTCTCTCTCTCTCTCTCTCTCTCTCTCTCTCTCTCTCTCTCTCTCTCTCCGTCTCTCTTCCCTCTCTGATGAACAAAAGATGAGTGATTGGAAGGGCCGAATGTAAGACGGGCCTGCGTGCCCAATTTGTTACCCTTTGAAAATAAAGTTCGTTCGTTCGTTCGTTCGTTCGTTCTCTTTCTCTCCTTCTCTCTCTTTAATGTTACAAACTATCGTCTGTCAAGAGTAATCAAGACGACTAGGTGCCAGTACAGTCCGGGGATCCCACTACAGTAAACATTTGCTTGCGTCTTCGTTCCCAGTCTTTCATTGGCAAGCAAGTTATGATGATGATGATGATGATGATGATGATGATGGTTTTAAGCGCGGCCAAGTCTAAAAAAAAAATAAAATAGGATTCATGTAATTTTCAGAATTTTCAGGGCACTGACCTGGAGAAAACGACGGCAGAGGACGGAATGGGTTGCCACAATGCGCCGTGGTGGAGAATATGCAAAGACGTAAGTCTTCAATAACCTGCATTGGGACTATTTTACCGTTACCTATATATATGTTCATAAACATTACACATTTCAACGATCAGAACGATGGCAGATTTATGTATGATTGTTAAATCATCTCTGAAATGGCGTGAACACACAATGGTATTTCACTAATACTGCATTAGTCATCAACGACCAAAGAAATGAATCATTCAGGCAGGTTTTCCCACTACTAAATTTAAATATGTTTGACTATATACAGTAGTCCAGTGGTTCTCAACCTTTTTGTTTTGGCCCATGCACCCCTTCACCATATGTTCAGAATATCAAACCCTCCCCCCCCCTTTTTCATATTTCCTCCCTACAAATTTTCCCCGACCCTGCATAGTATACATAAAAATGGAAGCTAAATTTAATAACACAAACTAGATCATGTCTAGACGTCTACATAAAACGTGATTTGCGGGTCTCAATTAATCATGTGCCATGCCGGAAAGCGTGGAAGGTCATGACTCGCCATTTCACTCGATCACCAGAGTCGTGGATCAGCTCAGTGTTCCTGTCTCGTCCGTGCCATGTGGCCAAGCCATCCAGGTATTTTCCTCTCGGTCTTCCTCTTGGTCTGTTCCCTTCGATCTTGCCAGTTGTCACTAAGTTCTCCAATCCATTTCTTCTCATAACATGTCCAAAACATTTTGACTGTCTACGTCTAATTTCTCTAATAAATTTGCAATTTTCATTTGTTTCCTGTAGTACTTGGTCATTGGTTTTTCTGTCTGTCCATGGTATTCTTTGCATTTTCCTCAGAAACCACATTTCTGCAGCTGTCAGATGTTTTTCAGCTTGACTGCTCATTGTCCAAGTTTCATATCCACACAAAAGAACAGGCTCTATGTATCCCCTCAACACTCTTTTTTCTCGTTTCAATTGACATCTTCTTATTGGTCAGAATGTTTTTCATCTTGCTAAAGGCTACTTTCGCCATGGCGATTCTTGTTCTAATCTCTTCAATCCATCTCCCATCAGATGTTTTGACTGTTCCGAGATAATTGTATGGATTCACTTGTTGAAGAATACTCTCATTTACATGTATATTACATTGTGGTACTTCATTCTTCCTAGTGACGACCATAACCTGTGTCTTTTTACAATTTAATTCTAACCCCAGTTGTTCACTGTGTACAACAACCGCATCTACTAATTGTTGCAGATCCTGTGCATTGTCTGCAATCAACTGCATATCTAATGTTATTGATGTTTCGTCCTCCAATGCTGATTCCATTTATATCTTCTACATTTCTGAAAATATTCTCACTGTATAAGGAAAAAAGATCTGGAGACATTACACATCCCTGCCTAACACCTCTCCTAATAGGCTGATATTGTCCCACTTCATTATCAATTCTTATGGCAGCTTGTTGTTTCCGATATATGTTTTTTATAAGTCTAATGTCTTTCCCATCAATTTGACATGTCTAACTCTATCAAAAGCCGTTGTGTAGTCAATAAAGCAAGGATGTAAGTTGTCTACTTATGATATAAAATGAATTTCAGATGGGCGAGAAGCTCTGAGGGGAAATTCCCCACCGGTTGAAAACCACTGCAGTAGTTGTTTAGTCTTTCATCCGTTGGGGTTAGTGCCGTGACTAAAATTCCGTCTTGACTCCCCCTCTTCCCCGGTCTCAAACGCTAGTCAACGACCACATGTTTGGTGTCTTTTTTAACACCTGTCACCTTTAATAAGCTCATCCTGTAGTGAAAAACACCTCCACAGGGAAGTCCTACAAAGGTGAATCATCTCAAGTAGGGCGTCAGACAAACACCGAACATGCCTGTCTTGACAGCACTAGAAATGTGGTAGAGAATTTACTCGCGACAGTAACAGGGGCGGCCGGTGCGATAGTAGATAGCCGACTGATCGGGTAATGAGCACGGCCGGGCCGGATTTCGAAGGTTGGGCTCGTTGCTTGCCAAAGTGAGGAACAGATTGGCTACGTATTCCTCTTTGTCCTCGGGACCAGAAAATGTGATGGTGCTATCACATCACAGACTCACAGCTGGAGACTGTTGTAATTTTTGTTTTCTTTTTTTCTGTCATTGTCCGGGTTTGGCATCGGTAGCATGAAGTTAGTAGAAAGATTGTGTTGTAGAGTGCATATATGGCATATGTCGTTACGTGTTTGTTCTTTTATATTATTGCCTTTTATAAAATAAGTGGTTTGCCTTATTGCATCTATTCTCGATCTCGTCTTCTGATTTGACATTTGATAATATTATATTTCCCAATTACTTGAAGCTCTTTACCTTTTTTCAGGAGTGTTTCTTTTACATGAATATTTGTTGTTATTTTTTTTTCTTTAGTTATAGTCATTACTCTGTTTTACTGATGCTAATTTTCATGTCATGTTCCTTGAACACTTCGTTTAGACTGTTTATATGGATTTGTAATTCTGCTTCTCATTTTGCAATTAGTGCTTGATCGTCCCCATATAGGTAGTTAGTAAATGGTGTAATTTGACGTTTGTTCTTCTTCAGTGTTCTGTTAATCACGTGGATGTTGTTATGGTCTCTGTTTGGCTCTGTTTATTTGCACTATGCTGTCTTTCTTTTAAAGTTGCATATTCCCTTACAGGACGTTGCAGTCCAACACCAGCAATTTTTCAGCTGTTGTTGATGTTCTTGATAAGATTACGCTCAGTAGTTTGCCATTCCTTTCTGAGCGACCTGCTCACATACCCCGAAAGTAACCACCGCGACGCGTTCCGCTGTCGAATCTCGCGCAGCTGTGTTTCTCACGTGGATATACGGGATTACGGAAAGAGTCGTTAACCTCCTTCGCCAGGAAGACCTGGCATATGCATGTCTATATAGGTTATAAACAAGAGTGCGGGACAGGACACAACCTTGTCGTACTCTGGATCTTATCGGTGAAGGGTTCTGAGTGTCCTCCGTTTGTTGTTACCGCGCATACGCTGTTGTTTTATAAGAATTTGTATACGATTATAAGGTGTGTGCCCACCTCATATCTTTCAAGGATTACCCACGGCTTGTTTCTATCAGGACCCAAACTGAATAAAAGACACATTTTCCTACACGTTTTCCACACATACATTTTAGTGCAATACTACACACGCGTTATTTGAGTTAGAAGGCAATACTGGAAGTGGCTAATTAACGCAAGCACGATGGACAATATTGTCGACTATTGCATCTAATTAATGGGAAAATCGATATTACGTGACAGTCAAGATTCAGGTTGATTGATAACCTGTAGGCGTGTGAATACGGGAGGGACCCTTTTACAGAGCTTAAGGCGTATTGGGTATGATGGAAAGTAAGGACTCTACTTTCTATCCGTCCGGCTTGTGTATTACCTGGATCTCTCTCTCTCTCTCTCTCTCTCTCTCTCCTCTCTCTCTCTCTCTCTCTCTCTCTCTCTCTCTCTCTCTCCCCCTCTCTGTTGTGTTTGTGTTTCTCTCCCCCTACCTCTGTGTTTCTCTCCCTTTCTCTCTGTGTTTCCCTCCCCCTCTGTGTGTGTGTGTTTCTCTCTGTGTGTGTTTCTCTCTCTCTCTCTGTCTCTCTCTCTCTGTTATATCAACTCATCACCCATCTTCTCTACCTGGCTACCTAGCTATCTAATTATTTCCCTGCCTGTTTGTCTGCCTGTCTGCCTGTTTGTCTGCCTGTCTGCCTGTCTGTCTGTATGGCTGTATTTCTGCCTGTCCGCCCGTCTGTCGGTCTTTTAATTAGTCTATCTGTCTGTCTATCTGTAAGTCTTTGTTCAGTTAGTTTGTCTGTCTGTATATCTGTCTGTTTCCCTGCCTGCCTGTTGGTCAGCATGCCTGTCAGTCTGCCCGTCTGCCTCCCTGCCTGTCGGTCTATTAATTAGTCTAACTGTCTGTCTATCTGTTAAGTCTTTGCTCAGTTAGTTTGTCTGCCTATCTATGTGTTTTATATACCTGTCTGTCTATCTATCCATCTGCGTGAATGCCTTTTTACAGAGATAAATTAATTCTGCAGCTGGTCTTACACTGTTTAAACTCCCCATCCCAGAAAACAATTAAACATACTACAACAGCTTACACACAGAAAGCACAGTTCTAGCGAATCTCAAGACACCATGTGTTCATACATGCAGTTCAAGCACACGTTGACACCAGTTATTACACGGTAAATAAACAATTAAAAAAAAAGAGTGAAGATACCCTTAAATTACACATAGAAAGATAATTAATTTCTCTCGGGTGAAGGAAAACATTAAATTACACACGCGCGCGCGCACGCACGCACTCGCGCGCGCGCACAGACACACACACACACATGTACAGTAAAGTAAGCAGTAACAAGTAAATACAGTGCATAGCAAATTTGTAGGATGATGATAATGATGATGCTGATAATGATAACAATAAGAATAACAGCAACAACAATGAAATACACATGTTTCTTACCCATGTTTACTTCTGCTAAATCCTGATATCGTTTGTTGACCGTTGTGCAGTTTGTGACCTCCACTTGTTATATATATATATATACTTTCAGCGTGCAGTTTATAGTGTTTTGTCTAGCATATCAGCAACACAATATGGCACATTTCTCTTTTTCTAAAATTGTCACTTTAATGTAACAGTGTATACAATCGCCTTTATTTGAAACAGAGGCAAGTTAAATATTTACAATCCACTGAAATATACTGAAACAACTTTCGTATATACACCAAGCTATTAGAAATAAATAAGTAAATGCAGTCAACGATGAAACTAGAACATTATATACAACAATAAGAAAGAGACAAACATCTTTCTTCGGTCAAGTGATAAGAAGAGAGACATTGGAGAACATTGTGACAACTGGAAAGACCGAGGGGAAGAGAGGCAGACCAAGAGAAATGATGCTGGATGGATTGAGACGGTGGCATGGGGGGGGGGGGGGACTATCATCAGCAGAGTTGATCCAGAACATCAACAAACCGAGATCTGTGAAGAGCCATGAACGCCTACGCCAGCTGGGAAGGCACTTGATGATGATGAGTCAACGGCAGTCACTTCTAACAATCCTCCGATCCTAGTAATTAACTACAGCAAAGAACCATTTTACACACATTAAGGAGCGTTGGGCATAGAGTGCTAGACCCATATTTCTATGGGCATGTCAGCGCCAGTGGGTGATGGACTCAACATCGACCGGGCCGTCTGGACTTCCCAAGACAATTACTGGAACCCATGTAGGCCGGTTAGACCTGGGAGCCCAGGTCAGTTTCGAATATTCCAGATGGGGTTCGAGACCATGACCACCGGGCGGATAGGCGAGCGTTTTGCTACTGCGCTACCACGGCTCCGAGTATTTGTGACATAGAGACAGAAGTTGATAGAGGGAACATATTTGAGATATTAGATACAGAAGATGATAGAGGGAAGAGATTTGGGATATCTTCTTCTTCTTTGCGATCATCCGGAGTGTTTTTTTTTCCAGATGTGATTGCGGTGTGTCTGTTATGCGCCGTTGGGCCAAAACCCGTAGGCCAACACAGCCGCTTAAGCGTGCTTTTTTGACCAGGTAGCATTCCTGGGAGACTCTCACTGTTTGCGGTACCGCCCACAACCGAGCTGGCCAAGTTGGAACGGGTTAAGACAACGGTCGTCCCTCAAAGGAAGGCAGGGACAGTCCACGGCATTTTCCGCCATCCAGGGCGGCTTCCATAATTGCAGGGCCGGCACATAGCGCCCTGGTGCTGGGCTCACCGAGGGATCGTCACGTCCTGCTCATGGCTGCTTCAATTCCTCACTTCAATATATTGGGCTTTTCGTTCGCCCCGAGCCGTTCCTGCACAGACCAGACTGGTCTGCAGTCAATATCCACTCAGCGAGTTTTTCGGACATGTGCTTATCGCTGTATCCGTCAGTGCTGTTCCAGACACGTCGGACATTCGGAAACTACCTAGTCAGAGCTGTTCCGAACAAGAGCGGCATTCGGAAACTAGGTAGCTGCTACTAGCACGAGGGAAGACTAGCTTTTCCGGTCACGAAAGACATTTCACTCGGACGTAATTGCGTAGTGCCATTTTTATTTTGCCGCCCGTAGGCTGACACTTCCGGCTTCCGCGGGCATTTTTGATGAGGTTAGCCTTCCTCGGGTTTCGAGACTCTTATTTCGACTTCCACACAGCAAGCTTTCACTTCGGGCTGCCACGTAATGGATTTGCAAGACAGGCGTTCCATTTCGTGTCAAAGAGACAATTTTCCACCTTTGACTACACTCACTCTGTGAGTACGGTTACAGACTATCTACGGGACGTGCGACCGAGGTGTTTTTCCACCTTTTGTACACCGCTCACGAGGTAGGCTACATGTGCTGCCGGCTCAGCACCTTACCTCCGTGCGTCTGTGGGCGAGTAACGGTCAGACCCTTTCATCCGGGGATACCTCATATCCCCCAGCTAAGAGCCATCGAATGTATCTGCGCCAAGCATGTAGCGTGCTCAGCACCTCACCACAATTTTGATGTAGGTATGTGTCGGCCTGGCTCTCAAATCCGAGGGTTTATGGCTTAGAGACGTTCAGCCATACACCTCGACTGGGAGCCTTAGAGGTTATGTCGGAACTGAGATCTTTTGGAATCGTTTGCCTGATTTTGACTGTTATCCTCAGTCTACCTGCAGAGCAGCAGGTTGTGTCTCTCTTAGTCTGGTCCCTATCCCAAGAGCTGTCCGATATGTAGTTTTCATCCATGGGCAAGCACATGGGGTCGATGGGACACGCAAGCTCCCCCACCACGGCAAGGTGGAGACACATCGGGGGAGGATTGGGATATTATAAACAGAAGTTGATAGTGGGAAGAGATTTGGGATATTACAGTCAGAAGTTGATGAGGGGAGAGATTTGGGCACATTAGAGGCAGAAGTTGATAGATGGAAGAGATTTAGGATATTAGAGACTAAAGTTGATAGAGGGAACATATTTGGGATATTAGATACAGAAGTTGATAGAGGCAAGAGATTTGGGATATTAGAGACACAAGTTGATAGAAGGAAGAGATTTATGATATTAGAGAAAGACGTTGATAGAGGGAAGCGATTTGGGATATTAGAGACTTAAGTTGATAGAGGGAAGAGATGTGGGATATTGCAGACAGAAGTTGATAGAGGGAAGAGATTTGGAATATTAGAGGCAGAAGTTGATAAAGGGAAGAGATTTGAGATATTAGAGACAAAAGTTGATAGATGGAAGAGATTTATGATATTAGAGACAGAAGTTGATAGAGGGATGAAATTTAGGATATTAGAGACAGAAATCGATAGAAGGAAAAGGTTTGGGATATTAGAGACAAGCTGATATAAGGAAGAGATTTAGGGTGTTATGGACTTGCAAAGCCAGTGAGAGATGATGCTACCTTGGTTGACGGAGTGGAGCGGAAGACTATCAGCGGTGTAACATATCAGGAGCATATAAGACACATTTTGTGTAACAGGATGGCTTTCGCAGCCTGACATGGCACAATGTACTGCTGTCCTAGATTGTGGTAACAACTGTCTAGGTTAGCAGAAGTCGCAAAGAATAATTTGAACAACAAAATTTAAAGTAACAAAATGGAAGAGAGTTGATAAAGATCAGAACTGTGTGAACAAGAAGACGTTACATTTATAACTAGGACACTGCGTATTTCATCATCATCAGGTGCCTTGCCGGCAGGCTTGGGCGACCATATGCTTCTTCACAAATTGCGATCTCCAACGGGCCGTGTAACAATTCGTGTGTTGACTCCCTTCCGTGCCATGACACAAGACTGTCAAGAGTTTTCTCTCACTGTCTTTCTCTATCTCTCTTTCCACAGATTATATATATATAGCATCCTAGCATAATAATACCTAGCATAGTTTAAGACACCTATCATTGTGTCAAGACACCTAACCGTCTCTACAGACACCTGCACATGTGTTCAATACCAACAATTCTTTAAAGACACATAGAGATACTTAACATTACATAAAGTCAC
Source organism: Cepaea nemoralis (assembly GCA_014155875.1). Classification (NCBI taxonomy): domain Eukaryota; kingdom Metazoa; phylum Mollusca; class Gastropoda; order Stylommatophora; family Helicidae; genus Cepaea; species Cepaea nemoralis. The sequence continues at coordinate 96,805 of JACEFZ010013871.1, read as the reverse complement.
CTAATGTTCTGTAGCCACATTCTAACGGTGTGTAACGATAAATATCATTCCGTAAAGACATCCACATTGTCGTAAAGATACCTAACACTGTGAAGATACTTGGTTAAGAATTTTTCCTTCTATTTCCATTTCACATATTGGTGACACATCTTTCTTTAATAGCACCATTGCTACTGGTTTTTTCATTTATATTCAAGGAGAGTCATTGAAAGAAATACCAACGAAAGAAATACCAAACATTCTGTAAATGTATCCAACATTATGTACATACACCGAACATTATGCAAAGATACCAAACATTGTGTAAAGATACCCATCATTATGTACAGATACCCAACATTGTGTATAGATACCCAACGCTCTGTCAAGATATCAACATTCTGTAAACATACCCAACATTCTCTACAGATATCAAACATTATGTAAATATATCAACCATTATGCACAGATACCCAGCATTGGTCTGCAAGGTGTGGAATGCGCCTGGCCCTGCAGCCAGCAGGGTTAGGATCGGCTAGCCTCTCCCATGAGGGGTGAAGAGCGAAAATTAGTAGCCTGCCGATGACCCGCAGACTACACAAGTCAACCCCAACCTCCGCGTGGTGCAGACCGGGCAACCATGACCGCGAGGTCATGGGCTAACGGGGCTATGGCTCGCCATAGGGGATGGACTCCCTGTGGTCAGATTAGTGTCCTACACCTGCAACTGGCCTAGCAAGCCGGCAGGGGATCTTCATACTACTCGTAGATAAACTAAGAAGTATAAACGGACTGACCCAAACGGATATCGACCCGGCAATGTTAATGGACCACGAGATAGATCAGCGACTCAAAAAATAGGCACAATGAATGTCTGTGGTTTCAATAGTAAAGAAGAAGAGCTTATAGAAACAATGGAAGAGAGGAAAATTGGACTTTTGTTTACTCTGGAGTAGAACAGCAAGAAAGGGCAAGACACGGTGTTGGAATAGTCATCGAACCACGGCTAGCAAGAGGAATACTAGAAATAAAATATATATCAGAAAGAATCATAACAGTGAGAATAAAAGAACAAACAATTACAACACATGTACAAATATACGCACCATGTAATGCAAACAATAATGAGTAAGAATGCGAGGACTTTTACGAAGACATACATGACGTGCTAAATAAAATAGGTAAGCAGGACAATATAATAGTTATGGGAGACTTCAATGCAAGACTAGGACATAACAGAGTGGGCATAGAAAAACATCTGGGAGCATTTGGTGACAAGCAAAATGAAAGGAATGATAACGGAAGTAGACTATTGGAGCTCTGCAGCCAACACGACCTCTATATAACAAACACATTCTATAAACATAAGGATTCACAAGTATACACCTGGTATAAATAGAACGATCTAGATACTAAAAGCCAAATTGATTTTATATTAACAAGAAACTACAGAAAGAGAAATATATTAGATGCAAGGGCAGTGCCCAATTTCAGTATAAACACAGATCATAAAGCAGTCGTTGCCACAATAAGAACAATCAGAAGAAGAAAACAAAGAGCAGGAAAATACATGCCATGCGAATCAGTAAACTTAAAAAACCTTAAAGACGAGGCAGTAAGAGAAAATTATGAGAAAGAACTAACTGAACTCTTTGAAAAATTACCCGCAGAAAGAAAAAACAGTGGAAGAAGAATGGGAAATGTTCAAATCAAGCATTTTAAATACTGCAAAAATAACATGTGGAACCACGAAAAAACGCAAAGCACGGTTAAAGAAAATAACAAGTTGGTGGAACGCAGAAGTAAAGGAAGCGGTAAAAGACAAAAAGGAAAAATCTAAAAAGTGGTTGAAGAGCAAACAGGAATGTGATTACATAGAATATAGAATAGCGAGAAGACATGTGAATAGAATAGTAAAGAGGAAAAAACAAAAAGACTGTGAAGAGTATGGAGAAACCCTAAATAAAAACTACAAGGAGGCAACTAGAAACTTCTACAAAAAGGTGGGTGCAATGCGAACCAGAGGAGAACCCTTTGACCCAACTGAAATAATTAACAGCGAAAATGGAGAACCAATAAGTGAACAAAAACAAATCCTAATAAGATGGAAGCAGTATTTCGAACAACTTCTCAACATCCCATCAGATGTCACAGGAATTCAAGAGACCTATACAGATGTCACCGAAGAACTAGAACCAGACATACTAAAAGAAGAAATTATAGAAGCCATCAGATTAGCCCCATTGAACAAATCACCGGGACAGGATGAAATACCAAATGAACTAATTAAAGCAGCAAGAGAAGTAGGAACAGCTTGGCTACATAGACTATTCAACCATGTTTGGGTAGAACAACAGACACCACGAGACTGGGGAAACGCCATAATTATCCCAATTTGGAAAAACAAAGGCAGCAAAAGAGACTGCACACAATACAGAGGCATTTCACTGTTGAGTCATACTGGGAAAATATTTTGCAAAATTCTAGAAAAAAGATTACGAACTACTTTAGAACCCCAGCTAAGCGAAACACAGCTTGGATTTAGGAAAAACAAAGGATGCACAGATGCCATTTTTGCTCTTAGACAACTTATAGAAAAATCAATCGAATTCAATGAAACACTCTACTTAGCCTTTGTCGACCAAGAAAAGGCATTCGATAGAGTAGATAGAAACAAGCTGTGGGAAATCCTTAAACAATATGGAGTGAGTACACATCTAACAAACCTATGTAGAAGTTTATACAACAACAGTGAATGCATAGTGAGAGCAACTGGAGGACACTCAGAACCCTTCACCATAAGATCTGGAGTACGACAAGGTTGTGTCCTGTCCCCTCTCTTGTTCATAACATATATAGACAACATATGTACCAAGCAGAGACAGCAAGAATACCGCATGACGAGAACACAGAAGAAGAACCATCTGCAAATCTAACCATTAGAGAACTCCTGTTTGCGGACTGACCAAGCACTAATAGCAAAATCAGAAGCTGAATTACAAGACCACATGAATAGTCTAAACGAAATGTGTAGGGAACATAACATGAAAATTAGCACAAGCAAAACAGAGGTAATGACTATAACTAAAGAAGAACAAACAACAACAATTCACCTAAACGAACATCCCTTGAAACAAGTAAAGAGTTTCAAGTACCTAGGAAGTATAATATCATCAAATGGCAGATCAGAAGACGAGATCGAAAATAGGTGCAATAAGGCAAATCAACTCATTGGACAAATGGCACCAATACTAAAGAACAAACATGTATCAATAACTACTAAGAAAGCACTTTACAACACAATCTTCCTACCAACTCTATGCTACCAATGCCAAACCTGGACAATGACAGAAAAAGAGAAAAGAAAAATCACAACAACAGAAATGAGGTTCCTGAGAAGAATACTCAACGTATCAAGAAGAGATAAGATCAGAAATGAAGAAATCAGGACTAAAGTGGGGGTTAAAGCAGAACTAGATTTTATCAGAAAACAGCAAGTCAAATGGTTTGGCCATGCAAGTAGGTTACCAGTCAACAGCATACCACAACAAGCAATGATGTAAAGACCAGATGGAAACAGAGGAAGAGGCCGACCACGTAAACGTTGGACGGAGGGAATAGCAGAGTCCATGGGAATATCGATATATGAAGACCATACTTGGGCACTCTCACGAAGTTTATACTTCACCTCGACACCGCAAGGTACAAGAGGAACATGATGAGATGAGATGAGATGAGACCCAACATTCTGTAAAGACAACTAATGCCGACATCCAACACCCAAGATTCCATGCAGAAGCCCAAACTGGGGCGTCATTAGTTTTACAGTAGGGCAGTCAGAAAGATCAGAAACGCTGCAGTGACAGCCGGGAGTATCAAACAGCCACATAATGCACGGATAATTGATGGACCGGCTGGTGAAGTAGGGCATAAAGAAGCGGGAAAGCATGACTTTGCTACCTCATCCCTGACTTGGCATTATTGTCAGTGAAAAAGAAATACTTTTGCCCAGTGCCCACATTACACAGTTATAGAAATGGGACGCCTAATCATGTGAATATAGCGGTGAAATGGGCTACGATGCCGTGTGAAAGTTTGGAATTCACTCCTAGCCCTCTTGCTTCGATCATGATTAATGGAAACCAGTGGCGCCCAAACTATTCCTGACGCTTCTTCTTGATTTCTAGGTCACATTCTTTGCGCCCCTTACACAAGCATGAGCCTTTTCCGTGTGCCCAGGCGGTCATAATTTACCATCTCACACGCACCCTAATCTTGGATTAAGTCTGCAGCCTTTTCCTTATTATACCATTCGGCCACACCATCTGTGACATACTGTCTCCAGTCGCACCAGCTTACAGACAATTATTTATAGCGGTTCTTGGAAAGACTGATTTCATGTGTGAGAGACTGGCACTACCTTTTATGGGAAGGAATGCCCGCACTCAGATAGAGGCAAGGAATGTGCCCATAGCTCAGAATAGCCTGGAATAATCTGGTAAAACTTCCAGGCGGGACCAGCCATATTCACTTGAGTCTAGCAGTTCGAACCATGTAGACGTGTGTTTTTTCCCGGGAGGGTGTAGCCCCTTTTTGGGGGGGCTATTTTCGCCTCTATGTTGCATTGGTGAGCATAATTATGTTTTTTGAATGATAAGATTTGTGTTAACTATTTAATACAATCTTTGTTTGATATGAGAAGTCATACTACATTTCATGTATGTATTTTGGTGGACTTTGCTACGGCATCCTTACTTCTGTAAGAAAGCCGGCCTGAGGTTTTAACGTCTATCCATGCCACGGTCCTATATTCCTATGCTTACAATTATTATCCCATTCTTATCATGCTATGATCAATACTTCATCTTCTTTTGAAGAGTATGATGTCTCTGTAAATTCTGTACTGTGTCTGCAGAGGTCAATCTATCTTCAACTTTGGTTCACTCCCAATTCAGGGAAGAACTTCGCTTTACTTGACTTATGCCTGGTAGAGTGTTCAGGTGTTATATAATGCCTTTGTTAAAGATTCAGTTACTGTACGCACCTATATATAATGTGTGTGTGAATCTTTACTTTATCTGTGTGCAGAATATGCCGGGGGCAGAAAATATATTGGGTGTGTATGACAGCCTGGGGTCACAGATAAGACACCCCATTGCTTTTGTCGAATTTTGGTGGATCATGGATGTCGTGGCTCAATCATATTTATGAGAACGGTTCACATACCTAAATACTCATTTTTTTTCCTGCCGTAAATCGTGCAGTGTTAGCCACTTGCCGCTATGACAAGTCATTGGCGCCAATATGGCCACCCCTTCGATTTTAATCACACACCCCACCCCGTGCATGTTGTATAACAGATTGTGTCCTCCAAATTAATGGAGTGTTCGTAGGTGGGAGGATGTCCTCTCCCTATATATGTTCCGTTGTTGTCTCTGTGAGTCTTATGAACTTGCGTGATAAGCTAGTATATTTATGGCTTGTCATTTTTTGATTTGCAGACAATTGAGGCAACCGACGGGGAACAGTTTGGTCTGATATTTGGCTAGATCTAAGCCGCTTTTTTTGTCTACACCATCTTGATGATTTTTTTTCCAAGTCAAAACAGTATTGGCTTGGTTGTGCAGAGGAGATGTCACTCAGCACTTAGGGAACCCTGGCATTACTTCCAGGAAATGGGAGGCCGGGGGAAATAATCCCCTATTTTTCATCAAGACCTGGACGAAACTCCAGACGGAGTTATCTCCATTTTTTGGTTCACCTACTCAATGGCGGGTGAAGAGAGATGGCGCCCATTTTATCCCTGTAATATCAGGAAGTATATTCTGCAACTTATGGACTGGAGGTGTCTCTCGATGTGAAGAGTCAGATGCACTGGAGTGAACTATAAACCAATCCGAATCTTCTTGTTTATTACGATGTCCCTCTGCGACATTGTGGATTCATCTTTTTCTTGCGACGAAGAATGGTACCCACTTATGAGACGGGAGATCGCCTATATCTATATGTTCAGCCAGCGATGACACCAACGCATAGAGAGAGTTTTTTTTCCGGTCGTTGGAGACCCCAGCGACTTTGTTGAGAGTCTGTGCTTTATACGTTCCAGAATGTTGGCAGGGCACAGACGGAATGGTTCTTTCCTTCTGAGAGGTCGTCATCATTTGTATTTAATATGAACCCAGCTACACTTCTCTAGGGTTGTTAAATGTCGTGCTGAGACATTTGAGACTTCATCGTTTTCCCAGATTACGCATGCACGTCTTACCAATTACTGGAAATCACCTGGAGAGATTCAACTGGCTTCTGACCCATACTCAGGGAGAGTCCTTCCTTTATCAACATCCTCCAGTACGTCGTTGGAGCATTCGTGCTACAACTTGTCCTAACTGATGGACGTTTTTATCAAGGGTTGCAATCCCTTATTTTATGCAGATATAGTTTTATCCTCTCGAAACCAAGTCCAGATTGAGTGATCCAGACTTCAAGTCATGCACCATCATCAATTTTATAGAAGGGACCATTTGAGAACAGTTCCTCTTTTTTGTTGGTCAATCATGACTGACTTTTATCAATAACAACGATCCGCCTCACCATTACCTTGATCAGTATCCAGAGAACCTTTGTTTACCTCAGTGGCACAGTGTGAAGTTTGGTCAAAGGTGAGATGGGGGAGAGCCTCGATTCCAACAGTAAATCAGATGAAGCGTTTGCAAAGACCAGTAGCAGAGTCATCAGAAGAATTGTGGGAGAATAGAGACAGGGGAGAGAAGTCCTGTGTGTGGGGAGTAGTTACACTAATGACATCTGCACCAGTCAGATATTTGAGTTATGTTCTGGTTGGTTTTTTTTGTGTGTGATTTACATCATGTAGGAGTGGGGAAGAGAAGAGGAGGAGGGAGTGTTAGGTGATAATGTAATTGATTTGGTTGATGTGTAGATAGAATGAAATAGAGACAGAGTCTCAGATACCAGCTTATGAGTCTGTCAATAAACATATATGTTCGTCAGGAGAGTTTTTCATTGTCTACGTGACCAGTGTTACACTGTTTGTTGTCGTAGATAAATGTGCTACTGTGTTTATATATATATGTGCAGAGAATCCAGTGGGAGGTCGACCAACACACAGTCTCAGATATTTTATTCAAGGATAACAACTTGATAGAGATCTGTGGTTAAGTGGCCTATTCTCTGTCGTAGTCTTCAGGAAAGTAGTACCTTGTAATGTGGGTGGAGTCTATTCGACCATCATCCCATTCTTCTTTCAAAAGAGCCAATAACTACTCTATTCCTGGAGTCTTTTGGGAAAGAAACTGTCTCGAATCAACTGCCTATTCGGCGAACCTGAGGGACCAAATGAATCATATACCCTAGACTTTATTTCAGCCCATTGTATATGGTGCTCACACTTATTATCCCACATAAATTGGGTCGCTCGCCGGGGGATTGTTTTCTTCCCTCTTTCAATATGATCGAGTTCAGATTCTTCCTAATAATTTCAGGTTGCTGGTACTGACCTGGAAAATTCTATGTTATCTCACAGGTGGAGCGGCGTTGAGTTGATAGATTGTTCATGTGACGTCATCTGAGTAATGATGTTCACTGATGGTGTTTTGATGGTCCGTAAGTGTATTTTGATTATGTGAGAGTTTTTATATCAACATCTGATCACATATGACCACTTATGTGTATTAACTAGTTGTCAAATTTTTTGCCATGTGATTTGTGCCAACATTTGTGCCATAACAATCTGGTATTATTTTAAATTGGTTGTATTTCACCAGCAACACAAAGGCAATCCCTATTTTTTATAGGACTTAGGCAACTAGTTCATTTCCCGTAAAGCTTCTTGTAAAACTTTTTTAATACCCATATATTTGGTTAGGAAGCCAGCGGGAAAAATTATATCCATCATTTTAATAACCCTCCTAGGATATATAGAGTAGGCCAAGAGTCCCCGTCTTATTGTTCCACTGTAGACAGAAAGGAAGGCGCAACAGTATTTTTACCGAGCGTAAACCCTAGTCGGGAATTCCGATTTTTTTTTCTTCATCCCTTTCGTTATAATCTACCAGTGTGAACTGCCGGCGGCGTAAGGTAGGGAACATTCTTCGGGACAACCCATGACCTTATTTGCCACATCCGGTGTATAAATAGATCAGCACCGTAACTTTTGGGCTGGTCGACCTTTTGTGTCTCTTTTGGCACAGAGGTTTTTTTTCAGCTGCATTTTGCTTAGAAGGGTTGTGCTAACCCTATCGAAAGGCGGGTAGTTGAATTTATCGGGAACCTTTAACAAGACGTCTCGTAGCTTTTCGCAATAGAAGTTACATCAACTTCCTATTTTGGGACCGTCAAATAAGAGTTAGTGTGTACTCATATCATCAGATATGTGATCGCCTTATCCCGATTTATGAGAAGTAGTCGTACGTCCTTTTTACGAGAGACCCCACCTATTTACTCTCCAATTTACAAAGGGATGACACAGCCCGTGGCGTCGACTCTTTTCTTTTATCCTCGTTTCAGGGGACATGAAACATGCCGGCAGCTTTAGCTTTCCAGGATCGTTTCATGAACTGTCATATTCATCTTCAGATTTATACCTATCTGAAACGGTCGTGCGGACCAAGTCCCCACGTATGACAGGTTGAAAGGGGCAGGGCAGCACCCGCCCCCTTTCTATTTAAAGTACTGTTGACTTTAATCTTTACCGTCCATTTAACACGGTAAAATGACAGAGAAAGTATACTTCTCTACCTCAGCCAACGGGAAATTGTAAGGAAAAAGTGCACTTCATTATAATATATTCCTTACTATATATTTACAAGAGAGTTTAGTCCGGACAACTATTCTCTTGTTTGGTCTACGACTAGTAGCCTTTAGACTCCCTGCTACTCGCAGAAGAAGTCTTTTAAATTATTCTCTATAGCATGACATTTTTTAAACGTCACCTCGAGGACTTGAATGCTGAGAGTAATTATTTTTCACGTGTTATCATGTCCTGATAGCTACGTGATTTGAATCTAGGTCAGAGGGAGAGTAGTGCAGAGTTGACCTAGTTCAGTTCGCGCCAACACCGCATTCCTAGTGCGGACAAGCCAGTCACAATAGGAAGAGGCGAGGTGAAACTGAAACTAGCGCGTGTGTTCAGCTGCCTTGTAACACTTCTGGGACAGACCTGCAGGTCATACGCCATGAAGAAATGTGCACTTACACCGGAAGGGCCTCAGGCGGTTGATAAACATTGAACCATTCACAACTGATGCATTGTACTTTACTGGCGACCGAAAATTCTTGGTGTTGAGTTGAGTTTATGTCAACAAGACGGCCGAGTTAAACTATACCGCATGGAGTAGATTTACCTTGGACTCAACAATATACATTGGGTGTTGGAGGGAAGAGAATGCGGCCCTTTCCAAATTTGTCATAAACAGAGCAACATTTACCTAAAGTAAACCTCGGAACTATGTTTTATTGCGCATCGCCAGAATTAATTGAGTCATAGAGGACGCTCTATGTTTAACTCCTGTCGGCGGCAGCCGCTTTTCTTTTTTTTTCTAGATTCTTGGTGATAGGCAAAATAGGAGAATTATACTAGCACGTAGTGCTAGTTTTCCTTTTTATCGGTTCCGTATGCCGACGTGATTGAGTTGAGTGGAAGGAATCTAACAATTCTCTTTTAATAGAATCGGCATCCGACGGTGGGAATTTACGGATGGGATTTCTATTTTTTTTGATGTTGTGCGGACAGAGGTGACCAATGGTTTCTTTTTTGTTCCCACACGTCTTTAGAGGTGAAGTGAAACCTCTATTTTATCCCTGAGTTCGCCAATATACCTTCAGATTATGAATGATGGCGGCTCAGGAAGAGAAGATTGGTGATTTATAGCAGGAGAATTTGGGAGCTAGGAGGAATGGTATAGACACCTCAGGTGAAAGTAGATGGTTTAGGAGAGGCACCCGGGAGCAGAGGAGGTGGTTACCAGGTGGAGTCTGGAAGCTGGTTTAACTGGATTTTACTGATTGCATTCAATCAGTTGAATGGGGGGACTTATGTGACATACTGTCTCCAGTCGCACCAGCTTACAGACAATTATTTATAGCGGTTCTTGGAAAGACTGATTTCATGTGTGAGAGACTGGCACTACCTTTTATGGGAAGGAATGCCCGCACTCAGATAGAGGCAAGGAATGTGCCCATAGCTCAGAATAGCCTGGAATAATCTGGTAAAACTTCCAGGCGGGACCAGCCATATTCACTTGAGTCTAGCAGTTCGAACCATGTAGAAGTGTGTTTTTTTCCCGGGAGGGTGTAGCCCCTTTTTGGGGGGCTATTTTCGCCTCTATGTTGCATTGGTGAGCATAATTATGTTTTTTGAATGATAAGATTTGTGTTAACTATTTAATACAATCTTTGTTTGATATGAGAAGTCATACTACATTTCATGTATGTATTTTGGTGGACTTTGCTACGGCATCCTTACTTCTGTAAGAAAGCCGGCCTGAGGTTTTAAACGTCTATCCATGCCACGGTTCCTATATTCCTATGCTTACAATTATTATCCCATTCTTATCATGCTATGATCAATACTTCATCTTCTTTTGAAGAGTATGATGGTCTGTAAATTCCTGTACTGTGTCTGCAGAGGTCAATCTATCTTCAACTTTGGTTCACTACCCAATTCAGGGAAGAACTTCGCTTTACTTGACTTATGCCTGGTAGAGTGTTCAGGTGTTATATAATGCCTTTGTTAAAGATTCAGTTACTGTACGCACCTATATATAATGTGTGTGTGAAATCTTTACTTTATCTGTGTGCAGAATATGCCGGTGGCAGAAAATATATTGGGTGTGTATGACAGCCTGGGGTCACAGATAAGACACCCCATTGCTTTTGTCGAATTTTGGTGGATCATGGATGTCGTGGCTCAATTCATATTTATGAGAACGGTTCACATACCTAAATACTCATTTTTTTTCCTGCCGTAAAATCGTGCAGTGTTAGCCACTTGCCGCTATGACAAGTCATTGGCGCCAATATGGCCACCCCCTTTCGATTTAATCACACACCCCACCCCGTGCATGTTGTATAACAGATTGTGTCCTCCAAATTATGTGTTTCGTAGGTGAGGATTCGCCTTCCCTATATATTCCTCGTGCCGTTGGCGTCTCTGTGTCCTTCGCTTGCGTGATAAGCTAGTATATTTTATGCTTGTCTTTTTGATTTGCAGACAATTGAGCTTTACTCAACCACGGAACAGTTTGGCTGTCTAATTTGGCTAAATCAAGCCGACTTTTTTTGTCCTACTCATCGATGATTGGGACTACAGGTATTGCTTTTGTGCAGACAATCTTGCACTCAGCACTTAGGGAACCTCTGGCATTACTTCCAGGAATGAGGGACGCCAGCGGAATAATCCCCTATTTTTCATCAAGGAGAGGTACTGGGATCCAGAAACTCCGACGGACTTATCTCCATTTTTGGTTCACCTTACTCAATGGCGGGTGAAGAGAGATGGCGCCCTTTTATCCCTGTATATATCAGGAAGTATATTCTGCAACTTATGGACTGAGGTGTCTCTCGATGTGTGAAGAGTCAGATGCACTGGAGTGAACTATAAACCAATCCGAATCTTCTTGTTTATTACGATGTCCCTCTGCGACATTGTGGATTCATCTTTTTCTTGCGACGAAGAATGGTACCCACTTATGAGACGGGAGATCGCCTATATCTATATGTTCAGCCAGCGATGACACCAACGCATAGAGAGAGTTTTTTTCCGGTCGTTGGAGACCCCAGCGACTTTGTTGAGAGTCTGTGCTTTATACGTTCCAGAATGTTGGCAGGGCACAGACGGAATGGTTCTTTCCTTCTGAGAGGTCGTCATCATTTGTATTTAATATGAACCCAGCTACACTTCTCTAGGGTTGTTAAATGTCGTGCTGAGACATTTGAGACTTCATCGTTTTCCCAGATTACGCATGCACGTCTTACCAATTATTGGAAATCACCTGGAGAGATTCAACTGGCTTCTGACCCATACTCAGGGATAGTCCTTCCTTTATCAACATCCTCCAGTACGTCGTTGGAGCATTCGGCTACAACTTGTCCTAACTGATGGACGTTTTTATCAAGGGTTGCAATCCCTTATTTTATGCAGATATAGTTTATCCTCTCGAAACCAAGTCCAGATTGAGTGATCCAGACTTCAAGTCATGCACCATCATCAATTTTATAGAAGGGACCATTTGAGAACAGTTCCTCTTTTTGTTGGTCAATCATGACTGACTTTTATCAATAACAACGATCCGCCTCACCATTACCTTGATCAGTATCCAGAGAACCTTTGTTTACCTCAGTGCACAGTGTGAAGTTTGGTCAAGAGGTGAGATGGGGGAGAGCCTCGATTCCAACAGTAAATCAGATGAAGCGTTTGCAAAGACCAGTAGCAGAGTCATCAGAAGAATTGTGGGAGAATAGAGACAGGGGAGAGAAGTCCTGTGTGTGGGGAGTAGTTACACTAATGAACATCTGCACCAGTCAGATATTTGAGTTATGTTCTGGTTGGTTTTTTTTGTGTGTGATTTACATCATGTAGGAGTGGGGAAGAGAAGAGGAGGAGGGGAGTGTTAGGTGATAATGTAATTGATTTGGTTGATGTGTAGATAGATGAAATAGAGACAGAGTCTCAGATACCAGCTTATGAGTCTGTCAATAAACTATATGTTCGTCAGGAGAGTTTTCATTGTCTACGTGACCAGTGTTACACTGTTTGTTGTCGTAGATAAATGTGCTACTGTGTTTATATATATATGTGCAGAGAATCCAGTGGGAGGTCGACCAACACACAGTCTCAGATATTTTATTCAAGGATAACAACTTGATAGAGATCTGTGGTTAAGTGGCCTATTCTCTGTCGTAGTCTTCAGGAAAGTAGTACCTTGTAATGTGGGTGGAGTCTATTCGACCATCATCCCATTCTTCTTTCAAAAGAGCCAATAACTACTCTATTCCTGGAGTCTTTTGGGAAAGAAACTGTCTCGAATCAACTGCCTATTCGGCGAACCTGAGGGACCAAATGAATCATATACCCTAGACTTTATTTCAGCCCATTGTATATGGTGCTCACACTTATTATCCCACACCATCCATCCGTTATTTTTGTCCATGTCTGCTGTCCGTTACTCATTAATTGTGCAGATACGAATACATTTTAATGTTCACATCGTAATTATCAGGTCCCACTTGCTAAAGGACAAGGTGACATCAGGTCCCACTTGCTATCGGACAAGGTGACACCGGGGCCCACTTGCTATAGGACAAGATGACACCGGGGCCAACTTGCTATAGGACAAGGTGATATCAGGTCCCACTTGCTATAGGACAAGGTGACATCAGGTCCCACTTTCTATAGGACAAGGTGATATCAGGGCCCACTTGCTATAGGACACGGTGATATCAGGTCCCACTTGCTATAGGACAAGATGACACCGGGGCCAACTTGCTATAGGACAAGGTGATATCAGGTCCCACTTGCTATAGGACAAGGTGATATCAGGTCCCACTTGCTATAGGACAAGGTGACATCAGGGCCCACTTGCTATAGGACAAGGTGAAACTGGGGTACACTTGCTATAGGACAAGGTGATATCGGGTCCCACTTGCTATAGGACAAGGTGACATCATGTCCCACTTGCTATCGGACAAGGTGACACCGGGACCCACTTGCTATAGGACAAGATGACACCGGGGCCAACTTGCTATAGGACAAGGTGATATCAGGTCCCACTTGCTATAGGACAAGGTGATATCAGGTCCCACTTGCTATAGGACAAGGTGACATCAGGGCCCACTTGCTATAGGACAAGGTGAAACTGGGGTACACTTGCTATAGGACAAGGTGATATCAGGTCCCACTTGCTATAGGACACGGTGACATCAGGTACCACTTGCTATAGGACAAGGTGACACTGGGGTAAACTTGCTATAGGACAAGGTGATATCAGGTCCCACTTGCTATAGGACAAGGTTATATCAGGTCCCACTTGCTATAGGACAAGGTGACATCAGGTCCCACTTGCTATAGGACAAGGTGATATCAGGGCCCACTTGCTATAGGACACGGTGATATCAGGTCCCACTTGCTATAGGACAAGGTGACAACGGGGCCAACTTGCTATAGGACAAGGTGATATCAGGTCCCACTTGCTATAGGACAAGGTGACATCAGGTCCCACTTGCTATAGGACAAGGTGATATCAGGGCCCACTTGCTATAGGACACGGTGATATCAGGTCCCACTTGCTATAGGACAAGGTGACACCGGGAC
>JACEFZ010013871.1:0-77500 GCA_014155875.1 Cepaea nemoralis | reverse complement strand
GTTAGTTTAGTCGATGGATCAACATCACGGCACACGGGTGCAAGCCATAAGTGCTCCGTCCTCCTCCTAACTCAAACCTGAGTCTGGAGAAACTCAGCTCAGTGCACGAACTCCGTAGCACCGGCGAGGATCCTGAAATACTTTGGGTAGATTTTAAACTCGAAATTTTGCCCAGGCAGCGCCGTTAGGCTACTCTTTTTCGATTTCCAACTGCCAATGGATTTTTGATTTGCGCAACAATACACAAGGCGTCCCATCTCACTACCCAGAGACCAGGGGCAATTTTATAACTAGAAGTCCACGAGAAAAAATCCCGGTCATCACCGGGACTTGAACTCGGGACCTCCAGCACTCGAGGCGGACACCATACCTTAAGACCACGCAATCCCCATCGTTTACTTTATACAACACAGAATTGCTTCTCCTTTTCAGTTGGACAAAAAACTTAGACTTATCTTCCAGAAAGCAGTGGCCAACTACTGAAAGTAAATTGCCTGGTCAGTCACAAACCACCAATATGAGCTGGGGTGGTTTCAGCGTCGTATACAGGACACAGTTATTGTTGTTTTTTTGTTTGCCATGGCTTTCTGAACGAGAAGTCAACATTTCTGTCCAGGAGACCGGCGTGTGCAACGAACCCCCGTCAGAAGAGAACATTTCAGAGCGTTAATCCTCTAGGCCACGCAGAATATAAGTTACACTATATGGTGCTACAAAAAGAACACCGAGTATAGATTTACATTACTACTGGAAAGCTTCGTTAACTGTCTACACATTTACTTCTGAAGTTCTTGGTTGACAATAGCATGTTTGTGTTTGTAGAACGGCATGCTTTACCCGGGAACTGTCTGTAAATGTTAACTTAACACGTCAGCACCATGTTAACTTGACACACGTCAGCACAATGTTAACTTGACACATGTCAGCACCATGTTAACTTGACACACGTCAGCACCATGTTAACTTGACACATGTCAGCACCATGTTAACTTGACACACGTCAGCACAATGTTAACTTGACACACGTCAGCACAATGTTAACTTGACACACGTCAGCAGGATGTTAACTTGACACACGTCAGCATACAAACCAGTTTCTAACAGAACATCGACGTGTGCATCCCTTCCCCCCGTCTAACAACTAGAATATCAAATACCCGAAAACAGAAAGCATTATTTCAATGAAAGAAATACCAACAAAAGAAATACCAACACAAGAAATACCAACTAAAGAAATACCAACTAAAGAAATACAATAGAAAACAGCGGCTAACTTACTAAATAAAGTTAGTTGCATATCCTTTACAAGACGTTGCAGTCAACACCAGCATTTTATGCTGTTGTGATCTCTTGGCAAGTTTACGTTCAGTAGTTTACCATTGCTTTCTGAACGACCGCTACCCATGCCAATTCGTAAAAAAAAAAACCAACACAAAGCGGTCTGCTGCCAAAACGCGCGCAGCTATGTTTCGAACGCGGGTGTACGGGATCACGAGCCGCGTCCGAAACCTCTTGGCCACGGATCAGGCAGCTAACTTACTACCCCAAGGATATGTAACCTTATTAAACGTTGATACAATATTGTGTTGCTGCTGTTGTTGTTTCATCCATACCGACATCCGTTTGTGAAACACATCCGTTTTTGCAGCTCAGTATATTCAGCTGACACTAAAACACTTAGAGTGTAATAAACTCTCTCATACAACCTTAATCTCAGCTATGTATGCACGTTTTAAACGTCTTGGTTATTATTATTATTATTATTATTATTATTATTATTATTATTATTATTATTATTATTATTATTATTATTATTATTGTTATTATTTCGTTTGCTTGTTTTGAACTCAAGCGTAGTCCATACACATGCTGCTACTTCTAGTGCACTGCACTGATTTTTGCGTGTGGATTAGCTTTCCCTTATTACCAGTGTTCATAGCTATCAGACGAACCCACTCCGACTTCTGAGGAACTCGTAATTTACGTCTCCCAAGTCAAGAACGAGACATCAACATATTAGTCAAATTGACCAATGTAGAGGTTGAACCCACTAGCTCGACATCAGCTCACCAGAAGTTTAAGAGCACACGCTCCCATTCAACCATGCTAACATCCTAACCGTCTGTAAATTTCGGATTATTTACAGAAACTTCCCGCAGAACCTATCTCATCCACGCCGCTAACCAAAGCATCGTTCGGCACCCTCTAACAATTACCGCCTGATAAGCCGAACACACACAAGACTGTAAACGTCTCCAGTACTGCACTGAACAAATACAACTAATGTTTTAAACCAAGAATCGCTTAAATATAGAACGTCAAACTGATTCTGGTAGCAAGAACGCTTTCCTTTGTTTTCTTTGTCATGCTAGCAACCGCCAGCGCAAATAACTCCTACGTACTAGTCTTACATGAGACATTTTTGGCAAGAAGTTCACCCTTTGAAAGTTTGAATGTCAAACTTTGTTTTGCTCTTTGTCAGTATATTTAGCCATTTGAATCATTTTTATGTCTACTTCGCTTTCCATCCCAACCTGCTTGTAAGCCTTATAGCAGTGGTTCTCAGCCTTTGTGGTAGGAGAAGCAACGGCTGCAGCAGGATATAAACCATAGGGAATATAAACAGTTAAGTTCGTGTCAATCCTGGGAAAACATGGGAGATACTAAACACAGACACGGTGTACAGACCTTACAACGAACTCCACCACGGCAAACGTAAATCACGGGAGGGGGGGGGGGGAATACAATTTAACAGAATAAAATAAAAATATCCCCTCTGCTGTGTGTCCACCGTGACGAGGTAGAGGGGCTTGTGCGTCCCAATGACCCCAAGAGCTATGCCGACGGTAGCACAGCTACTGGTAGGGCCACCCATGTCGGACAGGTCAAGGGAGAGGGACCAGACGAAGAGACACACAAACCTAGCTGCCTTGTAGGTAGACTGGGGACAGTCAAAGGCTAGGGAAAGCACCCCAAATACATGCTTGTCGAAATCGGATGTACTGAGCCACAGGCTTGACAAAGCAGTGCAACGTGAAACCTGCTGCCTTGTAGGTAGACTGGGGACAGTCAAAGGCTAGGGAAAGCATCCCGAATAAATGCTTGTCGAAATCGGATGTACTGAGCCACAGGCTTGACAAAGCAGTGCAACGTAACTTAATTCATGATGTCACAAATCAAAATTAATCGATATGGTGCTAATCCCGTGAAGTCCCATCAGGCGGTGATAGTGCCGGGCCCCCTGCCTCGAGGGGGTCCACCCATGACTACTGGTGGTCACCTTCCCCTGTGCTGTGGAGTCAAGGCACAGAGGAGTAGGTTAAGAGCTATTGACCAAATACCCCGGACACTCAACATACTACAGTGGAATGCCGAAGGAGTTTACAAGAAGAAAGACTCCCTAACACAGCGTCTTCATAAAGATAGAATAGATGTGGCATGCATTCAAGAGACACACCTCAACGCCAATCACAAATTCTCAGTCAGAGGATATCAGGCCACACGTTTCGACCGCGAAGGACACAAAGGAGGAGTTCTAATACTTACACGAAATACAATACCTTGCAGCGAAGTATCTGTGATCTCTAACAACCAAACGGAAATTATAGGTGTTGATATAATGATAAAGGACGTGAAAATAAGAATCTACAATCTGTATAGCCCAGCAGATAAGGACCTTACACTCTCAAACATGAAAATAACTGACACAAACTGCATTATTGTCGGAGACTTTAATAGCCGTTCAGAAAGATGGGGATACCCAGATACTGACAAAAGAGGAGATGAATTGGAGGACTGGGAAATAGACTCAAATCTCCATCTACTCAACAAAGCGGATGACACACCGAGCTTCTACTCCAGAAGATGGCTTACCACTTCTACTCCAGACTTAGCTTTCTGCACAGGAGACATCCTCCACAAAATCGATCGCCATGTGCTGGACCAATTAGCAGGTAGTGACCACAGACCAATCAAGCTTGAAATGAATATGGAGTATGTTCCACAGGAGCAAAAGCCCTTGCCCCGCTGGAATTACAAACGAGCAGATTGGGACAGATTTGCCATACTAACAGACAAATATTGTGAAAACATAAATACACGATATGGCAACATAAAGCAAATGGTGGAAAGTCTAAACAGAGCGATAATACAGGCAGCCACTGAGTCCATTCCAAGAGGAGCGAGGAAAAATTACAAACCATACTGGACTGAAGAACTACAAAGTTTGGAGGACAAAGTTGAAGATGCCAGGAAGACAGCAGAGAGAGAACAAACAATTGAAGCAAACATCTCTCTCAAAGCCATCTCAGCAAAATATAAAAGAACAGTAAATCAAACAACAAGAGATTGTTGGAGGGAAAAAACAGAAAACCTGAATTTTGACAGGGATGGAAACAAACTATGGAAACTAGTGAAAGCCATGAACAATGAAGGACCTAGAAACAAACAAATAACAATTAAACAAGGAAATGCCTTGCTTACAGGCAAAAAGGCTGCAAATGCACTAATGGAACACTATGCAAATGCAAACCACATTGATATTACAACCGAACAGAAGAAAGCAATCAAAGACAAACAGATACATCATAGAAATAAAGAGACAGCAGCAGAATATATGATGGCAAATCTAACAATGGAAGAAATGGAACAGGCAATGAATACCCTAAAAAAGAAGAAATCACCAGGAAAGGATGGAATCACAAATGAAATGCTAATAGGACTAGGCACCAAGGCAAAGAAGAAACTACTAGCAGTCCTAAATAACAGCTGGAAGAGAGGAATAGTCCCACAGGCATGGAAGGAAGCTATACTAATACCAGTCCCAAAGAAAGGAAAAGACCTGGAAGAACCAAATGGCTATCGACCTATCAGTCTACTTAGCTGTGTAGGAAAATTAATGGAACGCATTATCAATGGCAGGCTAACATGGCATCTGGAAGAAAACAAACTCTTAACACCACACCAAGCAGGATTCAGAAAATACAGATCCACTGAAGATCAAATAACGTATATAGCTCAGGAAATAGAGGATGCCTTCCAAGAGAAAAAGCACACACTAGCAGTCTGGATAGATTTAGAAAAAGCATTTGATAAAGTATGGAAGGAAGGACTGAAAGTAAAACTGCAAAACATGCATGTTTGTGGAAAAATGTATAAATGGATCAGCCACTACCTTGAGAACAGAACTGCCAGGACAAAAGTACAAGGACAAACAAGCAAAATGATGCTGCTGGAGCAAGGTGTCCCCCAAGGAGGAGTTCTTTCACCAACATTATTCCTAGCATATATAAATGACATCACAGAAAATTTTCCAGCCAGAGTACACACATCCTCCTTTGCAGATGACCTAGCCATATGGACATCTGAAGAATATATTAGTACAGCTAACAGCAGAATACAGCAAGCCTTATTAGCGCTAGAGGACTGGTCAAAATCATGGCTAGTGAAGATAAGTGAGGAGAAAACAACATGCACAGTGTTCTCCCTCTCAAATAAAACTCAGCAACCTAAGCTGGTATTGAATGGAAAAATATTGCGCCATGAAGAAAATCCAAACTATCTAGGAGTCACCTTTGATCGTCGCCTGACATGGAAGACACAGGTTGAGAAAAATCGAACAAGAGCAAGGCAGAGAATGGCAATCATGAAAAAGCTTGCTGGTACAACGTGGGGAGCAGATGAGAAAGTTCTCAAGAAGTTATATACTGGACGGGTGAGGCCAGTACTGGAATATGGCATTGCAGCTTGGGCAACAGCAGCTAAGTCAAACTTTAACAAAATAAGTAGAGTCCAAAACCAAGGAATGCGAATCATAACTGGAAGCCTGAAAGACAACGCCTATTAATGAACTAGAAAAGATCACTTGTTTACAACCAATGCAGGATAGAAGAGATAGCAGAGCCCAGCAACAAGCAGAAAAATTTAGAAGATTGACAGACCACCCTATGTACAACAGATTTAATGGTTTTGGAAAGGGAAGACTGAAGCGTAGCAACTTTGTAGAAACTGCAAAACGAAGGATTAGGGCAGATCCTATACTTAACATATCAACAGTCAAGCCCATACACAATGCACACAAGTTCCCAGCTTGGAGACAGCAGCAACTGCCTGAGATGATAGAAAACATTCCTGGTATTGAGAAAAAGAACACTCAGCATGAAACCGAAAGAAGAGAAATAACCCTAAACTACATAAAAGAACATTACCCAAGCAGGAATTGGACCCATGCATATACAGATGGATCAGCCAAAAATTCAATAGAGAATGGAGGAGGAGGAATTCTCCTAAATTTAAAAAATGGAGTGAAAAAAACACATTCAATGGCAACTGGAAAATTTTCAAGTAACTTCAAAGCGGAGGTAGAGGCTTTGAAAACTGCAGCAGAAATGCTCCTGATGGAGGAAAATAAAGAGAAGCAAATAGCTATCTTCACAGATGCAAAGTCAGCTGTCTCAATACTCAAGAGCAATAACAGCACAGAACTAACTGACCTAAGAGCAGCACTCCATGGTCTATGCCAGAAATCCAAAAAAGTTGTAATACAGTGGATCCCATCACATTGCAGTATACCTGGAAACGAAGAGGCTGACAGACTGGCAAAAGAGGGCGGACGACTACCACAGCCTGACATAGACATAACCTATAATGAGGCAAAGAGGTTGATAAAAAGCACTTATAGAACCAAATGGGAATCTGAGCATCCAGGCCATCAGAAGGATGATGCATATTACAAACTCGACCGAAGAGAACAAGTAGCAATCTTCAGACTCCGCACAGGACATAACAGGCTGAAATACCACTTGTTCAATAAACTAAAGATAGGAGATACCGATGAATGTAATTGTAGAACTGGAAAAATGACAGCAAAACATTTGCTGCAGGATTGCCCAACGTATGCAGAACAGAGAAAGATATTTTGGCCCACACCTGCTTCATTTGAGGACAAGCTCTATGGAGATATCAACAAGCTCAAGTTGACCGCAGCTTACTTTAACTACATACAGGTTGACATTTAAAGGTGCATGAAGACCCAGAGGCATGAAATGGAATATTGCTTGGATAGCAAATCCAGTATGTGGAAAGTCCAAATCGAAAGCTCGCTGTGTGGGCTTCATAAAAGGTGGAAAAGTGTCCTAGTGGCACGAAATGGAATATTGCTTGGATAGCAAATCCATTACGTGGAAAGTCCGAATCAAAAGCCCATTGTGTGGGCTTCATAAAAGGTGGAAAAGTGTCCTAGTGGCATGAAATGGAATATTGCTTGGATAGCAAATCCATTACGTGGAAAGTCCGTATCTAAAGCCCACTGTGTGGACTTCATAAAAGGTGGAAAAGTGTCCTAGTGGCACGAAATGGAATATTGCTTGGATAGCAAATCCATTACATGGAAAGTCCGAATCAAAAGCTCACTGTGTGGATGTCATCTGCAGACTGCATACTTCTGGTTTCCGGAAGAACAGCCTATGGTGAACGGAAGGCCCAATATACGGAAGTGAGGCTAAGCAGCCATGTGCAGGACGTGACGATTCCTTGGGTGAGCCCAGTACCAGAGCGCTATGTATCGGCTCTGCAATTATGGAAGCCTCCTTGGATGGCGGGGAATGCCCATGGTCTGCCCCTGCCTTCCCTTGAGGGCTGACCAGGATCTTTGGCTGTTCTATATGGACCAGCTGGGATGGGGGATAACACCACAACAGTGAGAGTCAAACGTCCTAAGAAACCCCCGGGAAGGTTAACCCGGTCAACAAATGCCCGCAGAAGTCGGATGTGTCGGCCTAACGGCGCAAGAACGCAGCTCTGCTGTAAACAGGCACAACGCAATCACATCCGAAAAAAAACCTCCGGATGAACGAAGAAGAAGAAGAAGAAATAAAAATATACTGCGACACAACGAATCAAGGTGTCGATTATAATAATCTTCCTCAGAAACAATATAAACAGATATAAATAAATACACGAAATTAGACAATTTAATAACATTAAAACACAAACAGAAAAGTCTTTGTATGAGTCGTTGCGAGGCCATTACACATCCTTCATTGTTTGTCACTCCGCGTGCACCCCTTTCGCTCTGATGGAGTTAGGACATATGTTCAAGCCAAAAGGTATTAAACCTAGCACCAGACCTAGAATATTCCATTCTAACGTTAAATCAGAACTACTGTATGCGTCAGAAACATGGAGAACAACTACAACGATTTCATTTAAACCGCAAACAGTCAATAGTTGGTATCTGGGCAAGGTGGTTTGTCAAGTCTCACTACACTTTGTATGTAGAACAATTTTGAAAAATGAAGTACATTATATCATCAAAAATTATGCTTCGAAGTCCATCGTGAATAAATATGCAGCGAATAGCTGTCGTCTGCTGGAGTAATTCTTTGGACTCCACACAGAATGGTGCTTTCAACGGAAGAACGATTTTTTTTTTCCAAATGTGTTCTACATACAAACTGTAGTGAGACTTTACAAACACTTGGTAGAAAAAGGTAACAATGGTGTGACAGATTCACCAGTGTGGAGCTCATGGAGGGAGCTGAACAGATGCCGGTGAGTCAAGAGGTGTGGAAAGGAGGCTGCCAGTGGATCGCACATACATAGAGAAGTCCTGGAATCGTGTAGATGGAATGGCCTTTATCTTGAACCCACAGCACAATAGCAATGGAGGAGAACCCTCCAGGGACACAAGAGGGGGGAGGGTGAACACAAAGATCAACGCTCTAGGGAGGACACTGAAGGAGCTGCATAGGATAGCAAAGGATAGGAGGGCTTTGCCATGTAGCGTCGGAGGCAAGGGACAGTGATTTAGAATAAGATACGGAAATTGTGGCAAACAGAACAAGAAGAGTTAACCAAGAAGCGGCATAATACGCAAGTTGCTAGGTGACGTCACGGCGTACCACGTCACTAAATTTAGGTTTTGGGATGATCATGGAGCCGGTCGGATAAATAACAACACTGAAATATGAACGCAAATATCCAGCAGACAGACATGGCGAACATGCCATCTAGTACTCTAGGAAGATAAGGAAAAGGGGCATAGTCTGCATTACGGAGAACGATCGGATGATTAAGATTTAACACAGAGAAAGTGAGGAAAGCATACTGCATCAGAACTTGCCGGTCGTTTGTCAAATAGAGGTCATGGCGTCAAGACACACATAGCTCGGCGTAAGTAACACTGTTAGAATCATGGGCGTAATGTAGTTTGCAGAACGATGGACCGTATGAAATTTACTCGTCATTGATGAAAGTAGAAGGATGGAATCGGACTCTACAGTTAACATTAAATATTTACAAATGATTATTAATTATCTTTCACCGGCCCTCCCATTAACATGGGAACGGTGACGTTGTTATATTGTACGGACGATTGCCACCAATAAAGATATATTTGACGAGGAACGCCAGCGTTGATGAACTCATTTCGTTAATATTTATTCTGGCTTCCGTTGAGCTGCAATGTTGTTTTACTAGACGACGAGCATAATATTAGAGGGAAACAGCATAGCAGGCTTCGAGTGAGTTATTCGGGGGCTTGGAGTTATTCGTTGGTTGAATGTTTGGAGTGAGTTGGTTGAGGGCTTGGAGTGAGCTGTTTGAGGGTTTTGGGTGAGTTGGTAGAGGGCTTGGAGTGAGTTGGTTGAGGGCTTGGGGTGAGCTGGTTGAGGGCTTGGGGTGAGTTAGTTGAGGGCTTGGGGTGAGTTGATTGAGGGCTTGTGGTGAGTTGGATGAGGGCTTGGAGTGAATTGGTTGAGGGCTTGGGGTGAGTTGGTTGAGGGCTTGGGGTGAGTTGATTGAGGGCTTGGGGTGAATTTGTTGAGGGCTTGGGGTGAATTGGTTGAGGGCTTGGGGTGAGTTGGTTGAAGGCTTGGGGTGAGTTGATTGAGGGCTTGTGGTGAGTTAGTTATGGGCTTGGGGTGAGTTGCTTGAGGATCTATGCCCCAAATGGAGGATAACGGGCGAAAAAAGAAGAAACTGCACCGTTTTCACGTGTCAAAATGTCATCCACCCCTTTGTGAAAAATACTTTGATTCAGAAAGCTGCAGTAAACATATGCAGATAACATTCCACTGGCCATCTCGGTCTGAAAGTAACAACACCTAAAAACTAGATGCACGATCCAGTTCCAATGGTCAGACAGGTTAAAGGTTAAAGGCGAGAGGGCTATTGTCATGGCACCGAGTTTTACCTGTCTGGCTTGCCGCCTGCTAAGATCATCGCACAAAGCGAACACCTCCATAGCTCCAGTGATGACACCCTCCTTCCCCCAGGGGGGTCACAGGAAGACTTCCACTCGTAGTCTGACGACGCAGTTCGAAAACAAACCCACTACCTTCAGAGTGTCAGGTAAATCGCTTGACTGCTTCACCAACTAGACCCTATATTGCATCGCTTGTAGATGAGCATAAATGACATAGCGTGATTAGCGTTTGGATGTTGAGACAGCAATGTCCGACTTTAATTGCATATAAAGATCAATATTGCAATACCCTGAAGTCGCGGTTCAACCCCTCCCACGATACATACTAAGATTCTCCTATTACCTTCCTGTTTGAGAACCAATGCTTTACGCCGATATTTCTAAAGCTCGTAATATCCTTTTTAACTTTCGCTGGGTGGACAATTTCAAATGTATTTAATGTTCAGCAAGTGCGAATTCGTATCACGCTTTACTGTGTCATTCTGTATACATAGAGCTTGAAAACATGAGAAATAACGTCGCAAATATTGTTTAGTACTCAATGAATGTCGAATGGACAGAAAGCGTGACTAACACGGGTCTTTCTCGTCTTCGTCTTTATCAGAGAAAAAATGTGGCTGATCCACTGCTTTAGGATGAAAGAAGGGAGTAGTAATTTTTTTATTGCGTTCGCTCTCTTTGAAATGAAGCGTAGTCTATACACGTTCCACCACTCCTAGTGGACTGGACTGATTTTTGCGTGTGGAACCTACTCCGACTTCGAAGGTAATTTACGTGCTCATATCAAGGACGATAAGTCAACATTTTAGTTCAGCTGACCGGTATAGGGGTTAAACCTGCTACCTTGGCATTATCACACCAGATGTTTAAGAACGATCTCTCTTATCATTTCGGCCATGCTGACCTCCTGGAGGTAGTATTTTTTTTAAATTTCTTTTTAAAATTTTTAAACAAAATAATTCTTGCTGTGATTACAACCTTGTCTGCTTGAGTCACGGATGGAAACCATACTCTAAGCCAGAGTTGAAAGTAATAACTGACTGATATCAGGGAAAAGTACTTCCATCGCAAACACTGCTTTGAGGTGTGAAGTGATAGGTCTACACATATTCTTGGATAAGACATACGGGGTGAAGGGACCAACTGCCTTCCTCGTTGCCTTTTCTTTCCAGAAAAATCTCCAGTATACCCTCAAACGTATCTGGTACTCATTTTTTTTTTTTTGTTAAGGCTTAACCGTCCCCTGATCCATACTGGTCGGAAAAATAACCTTGCCAGTACTGCGGAACACTGTCTAACAAATTCAGTGGCAAATAAAACAAATTCTTGGACCAAACAAAAATAGATGGCGGAAAATGGAAAGTAAGAGTGTGTCACAGTTATGACTTAAAAGTTGTTAATATTGTAGCAGACAAGTTGTATTATATATCAAATTAAAGCGGGTTGGATAGGGAAAACTATTGTATATAATCCCGAGGTAGATATGGGAAGCTGCTTAAGACGTTTAACTATCCCATGGTATTTCATAAGTTACAAGCGTACAAACCACAATGCCACCCTGGCATGGATTAAAGTAGAAAGGGGGCTGAGTGGTCTCGAGGTATGATGTCCGCCTCGAGTGCTGGAGGTCCCGGGTTCATCAAAAATCCATTTGGACTTCCAGTAATATAATTTCCCCTGGTCTCTGGGTAGTGAGATTGGACGCCCGTGTGTATTGTTGCGCACATAAAAAATCCCTTGGCAGATGGAAATCGAAAAAGAGTAGCCTAACGGCGCTGCCCGGGCAAAATTGCGAGTTAAAAATCTACCCAAAGTATTTCAGGATCGTCGCCGATGCAACCGAGTTCGTGCATTGAGCTGAGTTTCTCCAGACTCAGGTTTGAGTTAGGAGGAAAATGGAGCACTTATGGGTTAAACCGTGTGCCGTGATGTTGATCCAACGACTAAACTAAACTAAAGTAGACAGGTGTAGTAAGTTCTCGCAAATGCATTTATCGGTTTGTTCCTAGAAACTACATCTATTTAAACGGCAGTCTATCTATAGTTTTTCTACGGTATGTACTTTTGTAGCCTAAAACCCCTGAGATATAATGTATTCAGACTGGCTTATGTTTTAAGACACCAGATCCGGTATGAGAATGGAGATGAAGACAGTAACAGCAACTCTTACGTGACTATCAAGGCAGTTATTTTATCTTACCCCCAATCTACGCGGCAATTGAACAATCTGGCGACAGCTATTTAACATACACAGAAACTTTAAATAACCAGAAACTTAACAAATTCTTAATCACCAAAAGGTTCGTGCTAATGCAAGAGTTAAAATGCTAGCGACAAGGCACATACAGTAGCGGTATTTACATTAGACGATGGAAAGTGACATGCCTACGTCCACCCCCCCTTTTTTTTTCTCCCCCCCCCCCCCCCCCAAGTCCCCCAATAGCTAAATAACACAAACAATAAAAACTAAATTTCACGTTTCCTTCTTATGGTTTTTACGAGTGATCGGTTATTGTAAGCATCTGTCAATCCTCAGTTCTTCTTATCTTCATGCTTCTCAAAATGCTAACTGCATCGCACGATATAACGAATATAGAACTTATTATACTGGTAATTTAGATCGTCCTGCCTGAACCAGTTGTTACTTTAAAATAGTAGTTGTATAGGTCACAGTGAGTTAAAGTAAAGGCACTCTATAACACGAATGGTTAAATAACAGTTATCTGACTTGGATAGAAAGAGTTAATGTTGATTATCTATATCCCACAGTGTCGTACCACGACATGAAGATATGCACTAGATCTGAATTATACCTTATCGAATGCCTGGCATTCCAAAGATATCGATTTCTGTTGGCAGTGAAAGCAAACTCGTGATTTACGGACGCACAATATCTGATTGTTTCTGAGAACATCACACACTAACAGCAGAAACTTTGGCACACATTATCTTGGCTTATATTTCTGTGTGCCTTAAATGATATTGCGAATAAACTTGTCTGAATGATATTTCTTTGTACGACGTTAGAAGTGATTGGGATTAGATTAATACTTCCAGGGGAATGTTTATAATTATTATAATCAGGCTTGTGAGAATAGCAAACAACACATACGTGGAATTGTGCGCACGCACGCACGCACGCACACACACACACACACACACACACACACACACACACACAGATTGATGGATGGTTGCATAAACAGACAGATAGGTAGGCAGACAGACACGTGGAAAGGCAGACATACAGATATGTAGGTAGGTAGGTAGGTAGGTAGATTTGATAAATGGGTGTATGGATGGGTGAATGGATGGATGGATGGATGGATGGATGGATGGATGGATGGATGGATGGGTGGGTGGATGGATTGATGGATAGATGGATGGGTGGATGGATGGATGGATGGATGGATGGATGGATTAGTGCATGAATCGATGGACTGATCTATTCATAAATTGATGGATAAATGGATAAATTGGTTGGTCGGTTAAGCTTGGTCAGTAGGTATATTAGGTAACTAGGCATATAGGAAGGCATCAGTAACATCACTCGTGTCTAATTGTAGTAAACACACAAAACATCAAGCACGACAGTGAACACTAACAACACCGGAAGCTCAATGCGCCTCAATAAGGCAATACTGTAAATACACAAACGAATAGATGAAATCTTCACACTGTTGGCTGTATCCTCAAATGTAATCACAGAAAATAACCACAAACGGAAACTTCGTTAAAACTAACAAGCAATTACTTATTAAGCGATCTCACGGCCACTGCACCTGTGAATCCAGTCCCCAAGCTGAAAGAGGCTTCAGTTGTATGAATGATTGGCACACGACACCGCTGACTCGTCGAACAGGTGAACCAAAAATGCCACGATATACTTCAGGTGTTGTTTGCCAGTCCAGGTCCTATGACGTCAGGTAGCAGGGCATGCGGCAAAGCAGGAGATCTGCGTGCACGCCCAATTCTGCCTATTTCTTTTAACTGGCTTTCTGCCCCAGGTTATACATTAGTAACGGCGTGGGGTCAAAATATGTGGAAAAGGAGTGACTGTCCTATCTTAGATGTTAGAAGGTGAAAAGTATCTTATGTTATGAATCACACTCATTAAGAGAGAGGGCGGGGCGGGGGGGGGGGGGGGGGGGAAGTAGTGTAATGTTATATACAACATGTTCTCCTGCATTTTTGTATCTTGGACTGCCAGAATAACTAACGAGTTTCTGAAAGAGGCTAGTGATTTGTTTAACTTGCAGAGGCCATTGTTATTGATAAAGCCAAGCCACTTTTGTGTAAACAAAAAGACATGGTAGTCAGTTTAACATTATCGAAGTAGACAATTTAAATTACCGCGGGAATACTTGTGTTGTATATTTCACCTTGACAGATTTGTTTTGTTGCTTTAGTTTATGTTGTGTGATTTCTGCAGCATGAACCCGGCGGAAAACAATGAAATATGCCAGGCTTTAATCTATTGTCTGTGTCTACTTGATCCAAACATACATCTATAACAAAGAGACAAACAGTGTTCTTCTGTCAGATAATGAGACGGGAGGCAGTGGAATACCTCGTGACGACTGGAAATATCAGCTTTAGAAGAGGCGGAGACATGATGCTGGATGGTCTGAGGCGGTGGCATATCATAAAATAGTATCATAGCATACAAAATGGCCCAGAAAACCAAGGACCTAGACATTGGGACATGCATGATCACCTACGCCATTTGGTATGTCACATGGTGAAAATGGTCCTGGGTAGGGTTACCAGACTGTCATCTATTGCCTATAGTATCTTGCGGTGAAGGATAGGAAGGATCTTGAACCCGAGGAATTAAGGCCGCCTGGCTAGTGCAGTCGCCGTGAGCTGTGCTGAGTTACCCCCCCCCCCCCCCCCCCCCCCCCCCCCGACAAAAAAAAATAATCCACAACCTACCGAGGATTCGAGCCCGAGCCTCCTGAAGTATGACCCGGCGTTCTAGCCACTCTGCCAGTCGCTTCTCTGACTGTACACCTGAGAAATCGGGACATTTCTCTTAAGCGCAAACATCGGCCGGTGGTGCACTAGAAGAAGTAACATGTATATGGACTACGCTTGAGCTCAAACGAGCGAATACAAGAAAAATAAATTGTCTTAAGTATAAAAAGAATCAAAGAATTTATAAACATTAATAATAACACTTTAAAACAAAGAAAAGGGGGGGGGGGGGTGTAAATAAGATTATTGATTTCCTTGCACAGGATTTTATCCCATGTGGTCTCATCCCTCAGAGCGATCTGTGTTTATGGTTTTAACTAATTCCACACATGGCAAAAGGCGTTACGGACGCGGTTCGTGATTCTGTTTACCTGCGGTCGAAACACAGCTGCGACCGATTTGGCAAGAGACCATGTCGCGCTGGGTTTTAACGTGATAGTGTGGGAGCCACTCGTTCAGAAAGCAATGGCAAACTACTGAATGTAAACTTGCCAAGACATCAACATTAGCAGTGCTGATGTTGACAGCGGTGTCCTGTAAATAGGATATGGAAAGAAAAATCCACACAAGTCACAATGGACAGAACACCTGACCAAACACACTGGCTACGAGATACTGAAAACGAAGCTACTGCGTTTGTGCGAGTGGATATTTGATGTTTCCAGGTTTCAGTAGTTTCATCAAATTGAAAATCGGGAAAGATACGAATGCAATAAAATGTTTCACTTGACTGGAAAAGATAACCGGGAGTATTGAACGTCCCGAAAGCATTTTTCGGATAGTGGATTATTTTATGACAAACTGGGATTGCCCTGGAAAACCCTAGTCAATGGTTACAAGTATTAAAGTAATAAAAATGGTCCTCGTGAAAGTAATAAAAAACAAAACAGAAAGAGTTCAAGTAGAACAACCAACGTTGCTACGACAGAAAAGTTCAACGCGGCACACGCCTTTCTTTTGCCCTGTGAACCAGAAAACCAGTGTCACGGGTGATCCTGGTGACAAATAGTGCGCCTTCAATAGTTGCTATAACTAGCGTCTCCATAAAAAGTCGTTTCTGTCATTTTGGGACGCAGTATCTTCTACAAGTGTTAATCAATACGGCTTATGATTATATTCATCATATGCCATGTCGATAAGCGTGGGCGGTCATGGTTAGTCATCTCACACCATCACCATTCTTGTCCTGATTATGTCATATGGCCGAGTAATCCAGGTATTTATCTTTGTGTCGTCTTCTGGCTCTTTTCCCATCAAGTTTGCCAGTTGTCCATACGGTGTCAAGTTTATTTCTCCCCAAAATATGCCCCAAAATGCCTTTACTGTCAATGACTAATTTCTCTAATCAATTAACGGTTTTCAATTTCTTCATAAAAGGACTACCTTATTCGAATTTCACCTGATAGTTTTCTCATTTCTTTCTTAAAAGGACTACCTTGTTCGTTAATTTTCTGTCCGTCTATTGAATTATAATGTAATAGGCCGTTCTACGGTTAGAGGCCCAGCCAGGTGGGATAGAACCCGGTGCAATGAAGTTGATCCCCTGGCTTTTGACGTATTTAATGTAGGCAGGCTGCTACATGGACTTCTGGTTTAATCCCTAACCCGAGAATACTAAGCAATCCTTCCAGTAGCCAGTGACCACCCTGAGTGTGCTGTCATGGAACTTGTAAATGGTGTTTGTGACATAATAGACGTTGTGACATCATGGGAGTTGTGGCATGATGGGTATAGTGACATCATGGGTGTTGTGACATCATGGGTTTAGTGACATCATGGATTAAGTATCATCATGTGTATTGACATTATGGGTGTTGTGACGTCATGGGTGTAGTGATATCATGCGTGTTGTGGCATGATGGGTGTTGTGGCATCATGGGTGTTGTGGCATCATGGGTGTTATGACATTATGGGTGATGTGACATCATGGGTGTAGTGACATCATAAATTTTGTGACTTCAGAGTGTAGTGACATCATGGGTGTAGTGACATCATGGGTGTAGTGACATCATGAATGTTGTGACATCATAGGTGTTGTGACATCATAGGTGTTGTGACATCACGGGTGTTGTGACATCATGTGTGTTGTGATATCATGGGTGTAGTGACATCGTGTGTGATGTGGCATCATGGGTGTAGTGACATCATTGGTGCTGTGGCATCATGGGTGTTGTGACATCATAGGTATTGTGACATCATGCGTGTTTTGATCATGAGTGTCGTGAAATCATGGGTGTAGTGACATCATGAATATTGTGACTTCAGAGTGTAGTGCCATCATGGGTGTAGTGACATCATGAAAGTTGTGACATCATAGGTATTGTGACATAACTGGTGTTGCAACATTATGGAGGTTGTGATCGTGGGTGGCTTTATCTCACATCCCTAATTGATCAGCCATAGCCAGTCCTTTATCTCACCTCCCTTACTGTTCAACTATAGCTATTTCTTTCCCCCCTCTCCTTCGCTGTTGAACCCTAGCTAGAGCCGTATGTCATCTCCCTAAATGTTGAACTATAGCTAGAACTGTATCAAGCCCCCCTCACTGTCTAACTATACCTAAGACCGTATCTCGTCAACCTCACTCTACAACTATAACAAGAATTCAAGGCAATATCCCTCGCACTTCAACCAAAGACAGAACTTTATGTAACCCCGCCCTACAGTTTAACCTCATTGTTCAACCAAAGTTCGAACTTTCTTTTATTTATGTGTTTTCTCGTTTTGAACTCACACGTAGTCCATGCGCGGACAACTACTTCTAGTGTACTGGACTGATTTTTGCGTGTGGATTATCTTTCCCTGTTACCAGTGTCCCTCCCATCATTCGAACCCACTTCCCAAATCAAGGATTAAGAAGTCTAATATTTTAATCCAAATGTCCGGTGTAGGGATTGAACCCCTTACCTCGACATTAGCTCACCGGATGTTTAAGACCGAACGCTCTGATCTATTCGAGTATGCTGATCCCCGAACTGCTTATATCGCCCTTACAGTTTAGCCTGGGATAGAACCCGGGTCAACGGGCTAGAAGTACACAAACGTGTTTTACCTGTCAGACAGGAAACGTTTAGAATTCTAGGTCAAAGCAGGTGTGCTGATGTCTGGTCGATAAGAAGACATCTGAACTTTCTTAGCTGCTGCTACACACCACTCCACTCAACTCCTAAGGTTAGCTGCGTGTCCTTTACACAACATTCCAACCAACCCTAGCATTTATTGGCTGGAAAATTGTTTTTAGTTCAGAAGTTTGTCATAGCTTTCCAAACTGCCGACACCTGATACCATAAAAATCAACGTCAAACCTGTCTGCTTCCAAATCACCCTCAACTGATTTCGAACCTTGGACTCGCCATGACGGGGGATTGTTAAAAGCAGTTTCCCTGTCTTCAAGGCCACAGCTGCTACACTGACCCAGTTTATTCTTGGAAATTACTCTAACCCATTTGATCCCAAACATTGTATCTTAAACTAATAAGGCGGTCTGTCAGAAGGAATGAAAGTAATACATGTCTGAGACTACAGGAGGTGAGTCAAAAACTAAGACGGAGAAGGTGAAAGCAATAACAGTCTGGCATTAAAGAGGTGAAGTAACAACTAGGACAACGTGAATACAAGTAACAGCAGTGTGCGACTGAAGGGGTTAAAGTAACAACTAGGACAGAGAGGGTGCAAACAATAAAAGTCTGTGACTGAAGTGTTAAAGTAACAACTAGGACAGAGAGGGTGCAAACAATGAAAGTCTGACTGAAGTGTTAAAGTAACAACTAGAACATAGTTGGTAACAACAGTCTGGGATTCAAGAGTTAAAGTAATAACTAGGACAGAGTGAGTAACAACAGCCTGGGATTCGTCTTCTTCTTCTTCTTCTTCTTCCTCTTCTTCTGCGTTCATCCGGAGTTTTGTTTTTTCGGACGTGATTGCGTTGTGCCTGTTTACAGCAGAGCTGTGTTCTTGCGCCGTTAGGCCGACACATCCGACTTCTGTGGGCATTTGTTGACCGGGTTAACCTTCCCGGGCAGTCTGGGATTCAAGAGTTAAAGTAACACCTAGGACAGCGTGGGTACAATCATTAACAGTCTGGGACTAAAGAGATAAAGTAACAACTATGACAGAGTGGGATCACATAATAACATTCTAGGACTGAAGAGGTTAAGGTAATAGCTAGGACGTAATGGGTACAAGTAACAAGTCTGGGATTCAAGAGTTAAAGTAATACCTAGGACAGAGTGAGTAACAACAGTCAGGGATTCAAGAGTTAAAGTAACAATTAGGGCAGAGTGAGTAACAACAGTCTTGGATTCAAGAGTTAAAGTAACAATTAGGACAGCGTGAGTACAATCATTAACAGTCTGGGACTAAAGAGATAAATTAACAACTATGACGGAGTGGGATCATATAATAACATTCTAGGACTGAAGAGGTTAAGATAATAGCTAGGACGTAATGGGTAGTAGTAACAACAGTTTGCGATTCAAGAGTTAATGTAACAAATAGAATAGAGTGTTGCAAAAATAAGAGTTTAAGACTGAAGATGTAAAGTAACAACTAGGACAGCGTGGGTAAAATTAATAACAATCCGGAACTGAAAGTGTTAATGTAACAAGTAAACAGAGTTTGTATAAGTAATAACAGTCTGGGATTACAAATTAACAAATTTAAAAAAAAGGTAAAAACTAATCTAAATAGTAAATTTAACAAACGAAGTAATTATTCGCAGCACGCTGCAAATAGCGCCTCCCATAGCTCAGTGTTATTCAGAAAACTGGCATCAAAATACTAACAACAACAATACTCTATGTGGAGTGGTGTTTATAGACTTTTGAAAAGCATTCGATATGATGAACCATAATATTCTAATTTAAAAAAAAAACTAGAAACAATGAAACTTAGCTTTAATATAGTGACATTAATAAAATCATTTTTATTAGACAGAAAACAAGTAGTATCACATAATAAAGCTTATCTCAAGCCATTACCATTTATATTGGAGTACCTCAGGGGTCTATTCTTGGCCCTCTGTTATTTGCCATTTATATAAATGATCTTCCCTTATATCTGTCGTCGTCCTGCGATCGATTTGCAGATGACTGCACAGTATATACAAACGCTATTGATCGTAATGTGCTAGAAATATCCTTGCAACATGAAATAAATAGTGTAGTTAACTGGAGTCCTGCAAACCGCATGCAAATTAACATTTCTAAACCAAAACCTATGTTAATAGGAACCAGGCAAAGACTTCACACGCTAAACTGGCAGAGAACTCTGCAGCTGCAGATTGGTAGCAAACCTATAGAAAATGTAACCGACACAAGGCACTGGGTCTTATCATAGAT
Organism: Cepaea nemoralis; assembly: GCA_014155875.1. Lineage (NCBI taxonomy): Eukaryota > Metazoa > Mollusca > Gastropoda > Stylommatophora > Helicidae > Cepaea > Cepaea nemoralis. The sequence goes on along the minus strand of JACEFZ010013871.1, from coordinate 56,980 downwards.
CAAAATCTAACCTTTAACTCACATGTTCATGCTCTCGTTAAAGAAATAACCAAAAGAGTATACCAACTTGCCAACATTAAAAATGTCCTTGACGAAAACGCAAGAAAGATATTCTATATTTCCCATATACAAACACATATTGATTATTGCTACACAATCTGGGATGGATGCTCCAAATCAATAACAAAACGCCTATATTCACTCCAGAAAAGGGCAGTGCGTTTAATTAATGGTGAAAAGCTTGCCGACAATTATAACCTACATAAACGTCTTAGGTTACTGCCACTCCACAAACGACTACTTTTTAATAAGGACAAACTAATTCACAAAATCCTATTTCAAAATGCCCCAAGTTACCTTTGGCCATTGTTTAAATATAACGCAAAACATAGCGAACGACTAAATATACTTCATGTCCCTAAACCTAGGATAGACTTATATAAAACAAGCTTAGCATACTCTGCCGCTCAGCTGTGGAACAATCTTTCACAAGAAATCAAAGACACCATTAATCATTATAATACATTCGCAACCCGTTTGAACACTACCTAAGTACAGACTACAGACTCCCATAAACAAAAACAAAAAAGACAATAATAATGGTAAATTATCTCAAACGGCAACTAGCCAAAAAACATCCCCATATGTATGGCACGTTACACCTTCCTTAGGTATTTATAATGCCCATGTTAAACATTGCCTCAGTGAGTCATTTGTTATTGATTATTTTTCATGCGTTATAATGCTATTATTCTTTTGTTGTCAAAAATTTGCTTCATAAGCGATGCTGAATGAAAGAATGTATGAGAGGACATTGAGAAGAAGGGCAGAATATCAGACGGGCCTGCGTACCCAATTCTTAACCCTTTGAAAATAAAGATTTTCGTTCGTTCGTTCATTCGTTCGTTAGCAGCTGCGGCTGGTCACGTGACGTTTACTACCGTAATCACTTCTGGTTGAGTGTGTGGTGGACTGCGAGACCGATTGATGGATGCAATAAATGTTTCTGGGCCCGAAGAGCCCTCACTGTCGTCGGAGTGTATATGCATACTAGCTGACCCGGCCCGGCTTCGCCCAGGCTCTGGCGGGGATCTATCTATCTATCTATCTATCTATCTATCTATCTATCTATCTATCTATCTATCTATCTATCTATCTATCTATTTATCTATCTATCTATCTATCTATCTATCTATCTATCTATCTATCTATCTATCTATCTATCTATCTATCTATCTATCTAATCTATCTATCTATCTATCTATCTATCTATCTATCTATCTATCTATCTATCTATCTATCTATCTATCTATCTATCTATCTATCTATCTATCTATCTATCTATCTATCTATCCATCTATCTATCTATCTATCTATCTATCTATCTATCTATCTATTTATCTATCTATCTATCTATCTATCTATCTATCTATCTATCTATCTATCTATCTATCTATCTATCTACCTACTTATCTATCTATCTATCTATCTATCTATCTATCTATCTATCTAATCTATTTATCTATCTATCTATCTATCTATCTATCTATCTATCTATCTATCTATCTATCTATCTATCTATCTATCTATCTATCTATCTATCTATATATCTATCTATCGACCTACCTACCTGTCTGTCTGTCTGTCTGTCTGTCTGTCTGTCTGACCCGGCCCGGCTTCACCTAGTCCCTGGTGGGGAGAATCTCATTTAATTCATATAAGTAGTCATATAAGCTCCCGTTCCCGACTATCTGTCTGTCTGTCTGTCTGTCTATCTATCTGACCAGGCGCGGCTTCGCCCAGCTCCTCGCGGGGAGCGTCTCATTAAATTCATATAACAAAAAAAAAAAATTAACTTAAGAATGTCCTTCCACACACCATCCATTATTTTTAATGAAAACTTTTTAAAATCACCTACATGACTGTAGATAACTTCTTTAAACATAAAAAGATGAGTTAGAAAATTTTCACTATTTAAATAGATGCATTATTTTTATGAAAACTTTGAAAATGCCTTAAAGATTATATCATTATTTATTATAACTCATATGCCTGTAAATAACTGTAGACAAAGAGTTTATAAATCTTTGAAAACAATGCAACAATCTATATATAAAATATATAGCAATGCTATTAAAAGTTATGCCCCTTGAAATAACTTTTCTTAAGTTAAGTCCCCTCGCTATATATAAATGATAATGTAAATTTAAATATTAAATTTTAGTACATAAATAGCTGATTGTACACTAAGAAACTATGACAGTTGGCTGCACGGGAATGAAAAGAATACATGTAGAAAATTTCATCTCAATCGTATGGACCGTTATCGAACGCATCAAATACATCTCTACATACATACATCGCCTTTTATATATATATAGATTATTAATCTCAATATTATTAGCAGCACGCTGTGTATAATGCTCTGTAGGCCTATCCTTCGCAGCGCGCTGCGAATAACGCCTTCCTTTAACAAATACATAAAGTAAAAATAAGGTCACAACCAGAACAGAAGTGACACAATAACAGTCTGTGAATGAATAGGGTATCCAAGTTATAGTCTATAAATATTGCTTTGATAACCACATATACCAAACAGCCATATGAAACGGACTTTCTTCAGGATCGCCTTCAGTTCACACGGACAGCGTCATAAGTGTTCCAGGGTTCCTATTTCGGGGAACGTTTCCAGGATCACCGTGCCTATACCAAGATGTAAAGCTGAAGCATCGGCTGTGCTCACCCCATTGGTTGGAGAGGGGAAGGAGATCTTTGCAACAGTCCCCGTGGAGATTGCACTTAAGGAATGTCGAGAGGAAGGTTCTCTGCGTCAGATGGACCCCGAAAGATGCAAACCCTTTTCTAACGCCCGCGTGGCCTGAACGTCAACGACGTCGACGAATGAGCTCAAGGATTACAACCCAGTTTTCCTTGGGGTCTTCAAACATACTAAGCTACGAAACAATAACCGATGTATCAAACAAATATTCAACCAACCAGTCAGCCAACCAACCAATCAGCCAACCAAGCAATCAGCCAACCAAGCAAGCAATCAACCAAACAGCCGACCAGCTAAGTAGAACAAACCAACCAGACAGTCTCCCAGCTAACCAGTCAAGTAACCAATCAATAAACCAGCTAGCCCGTCACCTAGCCAGTCAATCAATTAATCCACCAGCCAACTAACAAATCAAGCAAGCAATCAACCAATAAAAAACCAACTAACCAGTCAGTCAACCAACCAGCCAACCAACCAACCAATCAAACACCAACCGACAAACAAACAAAAACAAATATTCAAGTCAGCCAACTAACCAAGCAAGCAACCAAACAACGGACAAGCTAAGTATAAAGTATAATAAATCCAGCTCATTCGTCGACGTCATTGACGTTCAGGTCACGCGAGCGTTAGAAAAGGGTTTGCATCTTTCGGGGTCCATCTGACGCAGAGATTCACAGACAGCCCACGAACCATCCAGCCAAGTAACCAATCAATCAACCAGCCAGCCAGCTAATCAATCAATCAATCAACCAGCCAACTAACAAACCAAGCAAACAGCCAATCAAAAACCAACCAACCAAACGATCAATCAACCAACTAAAAGCCAACCACATAGGGAGCGAACCAGCCAACCTACCAGCCAATCAACCAGCCAACCGACCAACCAACAAATCACCCAAACAGCCAACCAACCAATCACCAGCCAGCCAACCAATCACCTAGCCAACCAATCAGCTAGCCAACCAATAAAACAACCATCCAGCCAACCTACTAGCCAATCAACCAGTCAACCAATCAGCCAGCTAGCCAACCAACCAGTCAACCAATAAATAACTATAACAGCAGGGGGAGGTTTAGCGCGGGCGACATGCATATAACGAGATTACTGTCCGCAGTTTTATTTTTACCATCAAGTCACACCCACACACACACACACCAGCAACTTCGCAGTCATCTTGCACACGATATGTTGAAAACCTCCATTATTTCTAACCGGTTATCACTCTCAGAAAAAGAACTACGCATACACACTTGCACGCACACATGGACACACACATACACACACAACCACACACACCACACACACACACACACACAACCTATGCACAATCTTGCTAAATGTTTTGTTACACCCGACAGTGGACAAAGTGACAGCAGCAACCTTTGGCCGACTTGTCACAAGCTAAAAAAAAAAAACATCAGGATGACACAGACAACCCCCAACCCCACCTTCCTCGCAAACACATTGTAAATCTGCTGTTTGCATAGTTGTACCAAGTGAAAGGGAAGTCGTGTTGTTTATACAACTGATAAGTGGTGCCAAGATTATGAATGCTCTCTGTAACCATTCTATACAGACGACTTAACAGACGTCTATTGGGTGCTCTACATATGCTATGCCTTATACCATTTAACAGTGGCAATAGAGGGCTGAGTATGGTGTCCGCCTCGAGTGCTGGAGGTCCCCGGTGAGGGCCGGGATTTTTTCACGTGGACTTCTAGTAACAAAATTTCTCCTGGTCTCTGGGTAGTGAGATCGGACGTGCCCGTGTGTATTGTTGCGCGCGTAAAAATCCCTTGGCAGTTGGAAATCGAAAAAGAGAAGTCTACGGCGCTGCCCGGGAAAAATTTCGAGTTACAAATCTACCCAAAAGTATTTCAGGATCCTTGTCGCTGCTATGGAGTTTGTGCACTGAGTTGAGATTCTCCTGACTGAGACATGAGTTAGGAGTAGAACGGAGCACTTATGGGTTACACCGGTATGTCGTGATGTTGATCCGTCGACTAAACTAAATAAAACAGTGGCAATAATTGCCTGTGAGTGTATTTATCATATTATTACAATGGTATCAACATATATTATGTTGGACACCCTGTTTCTATTGTTCTATTAATGTTTATCAATGGTTTTTTTTTAAAATCCTTCTGGTTTGGTCAGGTTCGGTTTGGTAACAACCACTTTTATTGCACAAGGATATCTCTTTAAGTGCTCCAGTTTACTTCTATAGGTTACACAAGAAGAATCTCAAACACAGTGTAGAAGAATCTCAAATATAGTGTAGGTTACACAAAGAGAATCTCAACACACTGTAGATTACTCAAGGAGAATCTCAACACAGTATAGGTAGCCCACGGAGATTCTCAACACACTGTAGATTACACAAGGAGAATCTCAACACACTGTAGATTACACAAGAATGCTCTATTCCACTGCTTCTGTTCATATCCTCCATAAAACTATTCTCTTTCTCTTGGTGATTTGATGAGAGAGTACCAGATGTAGACGTCAACACTTAAGCTTTTGTTTTACTCTCTTTCAACGATATTCCCAACATTCTTCTCACAAATGGCATCTGCCATTTCTTCACCACACCACACTTCTACTGTCATAACTGTCAACAACAAAAAACTGTCAAAAAAAAAACTGTCATTTACTGCCAATGTATTGCAGTATTTGCGGTATTTGCAGTATTGCGGTCTTTGAGCCTAAGGAATTAAGCCGCCTGGCTGGTGCAGTCGCCGCGAACTGTGCAGGTTAGGGTTTTCTTTTTGCCCTTCACAGAAAAAAATCCCACACCTTACCGACAGATCGAACCCGGGTCTCCCGAAGGAGAGTCCGGCGTTCTAGCCACTCGGCCAGCCGCTCCACACTTCTGCTTACTAAACTAAATCCATACAAGACATCTATCAAGCAAATCAATACAAGAAATGGGATCTTCCATGACTTTTGGTACCCTGCAGATCTGCTCCTTATTGTTTGCTCAACAGTTCTACTTAACAAAAATATCGATAATGAATAAATCACACACACGCACGCACACACACACACACACACACACACACACACATACACACGGACGCACGCACACACACACACACACACACGCACACACACGGACGCACGCACACACACGGACGCACGCACACACACGGACGCACGCACACACACACGGACGCACGCACACACACGGGCGCACGCACACACACACACACACGGACGCACGCACACACTCACACACACACGGACGCACGCACACACACGGACGCACACACACGGACGCACGCACACACACGGACGCACGCACGCACACACACACACGCACACACACACACACGCACACACAAAATGTGCTCCTCACTGGCATAACTTTGGCCTGCATGCCAGAAATACCTTCGGTAATGCTCGCCTATATTTGGCACGGTTCATTATTTCACACTAGACATTTTAAGCCGTCAATAATTCTGTCATGGCAGATCGTGGATAAGATTTTACAATACCCAAGAGGCAGATTAGCATTGCATTGACGTCAAAAGCTCATTTCTAATGTAAAATAAATTAATGATACCTCCATGGCTTTAAATTGTGCTTTCCTAATTTAGTGTTTTGATAAAATTTTATCATTGCAAATTTACATGGAAAATACACTGACCTGCACTAAATGATAACCGCACTGATCTCAAACGTGGTAAATTTGAATATTTTTTGCGCTCACTCGCTCAAGCTTAGTCCATATACGCTACTTCTAGTAACTTGGCTGAAATGTGCATGTGGATTAGATTTCCCTATCAACCAGTGTCTCTCGCCACGAGGCGAACCCAGTCCGACTTCAGAGGTACTTGTAGTTTACGTCCCCAAGTCAAGGACGATAGGTTAACATTTTAGTCCAGTTGTCCAGTGTAGGGGTTGAACCCCTTACCTCGGCACCAGTACACATGATGTTTGAGAACGCGCTTTCTTAATCATTCAGCCGTGCTGGCGATGAATTAGAAATGATACACCAGAGAGGTCGGCGCCGTGGCTTAGAGGCAGCGAACGCGTTTCAAAATGCCTGACACACCAAGTCAAGGTTCCGGTTCAGCTGCAAATTATTTAGAAGCAGACTGCCTTGTGTTGATTTCAATTGTTTGAGCGTCGGCCGTTCAGAAAGCAATGGCAAACTACTGAACGTAAAAATTCACAAACAGGCAAAACCCGCTTGTTCCTTTATTAACGGCCCGCCCAAAGATGTAAAGCTGAAGCATCGGCTGTGCACACCCCATTGGTTGGAGAGGGGAAGGAGATCTTTGCAACAGTCCCCGTGGAGATTGCACTTAAGGAATGTCGAGAGGAAGGTCTCTGCGTCAGATGGACCCCGAAAGATGCAAACCCTTTTCTAATGCCCGCGTGACCTGAACGTCAACGACGTCGACAAATGAGCTCAAGGATTACAACCCAGTTTTCCTTGGGGTCTTCAAACATACTAAGCTACGAAACAACCGATATATCAAACAAATATGTAACCAACCAGTCAGCCAACCATCCAATCACCCAACCAAGCAAGCAATCAACCAAACAGCCGACCAGCTAAGTAGAACAAACCAACAAGACCGTCTACCAACAAACCAGTCAAGTAACAAATCAATAAACCAGCTAGCCCGTCAGCTAGCCAGTCAATCAATTAATCCATCAGCCAACTAACAAATCAAGCAAGCGATCAACCAGTCAGTCAACCAACCAGCCAACCAAGCAACCAACCAAACACCAACCGACAAACAAACAAAAACAAATATTCAAGTCAGCCAACTAACCAAGCAAGCAACCAAACAACGGACAAGCTAAGTATAAAGTATAATAAATCCAGCTCATTCGTCGACGTCATTGACGTTCAGGTCACGCGAGCGTTAGAAAAGGGTTTGCATCTTTCGGGGTCCATCTGACGCAGAGATTCACAGACAGCCCACGAACCATCCAGCCAAGTAACCAATCAATCAACCAGCCAGCCAGCTAATCAATCAATCAATCAACCAGCCAACTAACAAACCAAGCAAACAGCCAATCAAAAACCAACCAACCAAAACGATCAATCAACCACCAAAAGCCAACCACATAGGGAGCGAACCAGCCAACCTACCAGCCAATTCAACCAGCCAACCGACCACCACAAATCACCCAAACAGCCAACCAACCAATCACCAGCCTGCCAACCAATCACCTAGCCAACCAATCAGCTAGTCAACCAATCAGCTAGCCAACCAGCAAAACAACTAACCAAACAGCCAACCAGCCAACCTACTAGCCAATCAACCAGTCAACCAACCAGCCAACCAACCAGCCAGCTAGCTAACCAACCAGTCAACCAATAAAAAACTATAACAGCAGGGGGAGGTTTAGCGCGGGCGACATGCATATAACGAGATTACTGTCGGCAGTTTTACTTTCACCATCAAGTCACACCCACCCACACACACACACACACACACACACACACACACACACCAGCAACTTCGCAGTCATCTTGCACACCATATGTTGAAAACCTCCATTATTTCTAACCGGTTATCACTCTCAGAATAAAGAACACACTTGCACGCACACATGAACACACACATAACACACACACAAACACACACACATACACACACACACCTATGCACAATCTTGTTAAATGTTTTGTTACACCCGACAGTGACAAAGTGACAGCAGCAACCTTTGGCCGACTTGTCACAAGCTTAAAAAAAAAAAAAATCAGGATGACACAGACAACCCCCAACCCCACCTTCCTCGCAAACACATTGTAAATCTGCTGTTTGCATAGTTGTACCAAGTGAAAGGGAAGTCGTGTTGTTTATACAACTGAAAAGTGGTGCCAAGATTATGAATATTCTCTGTAAACCATTCTATACCAGACGACTTAACAAACGTCTGTTGGGTGCTCCACATATGCTATGCCTTATACCATCTAACAGTGGCAATATAGGGCTGAGTGGTCTCGAGGTATGGTGTCCGCCTCTAGTGCGGGAGGTCCCAGGTTCAAGCCCCGGTGAGGGCCGGGATTTTTTCACGTGGAATTCTAGTAATAAAATTTCCCCTGGTCTCTGGGTAGTGAGATCGGACGTGCCCGTGTGTATTGTTGCGCGCGTAAAAAATCCCTTGGCAGTTGGAAATCGAAAAAGAGAAGTCTAACGGCGCTGCCCGGGAAAAATTTCGAGTTACAAATCTACCCAAAAGTATTTCAGGATCCTTGTCGCTGCTATGGAGTTTCGTGCACTGAGTTGAGATTCTCCTGACTGAGACATGAGTTAGGAGTAGAACGGAGCACTTATGGGTTACACCGGTATGTCGTGATGTTGATCCGTCGACTAAACTAAATAAAACAGTGGCAATAATTGCCTGTGAGTGTATTTATCATATTATTACAATGGTATCAACATATATTATGTTGGACACCCTGTTTCTATTGTTCTATTAATGTTTATCAATGGTTTTTTTTTAAATCCTTCTGGTTTGGTCAGGTTCGGTTGGTAACAACCACTTTTATTGCACAAGGATATCTCTTTAAGTGCTCCAGTTTACTTCTATAGGTTACACAAGAAGAATCTCAAACACAGACTGTAGATTACACAAGGAGAATCTCAACACACTGTAGATTACTCAAGGAGAATCTCAACACACTGTAGATTACACAAGGAGAATCTCAACGCACTGAAGATTAAACAAGAATGCCCTATTCCACTGCTTCTGTTCATATCCTCCATAAAACTATTCTCTTTCTCTTGGTGATTTGATGAGAGATCTAGTACCAGCTGTAGGCGTCAACACTTAAGCTTTGTTTTATTCTCTCTCAACGATATTCCTAACATTCTTCTCACAAACGGCATCTGCCATTTCTACACCACACCACTCTTCTACTGTCATAAACTGTCAACAACAAAAAAAACTGTCCAAAAAACTGCCATTTACTGCCAGTATAGTACCTTGCGGTGTATGGCAGAGGGGTCTTTGAGCCTGAGGAATTAAGGCCGCCTGGCTGGTGCAGTCGCCGCGAACTGTGCAGGTTAGGATTTTCTTTTTGCCCTTCACAGAAAAAAATCCCACACCTTACCGACAGGGATCGAACCCGGGTCTCCCGAAGGAGAGTCCGGCGTTCTAGCCACTCGGCCAGCCGCTCCACACTTCTGTACTTACTAAACTAAATCCATACAAGGACATCTATCAAGCAAATCAATACAAGAAATGGGATCTTCTATGACTTTGGTAGCCCTGCAGATCTGCTCCTTATTGTTTGCTCAACAGTTCTACTTAACAAAAATAATCGATAACTGAATAAATCACACACACGCACGCACACACACACACACACACACACACACACACATACACCACGGACGCACGCACACACACACACACACACACGCACACACACGGACGCACGCACACACACGGACGCACGCACACACACGGACGCACGCACACACACACGGACGCACGCACACACACGGGCGCACGCACACACACACACACACGGACGCACGCACACACTCACACACACACGGACGCACGCACACACACGGACGCACACACACGGACGCAACGCACACACACGGACGCACGCACGCACACACACGCACGCACGCACAGCACACACGCACACACAAAATGTGCTCCTCACTGGCATAACTTTGGCCTGCATGCCAGAAATACCTTCGGTAATGCTCGCCTATATTTGGCACGGTTCATTATTTCACACTAGACATTTTAAGCCGTCAATAATTCTGTCATGGCAGATCGGGGATACGATTTTACAACACCCAAGAGGCAGATTAGCATTGCATTGACGTCAAAAGCTCATTTCTAATGTAAAATAAATTAATGATACCTCGATGGCTTTAAATTGTGCTTTCCTAATTTAGTGTTTTGATAAAATTTTATCATTGCAAATTTACATGGAAAATACACTGACCTGCACCAAATGACAATCGCACTGATCTCAAACGTGGTAAATTTGAATATTTTTTGCGCTCACTCGCTCAAGCTTAGTCCATATACGCTACTTCTAGTAACTTGGCTGAAATGTGCATGTGGATTAGCTTTCCCTATCAACCAGTGTCTCTCGCCATGAGGCGAACCCAGTCCGACTTCAGAGGTACTTGTAATTTACGTCCCCAAGTCAAGGACGATAGGTTAACATTTTAGTCCAATTGTCCAGTGTAGGAGTTGAACCCCTTACCTCGGCACCAGTACACATGATGTTTAAGAACGCGCTTTTTTAATCATTCAGCCGTGCTGGCGATGAATTAGAAATAATACACCAGAGAGGTCGGCGCCGTGGCTTAGAGGCAGCGAACGCGTTTCAAAATGCCCTGACACACCAAGTCAAGGTTTCCAGTTCAGCTGCAAATTATTTAGAAGCAGACTGCCTTGTGTTGATTTCAATTGTTTGAGCGTCGGCCGTTCAGAAAGCAATGGCAAACTACTGAACGTAAAATTTGCAAAGTAAATCACAAACAGGCAAAAATGCTGGGGTTAACAGTGACGTCCTGTAAAGTTCATACAGCTAACGTAGAATGGTATAGGTGGCACTGAATAAGAGAAAAGTGAACAAAAGTGGCGAAATGCAACAGTTAGAATAGTAAGTCAGCAGAGGAGCACTTTACACTCCTAAAATGAGTACTAGGAAATGTTTTGAGAAGTAAAGGCCGTCGGTGTGGTATTGAGCACATCACGAATCGAGTGCCGATGGTCTATACACAAGCTGGGCTAGCCCCATTAACCCAGTACACCTCGAGGCCAGGAAAAGGGTCCGCTGCTTTAATTTTAAGCTAATGTAGACACAAGCAACACAGAACTGGCACGGCCGCCGGACATGAGAGGCACATCGGGAGAATGAGGGGTATCGTCAACCAACACAGAACTGGCACTGCCGGACATGAGAGGCACACCGAGAGAATGAGGGGTCTCGTCAACCAACACAGAACTGGCACTGCCGGACATGAGAGGAACATCGGGAGAATGAGGGGTCTCGTCAACCAACACGGAACTGGCACGGCCGGACATGAGAGGCACATCGGGAGAATGAGGGGTCTCGTCAACCAACACAGAACTGGCACGGCCGGACATGAGAGGCACACCGGGAGAATGAGGGGTCTCGTCAACCAACACAGAACTGGCACGGCCGGACATGAGAGGCACACCGGGAGAATGAGGGGTCTCGTCAACCAACACAGAACTGGCACGGCCGGACATGAGAGGCACACCGGGAGAATGAGGGGTCTCGTCAACCAACACAGAACTGGCACGGCCGGACATGAGAGGCACATCGGGAGAATGAGGGGTCTCGTCAACCAACACAGAACTGGCACGGCCGCCGGACATGAGAGGCACATCGGGAGAATGAGGGGTCTCGTCAACCAACACAGAAATGGCACTGTTAGCCGCCGGACGTTGATGTTTGGCGGGTGTACGGAGAGTGGGGGGGGGGGGGGGGGGGGGTCTGAGCACATATGGACATGGTCTAGAGTGCAGGTATGAATCTCCCCCCCCCCCCACTAACTGAATTAACTAACTAACTAACTAACTAACTAACTAACTAACTAACTAACTAATTAACCAACTAACTAACTAACTAACTAACTAACTAACTAACTAACTAACGAAGTAACGAACTAACGAACTAACTAACTAATTAAATAAGTAACTAACTAATTAACTAACCAACCAACTAAATATGTATCTAATTAAATAACTAACTAACTACATAACTAACTAACAAACTAACTAATTACTTAACTACATAACTAACTAGCTAACTAACTAACTAACTAACTAACTAGCTAACGTCTTATTATGTCTCTTTTGGGGTACCTGTCTTGTGCCGCCCGCTGGTGTCTGGAATATAGATGGGGAATGAGAGCCCTGCAACACAACCCCTTGGGGATGACACTTTGGTACCGGCTCGGGAGACAAGTGGGACACGAGCCTCATTCCAATGAACGCAAGCCCTTTTCATGGTCTAGACGACATGAACGCTTGTTCATCGTATATGAGTTAACACTCATGGTGGGGCTCGGCATGGGCCAATGGATAGGAGTGCCCGTACTTAAACAACACCGACTCAAAAACAGTTCGATGGGTGGTCAAGCGGATTCAAGTGGAGCTGACAGACGAAGAAATCCTGAAGCAGCTACGAGAAGAGAATCCTCACATCTGATTCATGAAGGCGGAGCGGCTCCTCACCTACTCCAAGATACCGACAACCTTGGCGGTGGTGACATCGGAGGGCAGCGAAATGCCGACCACAGTATCAATCAACAAGAGAATACAGCAGCCAGAGAGATTCATCCCAAGAATCACTCAACCAGAGAGATTCATCCCAAGAATCACTCAATGTTCCAGATGTCAGAGGGCCGACCACAGCAGAGCAACATGTCGCAGTAAGACGGAAATCTGCCGTTACTGCGCCGATCACCACGCATTCAAGGAGTGTCCGCTGGCCAACCTGGACAAGGACTTCATAGCTCAAAACAACAAAAGAAAGTGCGCCAACTGCCTGAGCAAGCATGGAGCAAGATACTTGGGCTGTCCGTACCTGCGACGACACAGAGACGCCTTAAAGATCGCAACTACCACGAAGACATCAGTAAAGGAAGCAATGCGAAGGGGCGAGACAGCCACGGGTATAGGCAATGCACTGGAATGCGGAGGGAGTCAGCAACAACAAAAAATAGAACTAGAAAACATATTGGACCAAGAAAAGGTAAGCGTATATTGCTTGCAAGAAACTCACTTCAACGAAAACGAAATGATGTCCGGGAAATTGCCAGTACTAAGGACACTACTTTCTGAACTTAGCAGTCAGTATAAGGTCACCATACAGTGGATACCATCCCACTGTGGAGTACCCGGAAATGACAGAACTGATCGATTGGCTAAGGAAGGAGCAAAATAAAAACAGCCTGATGTGCCCGTTACATATCACCAAAATAAAAATAAAAAAGAATGATCAAATCAGTCAGAAAGCCACCAAAACCTGCTGAAGACGACTACCACGTTATGGACAGACCAGAACAAGTCATTATTCTGCGTCTCAGAACAGGACATAATAGATTACGCAACCACATGTATACAAAATTCAAGATTGGATGACACAGCCATGTGCACATGTGGTTTGGCGTCGCAGACAGCAGTGCACATACTCCAGGACTGCCCAAACTACAACATATCCAAGCGAATCTTCTGGCCTAGAGAGACAACAGTGGAAGATAAACTTTGTTATGGACCGCTGAGTAAACAAGAAAAGACTATTAGAGTCATACAATAGACAACATTACAGCTATAGACATATTTCAAGCGAACGAAAGAAGAAGAAGAAGCTTCTGATTTTACTAGTAGTACTTGGTCGTCCGCAAACAGGAATTCTCTTGTGGTGTAATTTGTAGATGGTACTTCTCTCTCCTGTTCTCGTCATGCAGTAACTGTTTGGCTTGACATTGCTTTTGACATACGTTGTCTATATATGTTATGAACAAGAGAAGAGACAGGAGAGGGGTGTGTGTGGTTAAATTCCTGTACACTTTATGTGGCCTTAGGAGGCCAGTAAAAAAATGTTCTTCCCCCATATAGGGGGAAGTAACGAAAGAAGAATGATCTTATACATTGAAAGTATACAAATAAAATTTAAGAAATAAATTTATAACTTGAAAGTTCGTTCTAAAATTTAAGTATTTAAAAATTAGAAATATTTTCTTTACGAAATTTAAATGTATTATATTTGACAATAACATATTTTACTTACAAATTGATTGCTTAATTTATATGTCAAAAAGATAGACGTTTAATGTTGAGTTTTATTATTATCGCTATAATATAATAATTTTTTTTAAATTCAGGTAGTCTCCCTTGGAACAATATTAGATGTTTATGTCTCCTACTCAAAGAGTAGGGATCGTTTAAAAGTCGACAGGCTCGACTTCATTGCACTGGGTTTTTATCGCAAATGGCTCGTTCTCTTTCCGCAGCACGGAAAGCGTGGCACAAAACACGATCTCCGTAGCTCTTCGGAGCCCAAGTCAAATGGCTTGACCACTTCGTCACGTAGGCTCCCGAAATGTACCCTACTTTTTGCTTATCTAAGTGTTTTTCTTTTAGATATTTTGTAATTCCTCAGAATGCTTGAACATAATTATCAATCAAGGCATTACTATTATGTTATTACGATCTTTTGACTAATTAACCTAAGCTCTAAGCAACTAGGGAAATGCATGCGCAGGTGAATTGCGTGATTTATTATTATATGTTGGAATATATCAACATTAATGGGAAAGATTTACGTATAATAAAGAATATTTACTGGAACCAAGTAGAAGCAATTAAAATTGGAAATAAAGAGGGAAGTTACGAACAGATAAAGCTAGGAGTACGACAGGGGTGTGTCTTGTCATCGGATCTCTTCTACCTATATTATATAGCGAAGTAATAATGAGAGAGATAATAGAGAAGCCAGGAATACTAATCGGAGGTTATAATATAAATAATATACACTATCCAGCTGATAAAGTATTGGTGGCGGATAATTCAACAGACCTCCTAAAGTGCTTCCTCCTTAGTGCTACTATATTGACGTGGATAGGCCTTAGGTTCATACCAGAATACGATCAGCGTTGCCAGTAGTGGGTTGTGCTCAATATTTAAATTTCAAATCCCGAAACAACCAAATAATCAATTTGATTATTGCTCACTGGATTTTAGGAGGCCCGGTGTTCCTTGCCAATGAGAAGTCCTGATCGTTCGGGTCCACATCGATTGACGGACATCAGTCGCGGCGATTGGGCAATCTTGAGCATAGCCCCACGATGGGTAACGTTGTAATATTCTGTTGTGATAATTTGGCCTCAGAGGACATACAGTTGGAGCTGACTGACTTACAAGCAGATCATGATCTGAAAGAGAAATTCAAGCAAGATGGTTTGCTGGATTTCTATGGATCTTTATCAAAAGAATCATTTCCCAACTTTAAAAACTTTGCAGCTAAACCTTTATCATTGTTTGGATCAACATACATGTGCGAACAAGCATTCTCTTGCTCGAAGATCAACAAATCTGAGAATAGGTCTTTATTGTCGGGCTGCAACTTGCATGCTGTCATGAGAATTTCAACAAGTAAATTTGCTCCAGATTTCAAGAATATTGTCAAAAAGTGCAAGCAGTTACATAATCTCATTAGAAATCAACAATTATAGTGACAATGTAGTTGGTTTGTGTCTAAATTAAATCCATTGATAGATAATAAAGAGTATTTGTTATAATAACAAGTTGTAAAATCTTGTTAACAAATTAGTAAACGTTTTTGTCCATATTGTCAAATATAATGTATAAGTGTATAAAAAAATGTTGTGCATATCCTGTACAGGACATTGCTGTCAACATCAGCATCTTTCAGCTGATTGTTGATTTCTTGGCAAGATTACGCTCAGTAGTTTGCCATTGCTTTCTGAGCGGCCGGCTCACATACCCCGTAAGTTACCGACGCGATTCGAACCACTATAATAAGTGTATAAGTAAAATAAAATTGCAATAATTATTTATACTGCTTAATAACCTATAAATAATTTAAATATTGAGCACAACCCACTACTGGCAACGCTGATCGTATTCTGGTATGAACCTAAGGCCTATCCACGTCAATATGGAAGCACTATACTCGAGTTTCGCTCTCGTTTGAGCTCGTCAGTAGTGCATATCCCTGACTGGATCCGGAAACAAGCCCCGGATCACTGGCGTGTGAAGCGGGTGTGTAACCACGTGGCACACGCTGGACACGCCAAATTATCATAACAGAATATCACAACCTTACCCATCGTAGGCTATGCTCAAGATTGCCCAATCGCCGCGACTGACGTCCGTCAATCTATGTGGACCCGAACGATCAGGACTTCTCACTGGCAAGGAACACCAGGCCTCCTAAAATCCAGTGAGCAATAATCAAATTGATTATTTGGATAGGCCTTAGGTTCATACCAGAATACGATCAGCGTTGCCAGTAGTGGGTTGTGCTCAATATTTAAATTTCAAATCCCGAAACAACCAAATAATCAATAATCCAGGTATTTTCCTCTCGGTATTCCTCTTGGTCTGTTCCCTTCGATCTTGCCAGTTGTCACTAAGTTCTCCAATCCAATTCTTCTCATAACATGTCCAAAAAATTTTGACTGTCTACGTCTAATTTCTCTAATCAGTTTACGATGTTCATTTGTCTCCTGTAGTACTTGGTCATTGGTTTTTCTGTCTGTCATGGTATTCTTTGCATTTTCCTCAGAAACCACATTTCTCCAGCCATCAGATGCTTTTCAGCTTGATTGCTCATTGTCCAAGTTTCACATCCATACAAAAGAACAGGCTCTATGTATCCCCTCAACACTCTTTTTCTCGTTTCAATTGACATCTTTTTATTGGTCAGAATGTTTTTCATCTTGCTAAAGGCTACTTTCGCCATGGCGATTCTTGTTCTAATCTCTTCAAGGCATCTCCCATCAGATGTTATGACTGTTCCAAGATAATTGTACCGATTCACTTGTTGAAGAATATTTCCATTTACTTGTATATTACATTGTGGCACTTCTTCCTTCCTAGTGACGACCATAACCTGAGTCTTTTTACAATTTAATTCTAACCCCAGTTGCTCACTGTGTACAACAACCGTATCTACTAATTGTTGCAGGTCCTGCGCATTGCCTGCAATTAATACTGTATCATCTGCATATCTAATGTTATTGATGTTTCGTCCTCCAATGCTGATTCCATTTATATCCTCTACATTTCTGAAAATATTTTCACTGTATAGGGAAAAAAGATCTGGAGACATCACACATCCCTGCCTAACACCTCTCTTAATTGGCTGATACTGTCCCACTTCATTATCAATCCTTATTGCAGCTTGTTGTTTCCAATATATGTTTTTTATAAGTCTAATGTTTTTCCCATCAATTTGTAGATCTGCAAGCATATCTACCATGCTGACATGTCTAACTCTATCAAAAGCCTTTGTATAGTCAATAAAGCAAAGATGTATATCCATGTTTACTTCTATAGCACGTTCAATAACTGTTCGCAGCATATACACAGCATTTACTGTACCCTTTCCTTCTACAAACCCGCATTGTTCTTCCCCTATTTCAGGTTGTATCTTCTTCCTCACTCTTTGCATGATAATTCTTAGCAAAATCTTTGTGATGTGACTCATTATACTAATTGTTCTATGTTGATCACATTCCAAGGTTACTGATTTCTTTGGGATTGCAAT
This sequence comes from Cepaea nemoralis, assembly GCA_014155875.1. Taxonomy (NCBI): domain Eukaryota; kingdom Metazoa; phylum Mollusca; class Gastropoda; order Stylommatophora; family Helicidae; genus Cepaea; species Cepaea nemoralis. The sequence goes on along the minus strand of JACEFZ010013871.1, from coordinate 38,923 downwards.
AAATACAGAGTTACATAATTCAGGAGGTATATCTCCAGTATCATATAATGTGTTCAGCAGTCTGGTGACTTGCTCTAGTCCAAATTCTTCTAAAGCTTTAATCATTTCTGTTGTGATGTTATCTGCACCGGGGGCCTTGCCAGCTTTCATATGCTTAAGAACATTTCGAACCTCCATCTCCAAAATTGGCGGTCCTTCATTATTAAATCTAATATCATATTGTTCGTCTCTGTTATCATCATAAAGATGTTTCATATAATCTGTCCATACATGTAGAATCTGGTCTTTTTCTATTATGATTTTGCCATCTTCAGTTTTTAGACACCCTGTTGATGTACTTGTTCTTTTATTAGTAAGTTCCTGAATTCTTTTGTGCACTAATTTGGTATTTTGACTGTTGTGTTGGTTTTCAATTTCTAAGCACTTTTCCTCAAGCCATGCGGCCCCCCAGTACTGCCAGTAGCTTTACATTTGTCAATGCAACATTCAGCACAAAAAGTTTGCCCACTTCTGATCTAGATAAATGGAAAACCCCCTAGAGAAGATAAAGAACCAACATACATTGAAATAACATTTGATGGCAGGCTGACATGGAGAAAGCACATCAACAAAGCAGTAGCAAAAGCCAGAAGGAAAAATAGCTGTCTGCGACGCCAAACCACATGTGCACATGGCTGTGTCACCAATATTGAATTTTGTATACATGTGGTTTCGTAATCTATTATGTCCTGTTCTGAGGCGCAGAATAATGACTTGTTCTGGTCTGTCCATAACGTGGTAGTCGTCTTCAGCAGGTTTTGGTGGCTTTCTGACTGATTTGATCATTCTTTTTTTTTTTTTTGTTGGTGGTATGTAACGGGCACATCAGGCTATTTTTATTTTGCTCCTTCCTTAGCCAATCGATCAGTTCTGTCATTTCCGGGTACTCCACAGTGGGATGGTATCCACTGTATGGTGACCTTATACTGACTGCTAAGTTCAGAAAGTAGTGTCCTTGGTACTGGCAATTTCCCAGACATCTTTTCGTTTTCGTTGAAGTGAGTTTCTTGCAAGCAATATACGCTTATCTTTTCTTGGTCCAATATGTTTTCTAGTTCTATTTTTTGTTGTTGCTGACTCCCTCCGCATTCCAGTGCATTAGTATAGCACAAGCTGAAAGAGATTAACTGCAAAAACAGATAGACGAGTTGAAGTGGACAAGTCAAGGCACTGCTGACGCCGACTCCGAATAGCGTCAAAGAAAAACTACTGGCGGAAATTAAGGAGATTCAGCAAAACATCTAGCAAGAAGTAGAACATATCGCACTGATTAAGAAGGAGAACGAAGAGATCCTACAAACCATTAAATCAGAGCGCGAACTACAGAAAGCTGAAATGGAAATATTCCGAAACAAAACAACAGAAGCCGTACGAGAAATTACAGAGAAACTGCAAGATGAAAACCAAGAGACCGAAACTGAATCGCAAGCGAAAGCCAGCAGCCCAAACACGACGCCCGAAACAGTCAAAGGGAAGCCAACATCCAACCAGACAGCCAAAGAAAACCGAGATGAGCAGCCTCTCGACGGCAAAGAGGACACCTCGTCACCCCGCCCATTTACCTGGGCGGATATGGCAGAAATAAACAGAAAAGTGTAACTCATCAAAGAGGAACGCAGGCGCAAGGGACTCCCCGAAGATTACCAAGATGAACACGCTGACGACGGCAGAGAGGACGCCCCGATATCACCATTATTTACCGATGAAGAACTCGCGGAGATAAAAAGGACATACGAACTCAGGTGCGAGGAATACAGAAGGCGCATGGCAGAAAAAGCAAAGAAGCACAAGAAATACAAGAGAAAATCAATGCCCTTCCGTATCGCGGAAGAATCAGCTTTATACGAGGATGACGAACACCCATGGCAATACTATATAGATGACGGAGAGATCGTCCCATTTCTGACCGCAGAGGAAAACATCGAATGGCAACAGAAGATCAAACTCCAAGAGGAAAAAAAGCGCAAGGAGGAAAAGTAAAACGTCGAAAAGCTCCTACAGAAAATACACAAAAAAGGAGACAAAAAGACCAAATAAAAAGTCCTTATAAGGACTGCAGCCAGTACAAGCCAGACGAGCCAGGAGCCTGCACCAACAAAGAAAACCACAAGAGCAGACGAGCACAAAGGATAGCCGCCGACCGATCCCCCAGCTGACGTCACAGACACAAACCAACATAATCAGTCCGAGATAGGACTCACAAGACAAGAACTAGGGTGAATGAACCCACAAAAACCACGGACCTCAACAATAACCACAGCTGAAAAACGCAGGTTGAACGAGGCCGAATTTGGAATTTTTGTTTTGAAAATTGAAATTGGAATTGGACATTTGGCGTTCTGATGCCGAGGTAGCGGGTTCAACCCCTACACCAGTCAGTTGGATTAAACTGTTGACTTCTCATCATTGACTTAGGGAAGTAAATTAGAAGTATCTCTGATATCGGAGTGGGTTCGCCAGATGGCGAGGGACACTGGTAATAGGGAAAACTAATTCACACGCAAAAATCAGTCAAATGCACTAGAAGTAGTTACACGTGTATGAACTACGATTGAGTTCAAAGCGAGCGAACGTAAACAAAAAACATAAATATACGTCTTCAAGAGAATTCTCAACCAGCCAAGTCTACATTCAGTTGGGTTGTAGTTGTGTGGGCTCTATAACTCGGAGTTTCCAGAACTACTGGGTTTCTGTACAAGTGGGTACATTGCTTATAATCATACACTTTTTCATTACAGTATTGTGATGACCCCTAAAGAAAGTGATAATGTTTAAATTTGTTACTTTAACAAACACAATATTAAGGTATTGCTACTCCAGCGATAACAAAATCGTAGTTAAAACATCCATAGAAAATCTCTATTGCTGTTTGATAAAGAGTGTTTGTAACACTTTGACTTTGGTCAATAGATACATCTGTCGAAATAGACATTCTCCAGGTCCATTATGATAGTAAAGTGATGAGTTATGAAACACGAAGAAACATATGTGAATAGAACATTACAGAAAAGGTTAAAGGTTAAAAGTTAAAGTGGAGAGGACCGACTTCGGTGCATTGAGTTTTACCCATCTACATAAGGGAAAACAAAGAGTGGAGACAGTATATCCTTGTGTGTATGTGTGTGGGGGGGGGGGGGGGGGTAGAACAGAAAGACATTAAGTACTGCTATAAATTGTATCTTATGCGAAATATAAAGTGATTATAACACTGAACACACAACGAAAAATACAGATTATCCAGAAAGGTTGGGATGACATAGGGAAAGTTGTAAATAGCAGCCCAGAATACACACAGCAATCTTGCCAACTGCAGTCATATAACCCACAGGAGACACAAAGAGATTATGATAATAAAGACAATGACAGTAATCAAAGATAGTATAAAACTGCTAAATAATTCATTGCCATGTGTTGTCCCGTTATTTGTTTTTATTAGCTCTAGACGTTAAGTAAATCATGGGAAAATATACAGCGTCTCATGAACTCTTAACGGACGTTCAGTTTGGTGAAGGATTATTCTCTCAGGGCTTATTAATGTAAAATTAACTGATTAAGTGTCATTGGATGATTAATCGTCCTAGTCAACTTCCCGTATCTGCCATGGGCTTACATAAAGTATTTGATATATAATGCAATATGTTTGCTGCTTTAAGTCATAACTGTGACACACCCCTACTTCCCATTTTCCGCCATCCATTTTTGTCAGGTCCTTCGCAACGTTTAGTTTGACACTAAATTTGTCTATTTACGTTGTTTTCAAAATTATTTTATGTGAGTATCATAACGCATCCACGATGAGCATCCCAGCTGCCCCTCCTCGCGAAAGAGAATAGAAAGCACACCATGGTACAGCAAACAGCGCTCCAGGACCGGGTATCTACTGGCATAAGTGGACACCTCAAGCGTGCGCTTGGTTGTTAGCGAAAGTGCAAGAGAACAAGCTACCCACTTACGGAGGCAAGTTGAGAGGTATCTCAAGGCTGAGGACGCAGTCCATAGCCATGTGGACGTGGAAAGCCATGGCGGAACTACCGTCTGAAAGCCTTACCAGAGCACGATCAAAGGTGAAAACAATTAACGTTGCGGCCACAGTTTTCACCAGCACACAAACAATAAGCATTCACCAACACAGCTACGTGAAAAAAAAAAGAATATATATATATATATATATATATATATATATATATATATATACTAGCTGACCCGGCCCGGCTTCGCCCAGGCCCTGGAGGGGATCTATCTGTCTGTCTGCTTGTTTGTCTGGCTGACCCGGCCCGGCTTCACCCAGTCCCTGGTGGGGAGCATCTAATTTAATTCATATACGTAGTCATATAAGCTCTCCCGTTCCCGACTATCTGTTTGTTTGTCTGTCTGTCTGTCTGTCCCGGCCCGGCTTCACCCAGTCCCTGGTGGGGAGCATCTAATTTAATTCATATACGTAGTCATATAAGCTCTCCCGTTCCCGACTATCTGTTTGTCTGTCTGTCCCGGCCCGGCTTCACCCAGTCCCTGGTGGGGAGCATCTAATTTAATTCATATACGTAGTCATATAAGCTCTCCCGTTCCCGACTGTCTGTCTGTCTATCTGTCTGTCTGACCCGGCCGGCTTCACCCAGTCCCTGGTGGGGAGCATGTCATCTAATTCATATAAGTAGTCAAATAAGCTTCCGTTCCCGACTATCTGTCTGTCTATCTGACCCGGCGTGGTTTTGCCCAGCTCCTGGCGCACAGTAACTTAAAAGACTGTCCTTCCACACACCATTCAATGAAAACTGTAGAAAAAGATGGGTTACAATGTTATGCATTATGCATTATTTTTATGAAAACTTTGAAAATTCCTTAAAGATTATATCATTATTTATTATAACTCATATGCCAGAAAATAACTATAGACAAAGAGTTTAACAATAGTGCAAGTAAGTCCAACAATATGACTATAAAGTATATAGAAATGTTATTAAAAGTTATGCCCCTTGAAATAACTTTTCTAGAGTGAAGTCCCCCTGCTATATAGACATTATATAATGAAAATGGAAAAGTAAATGTTATTAAATAAGTAGAAGATTATACATTAAGAAATTATTATAGTCGGTTGCACAGGAATGAAAGGAAGACGTGTAGAAAATTTCATCTCAATCGGATGTACCGTTATCGAACGCATCCAATACCCACAAACCCACAAACATACACTCTGTTTTATATATATATATATATATATATATATATATATATATATATATATATATATATATATATATATATATATATATATATATATATATATATATATATATATATATATATATATATATATATAGTGCCTCAATGCACTAGTAGTAGTGGTGGTAGTAATGCGTCTGTAAATAACGTTCTAATTCAAAGCGAGCAAACGCCAAACATACAACGTCTGCGATAACTGTCATCCTGGGCGATCATCTTCTTGATTTTCCCAAAGCACAGGAGGTGATTATCTCCCCCCCCCCCACCCCACCCCTAATCCCCACGCCAACTTTCAAACCTGGCTTCGCCTCTGCTTCCCGATCTTTAAGAATTAGTAAACCTACTAACTGATAAACATCTGTCATAAACAATCTGTCTCCACCCTGTCGCGCTTGCTCTCCTTTGACGTCAAAAATTTATTGCTTTGTTCTTACAGATCCTGTTTATGTATCTCCACTGGTTCATTTGTATTCTAAGTGAAGTCCAACAAACATATCATAGATCAACTTCTTTCATACTTACGGCAAGCATAACCACAACTTTAGTTAATTAGTTTGTTTATGTCTTTTCGCGTGCAGTTCACAAAGTCATACTGGGATATTTTGTATTATAATTGTATTTAACTCTTAAAGGACATAAAACGTAAAAGGACGTAACAGATTTTTCAATGTTAGGTGTATTGTTTTTTCTATTTCGCTGAGTTTTCGTGTTTAATTGACGTTTAAGTCCTAAAATATTAACTTTCTACCCGGTAAGCGTTAAGTTATACAAAGCAGCGGTGGCATAGTTGTTTGTACCCTTGCCTGCCAAGCCAGAGGCCTGGATTATAGAAACTAACAGTAAAGAACCCTTTGACACGCCTTAAGGTAGCTATAATGGTGCTGGACACGTATCTTTAGTGACCAATCGGCACTCGGTGTGTGATGTGGTCGGTATCACGTCGGCCGGCTTTACTTCCCACGTCATTTCCTGGTACACATTTTTAGGCTGTGTCGATCTGGGAACACAGGTCAATTTTAAAAATGCGAATTCGTTCCGATGTGTATAGTACAGGGTGTATTTTTAATGACTGTGCAGTGTTTGAAAATATTACCAGTCCAAGTTTTGTATTTACCTATAATGTTGCATGAACTTTACAGAGGGTGAATACAACATATGGACCGGCAATATTTTCAAACTCTGCACCGTCATTAATAATAAACCCTGTGCTAGGCTAGCGCGGCTCCGTGTCCGCGTTATGCCGACAGCAAATATTCTGATGTAAACACGATCACGTAGCAAAGAAGCAAAGAAGCGGACTTGGTTAGAGAATTTCCACTTCGATTATACCATTACCCCTAAGCTGTCCAACCTTAAAGGGAAGTTATATTAGGGTCCATCACTGGCTCAGATTAATAATCCTGTGATTGAATCAGCCACGTTATGAGAAGACAAACACTGGGATATGCTGTGTCAACTGGAGAGATTTGCGGAAAAAGAGATAGAGGAAGACAGCGTTAGAAGATTCTTGACAGTCTTGTGTCATGGCACGGAAGGGAGTCAACTCACGAACTGATCCATGATGTCGGAGATCGTAATTTGTTGAGAGGCATGATCGCCACGCCAGCCGGCAAGGCACTGGGTGACTGAATCAGCCACAAATAGCGACTCAAACGGTTTAACCCACACAGGATATTAAATGGAAGGGGATTGTTGTCCAAAGAGGGTAATGGCTCAGATGTGCGCAAGAGAGTAAAACATCACAGAAGAAACAACCAAGAATGCATGAGTTGAAAGTGGTACAGTTATTATTTAATTCAGTCGACCGCAACCTCTATAATATACCTTTCACTGTAAACAAGAATCATCAAATGAGGTGGTGTGGTGACTTCGGTTTCGTGCAAGGAGAGAAGTTAAGGTCTTTATGTTGCGAATGAAGGGATACCCTATACCTCACCTCTGTTCTGAGAGCTCTGTGCTGATTTTACGGAACCGCTGGCAAGACTTACGTCATACGTCCTCTTCGTACACCACGGATGAATAGCCACCAAAGGACTGGGTAATTGTGACAAGGGGTCCCTGAGTTGGTGGACCCTAGAGATGCAGTGAGCAGACACCATGAAGTGGAAAGGTCTATGGCATCAAATCACGGGTAGATTATGTTCATACAAGGTGTGTGCTACCAGTTTGACAAGTAGATTCTAATGTCCACCGTGTGTGATTCCTACTTCGTGACATTTAGGTTCAAATGTTCGTTCTGAGGTACAATGCGTAGAATATCCAACTGAACTACCAGGAAGGTGGACGCGGTCATCAAATGCCGAAATGACGTCTGATGTGTCGGTCCAAAGGCGCAAGTTTCACAGCCCTGCTGTGAACAAGCACAATGCAATTACGTCCAAAACAAATTAAATATCTGACCGGAAAAGAAGAAGAAGACGACGAAGAAGAAGAAATAATGATCATGACACCTGTCCCAATATTCCTTACTCTGTCACCCGCAACTCAGTATAGGTTGTGGCTTATTGTCTGTGCTTCGTTACATCTTATGTGTTTGGTCTGGACAAACTAAAGAAATCTGAACATGTGTGTTCACATGAAGCACAGTGTATGTTGTAAGTAAGGCGTAAGCTGTCATTTTGAAAGTAAACCACATCTGTTTTTTTTTAAATTGTGGCTATTGTTTCCCGTGAACATCTTAATCAAAATCCGCCAGCGATTGAAAGAGCTATGAATATATAGACAGCATTGCACACCAAAGACTCGGTTATTTCCCCTGAGGCAGAAAAAAAAAAAAACTAGGAAAGTAACGTGTGAGAGAGACGAGGATATATGACTGGAGAGAATGTAGAGATACACGCGTGAACTGCCCCAGGCACGCAATGCATGGTAAAAACTTGAGAAGAGAATGTTACAGGACGTCATCTTGTTTTAGTTCTTATTACCATTACACAGTTATTTTAAGTATGTTTTAGCATACTCAGATTAAAATTAGATGGTTTTGAATTGTTCATTTAAGTGCATATTTCGGCCCTATTTAGGGTTACTTCATATGCCAGCATTTTAGTAGATCCTACGCCAAATGTAAGTGATTTTCTACCCTAGTGAGACACGTTGTTGTCGGCTACGAGTTACGGTTTATTTCTTTATCATCAGTTGGCTTAGGCGTTCATGTCTCTCCACAGATTTCGGTCTTTGGTGTTCTGAATCAAACTCTGCTGTTGATAACATTCCTCCATGCCACCTTTTCAGTCCATCCAGCATCGTTTCTCTTCGTCTGCCTCTGCTTCTCTTGTCCATGATTTTCCAGTTGTCACAATGTTCTCCAATGCCTCTCTTCTCACCACATGAAGAAAAGAAGATGTTTGTCTCTTTCTTATTGTTGTATATAATGTTCTAGTTTCAATTAGCCTCTTTCAGGCAGTCGTTGATAGTTACTCTGGCAATCCAAGGAATTCGCAACATTCGTCTCGGGAACCACATCTTTGTTGCTTCCAAGTTCTTCTTAATTTGTTCATTTACGTTCCAACATTCTCTGCCATACAGCAACACGGGTTCTATATAGCATTTTAGCACTCTCTTTCTTACATGCAATGATAGTGGCTTATTGCATATTATACTTTTTATTTTCTGAAATGCGGCTTTTGGTTGTCCTATTCTTAATCTCTGTTGTGAATCTTCCGTACAGTTCATTTACAAACACAAAACTGGGGGATAGATAAGTTATTATATGCAGGTGAATGAAGGATTATCTCTGTCTCTACCTTAGCTTAATTCGTGCATAACTATAGCATAAAGGTAATCTCATGTGACTCATCCACGTTATGAAGACGGTGTGATGCAGTTAGGGGGAAGCTTGCAGCAGTATAAGTTGAAAGATTACATTGTGTAGCTGTAGTCTCTCTCTCTCTCTCTCATTGTGTCGCTGTAGTCTCGCATTGTGTCACTGTAGTCTCTTATTGTGTGTCGCTTCGTCTCAGCTCAGGCGCATAAAGCACAGCCTTCAACAAACAGTAAGTTTAAAGAATGTATACGGGAGTTTAGTCAGGGACATGTTACTACAGATGGCGAGATATAATTTCTCAAAGTGTGCGAAGTAAAAGTTGTTGCTGAGTAGCGGTTGCCTGTGGAACAAACCAGCAGCACCTAGCTACACTAGAGCAGTATGGCTTGGCTCTGTTTCAGAGAGCCGGCAACATCCACTGTTACAGAAATCAACACCCACCATGTCGAGTTAAACACCAGTTTTCTAACGATTTGTGCGACATGATGATGTCTGATAATAATCGTCGTCAAGTGCCATGCCGACAAGCGTGGCCTGGCATGGTTCGCCATCTTACCCGATCACCAGAGTCCTGATTGGGGTTTGTGTTCTTGTCCTGAGTATGCCATGTGCCCTAGCTATCGAAGTATTTATCCCTCTGCCTTGCTCCGTATTATTTTCTAATCTATTTTGCTATTTGTCACTGTGTTTTCTAGTGTGTGTGTTTTTCCCCTCATCATAACGTGCTCATAAAATCGTGTCTACATCTAATTTCTCTAATCAGTTCAGGGTTTTCATTTGTTCCTTGTTGTCTGTTGGTATCCATGTACGTAAACTCAATAACCAGTATTTAAATTAAATTTTAGAGAGGTGTACCAATAGCCACTAAAATGTTGACTTCTCGCCCTAGACTTGGAGACGTGAATTAGAAGTACCTCAGAAGTCGCTAGATGGCGAGAGACACTCGTAATAGGGAAAGCTAATCCACGCTAACAAAACAACAACATCAGTACAGTGCGCTAGAAGTAGTCAACATTTATGGACTACGCTTGAGTTCAAAGCGAGCTAACGCAAAAACACAACAACAACAAAATCCAATGTAAACAACGCTACGGATAAAAACTGCTTCTCTGTTATCAAAACGCTTTAAATAGGATACAATCGTGAATTGCGACAACATTTGGAATGTCATTGATGACACGAAACAAAATTTATACGGGTAGATGTAATGAAAAACATCTGATGGTTGTGGAAATGTGGTTTCTGGGGAAAATGCACTGAATACCATGGACAGACAGCAAAACCAATGACAAAGCCCTACAAGAAACAAATGAAAATCGTAAACTGATTAGAGAAATTAGACGTAGTCACAATTGTTTGGTCACGTTATGAGAAGAAATAAATTGGAGAACTTGGTGACAGCTGGCAGGATTGAGGGGAAGAGAACAAGGGGAAGGCAGAGAGATAAATATCTGGATGGATTGGCCACACGGTATGGTCGAGACAAGAACACTGTGGTGATCCACGACTCTGGTGATCGAGTGAGATGGTGAAACACGACTGCCTGCGCTTATCGGCATGGTTATTACTAACAGATATATTTTTAGGGCTCGCAATGTGAACATAGGCTCTCCTCATTTCTCGTCTTTATCTGATAAGATCAGGGTTGTAATTCCAGGGTCAGGATCGGATGCCTTATATTTAGTGTTAAAATTCGCCACACAGCCGGCTTACAGTAAGGAGCCTAAATAAACACGACATGATCAGCCAACTTTCTCCCACAACAAACTGCATGGGGCTGTCGTCAACATGAAATTAACTACTGTTTGAATGGAATCATTCATGTGGAGGTATGAGTAGGAATGAAGACGTCGACGTAGGAGCGAAGAAGAAGAGGGAGAAGAAGAGGACGAGGAGGAGGAGTCGAAGAAGAATGAGTGGACGACAATGACGAAGAAGAAGAAAATGAATAGACGGAGAAGGAAGAGGTAGATAAAGAAGAAGAAGAAGAAGAAGAAGAAGAAGAAGAAGAAGAAGAAGAAGAAGAAGAAGAAGAAGAAGAAGAAGAAGAAGAAGAAGAAGAAGAAGGAAACAAGAAGATTAGACTGAGTTAAGTAAGTATTAAATGAATACCGAAAAAGGCATACCAAGTTACAAAGGTGAAAAGTTAAATGTGATACAATCTCTTCGAAAGCAGAACGAAGAAGAGTTTTTAAACAAATTAAGGACAAATGTTTGGCCGTGCCGCATTTCAACGTATGCTACGTTGGCTAGTACAGAAAGATATAATCAAGTTAATATTAAATTTAGTATATGGTCCCTCCAGTTTGCCTTAAGCTTATGTTACAAAACACCACAGGAAACCTGCAAATACGCACGCATACACTACAGGTAAGCACTTGAACTTAAGCGATCTTTTCTAACAGCCATCCCGCCCTTGTGTGTACAACTAACTAATGAGTCACGTCTATTCAACAGCACATAACGGCTATTGAAGATGTATATGGGCATTAAATTGCCTCCCGTATATATAAGAAGCGGTACAAAAATGTTCTATTTGATTAAGTCTTAGAGCTTTTAGAAACCGCTCGAACATTCTATTCTTGTTGTTTGTTGAATGTTCTAATTGTTGCTTGTTGACTGTTCAGAGAGATATGATCATATTGGTCTGTCAAATACATACGTGTAAGGAGAAAAATACAAGAGAAGTTCCTAAACTAGAACCTGTTACGGGTCTGTAATGTGTTAGGACCTTCATCATTATCATCATGCGCCATGCCGATACGCTTGGGCGGTCATGTTTAGCCACCTCACACGATCACCAGAGTCGTGTCGATCAGCTCTATGTTCTTGTCTCGACCATTGTTAGGACCATATGATCATTGCAATTTGTAGACCTGAATGCCTGGAATATTAAGCGGCCAGTCTTTTCTAGCAGGCAGCGCACCCGCTTCCGAAAGCATTCATGACATTATCAGTGTGGTCTCCTAACGATTACACTAACGCTAGACACCTATGTCTGGCATACAAATGCATATGCACACCGTATATGTATGATTCGGTAATTATATATATGTATATATTAGGGCTGCGACCGATTAATTTAAATTTAATAGTTAACTTTTGAAAAATTTACGATTAATTAATCGTTAATTTCGATTAAAGCAAATCATTTATACTCATATAATTCACATTATAGTCGTATTGGTCAAAAATCGAAATAACACTGGATTGTCTTGTTCATGTGTCATCTAATAACCAACTATGCAAACAGACGAGTATGTTGACAGTATTTAGTGCCGGGCGCGTCTTATTAACAATATAATCAGTAGAGCTGAACAATCGTTCACATGGAACTGAGGTAGCCGTTATGCGCAGAATGGTCTTGGCAAGGAATGTCAATTTTGGATATCGATGTCATTGAGTTTCCACCATTGTAAAGGGTCAACCGATTCAGCAACTTTCTTCTCCATTTCAGACTCAATTAGCTTAATACTCTCTTCATTTGGTTCACATATAGTTTCATTGTCAATGTCAGTATCATTCGTTGCAGCAGTCTCCATCTGCTCATCATGAACATTAACTGCTATTTGTTGTTCAACAAGTTCGTTCTTTTGCATCTTTTGACAAAATCTTCAGGTATTTGCAACGTGGATCAAGTTCTGTTACAATCTGTAGTATTTCAATACTTGTCATATTAGCTACACGTTCACTGAAGTCATTAATAGATGCTGCCTTAAATTTAGCTATGTAGCCCGGATCATCATCGTGTACAGTCATATGCTTTGTCAACGATGATAGCAGTGGCAATACACAGCTACATGAAACATAATCTTGACCGCCAAGCAGGACCGTGGTCTGACAGAATAAGTCCAAAACTTTGACATATTTCGAAATCTTCTCCCAATCTGAATCTGACAGTTTTGGACCTTTGTATTGCTTCTTTTCATCTGACATGTAGACAGTTAATGCTTCTCTGACCTGTAGAAGACTCTGTAGCATAATAAACATACTGTTCCATCTTGTTGGTACATCTTGCTGCAGCTTACACAATGGTGACTCAGTACAATTTTGCAACTCGGTTGTGTTTGCAGCACTATGTTTAAAATGTCCGACAATTTTTCGACATCCGGTTCATTTGTATAAGTGATGGGAGAAACGTTTTCGTTTAATTGTTAAAAACAAATTAATCGTTAAAAAAGTAACGATTAATCGATTAATTAATCGTTAACTTCCGCAGCCCTAATGTGTGTGTGTGTGTGTGTGTGTGTGTGTGTGTGTGTGCGTGTATATATATATATATATATATATATATATATATATATATATATATATATATATATATATATATATATATATATATATATATATATATATATATATGCGGACGTAAATTGCAAGTACCTCAGATGTTGGAGGGGGTTCGCCTGATGGCGAGGGACACTGGTAATAGGGAAAGCTAATCCACACGAAAAATAAGTTCAGTGCACTAGAGTAGTATTTTTGCTTATGGACTACGGTGAGTTCTAAGTGAGCGAAAGAAGGAATAATAAAATACATAAAAATGTATAAAGACATACACGATCTTACAAATGACTTGCAAGAATGACGATGATGATGATGATGATGATGATGATGATGATGATGATGATGATGATGATGATGATGATGATGATGATGATGATATACATACTATTTGAATTCAATGTCAACCTTTAAATGAAGTCATCTTAAACACGAATTAGACAATTCACTTCCACAAACATTTCCCAGTGCTTGAGAACAAACATAGTAACGTGTAAACAAACATTTTAATTGCCACCCCTTTCCCGTTTTCCACACGTTAACATGTTAACAGTAATTAATCATTCTCCCGAAGCCACAGCAACAGATCGACTTACCATTCCCCAGCAAACAAGCTATTCAATTGATGTGACGTTTCACGCGTTCTCAATTAAACGTCGAGTTGATGAGTTGTGTGTTTGTTTCGACGTATTATATTTGATGTTATGTATTTGTATAATGCTGATGCTACTTCACTATGGTCAGAGTTACTGGTGAGTCTCTCTCTCTCTCTCGCTTTCTCTCTCTCTCTCTCGCTCTCTCTCTCTCTCTTTCTCTCTCTCTCTCTCTCTCTCTCTCTCTCTCTCTCTCTCTCTCTCTCTCTCTCTCTCTCTCGGTAAATATCTAGCAATTTGTGTGAATTATGTTCCAAAACCATATTGGCTGTACCCACGCCTGTAGCATCCTATCGTTGGTTATGTCTACGGCAGTCCCATTTCTCTCATTGATTGAGTCTATGGTTGTACCACTCTCACATTGGTTGTGCCTACGACTGTAACATCGGCAAGTTGTTTGTGCCTACGACTGTAACATCGGCAAGTTGTTTGTGCCTACGACTGTACCACCCTGGAATTGGTTGTGCCTACTTCTGTACCACTCTCACTTTGGTTGTGCCTACGACTGTACCACCGTCAAACTGATTGTGTCTACGACTGTACCGCCCGCACATTGGTTGTGCATACGACTGTACCACTCTCACATTGGTTGTGCCTACGATTGTACCATCCTCACATTGACTGTGCACATGTCTGTACCACCCTCGTATTGATTGTGTCTACCGCTGTACCATCCTCTTAATTTTTGCACCCATGTCTGATTACTAGATACAAACGTTACTACCTGGCAGCCAGACAAACGAGGACTTCTCAGGTTATATATATATATTTTTCAAGGGACGCAGAGGTGTTTCAAAGTCACCAGGGCCGGGTTATATACTGGCCAAGACCTATTGACGCGTCCTTGTTGAGCGTCCTGGGCAACAGGTCCCTTCAGGGTACTGGCTGAAGTCAATAGGATCGCCGATTCCTCCGAAGTCGGAGAGTGTCTGCCTATACGGCGAGGAACCACCAGTCTGCACACCAATAAGCCAGACATGGGACAACGGATACTCACGCAAACCTCAGGTCCTGTATGACACCACACTGATGTTGGACAACAGGATGCCTTCATCCGACATACAGGACTTCGCGTTGGAGCTCACGCCAAGGAACACAAGCAAGCAAGCAAGCAAGCGTATATCTCATGATATAGATGTCTATATATCTCTCTCATGTTATAGATATCTATATATCTTACACTTTAACCTTCATGTTAGATAGTCTCTATGAAGCCAGGGGTAAACAAACGAACTTTTGAACGGTGATTAGAGGTAGGGCACAACTCTGATTGCATTCGGACCAAAGAAGAAAAAGAGTAGAGAGAAAACCTCTCACTGCCTGTAACTCACAAGAAAAGGGATTGAATAAGTAACATGATTCAGGATTCTTGAGACAGGGATTTGAACTATTACTAATATTCAGGCAGGAACTATCATGTTCAGACCCATACACTGAATTAAGATGTTAGTCTGTTGTAGCAACGGTGAATGTACAAACTAAATTTACAGAGACTAAACAAACAAATCAAGAACAATACTAAAAAAAAACCTCTTTATTTATCAACTTATACAGCTTTAGAAACAACTGATGTTTACACAACCACTGAAATACGAAACCCAACACAACAGACAACTGTAGTCTAATATCAAAACACTAACTATGGGTAGTCCCTAACACATAACCAGACCTCTGCCCTCTTGGCCAGATGTATAAGGTACATCAAGTACCACAAATATTCAAATACATCAAATGACTAGAATGTTACACAATAACAGAACTTTGACACTTACAACAATAAGATACAACAAAAACATAAGTTACACAACATACATATGAGCTGCAATAACAACATGAACATTCTAGATACCAGCAGGAACTCATGAGAGCTCTGATACTAAAATCAGCCACTTCTATGGTTTTATGCATCAAAGGCTGCCCACACATCAACTTAGTGACACGCAGGGCAAGCTTCCCAGAGCTCTCGTCTCTACGATTCTAGGTGAGCTGACCACAAAATTATTTACAACTGACCAGTGTCCATCGTCATGGTCCAACAAGACAAAAGACTGGTACATTGCTTCGGCCTGACCTGGTTTTCCGGTGGTGGCCAGGGCCATTCTGCTTTCACAGGATAAACCTCCGTTGTCATTTCGGGTCTGTTACATCTATATATCACATACATCAATCTTTATGTTAGATAGTCTAAATATATCACACATCAATCTTCATGTTAGATAGTCTAAATATATCACACATCAATCTTCATGTTAGATAGTCTAAATATATCACACATCAATCTTCATGTTAGATAGTCTCTATATATCTCACATATCCACCTTCATGCTAGACAGTCTGTATATACATCTCACACAGCAATCTTCATGTTAGATAGTCTCTGTGTATCTTACACATCAATCTTCATATTAAATACTCTAAATATATCACACATCCATCTTCATGTTAGATAGTCTCTAAATATAATCACACATCAATCTTAATTAATTACAGGTATATTGTGCAAGTCGAGCGAATGCGTGATCTATGAATTTGTGATCAGCGGTTCTTAAACTGGAATCAGCTGACGCCTGTGAGCACATAAGCTTTCAAAACCTAGAACTTGTGAATTGACACAAGTGAAGGAGAATTACATATTTTAGTAACTGTTTCGTAATTCCTGCGAATTCAAAAGCAACCAGATATACAGTAAGCGGTAATAATTGACACTGTTATAAGTCCAATGTGTACCAGGAAATAAGTGAGAAGCAAAAGTGATCGGTATGATAATGACAACATCATCAGGAGGGCGCTGACTGGTCTAAAATTGTGGGTTTATCGCCATATACCCAGAAGTCCTTTTGGTGTGAAAAGAAGTTCTTTTCTATTTTACTGTTACATATAAGTTCAGGAAAGGAGTAGATAACAGGGGAGGCAATAAACAATATAACAACCTAAAATCTGTATTTGAACTCAGTACTTCTACTTGCCTCATGCTCGTAACCTCCACTGGCTCATAGTCCCCCAACCATCTCACGCCAATCCCGTCGTATTATGAGCACTCACCTGCAGCGTGATGCATGTCCTCCACAAATAATTAATCTTTGTCGCTAAAACATTTCTCAATGTGTATTACATCTCCCTTGTCTCCGTGTGTTGATCTCCCTTTATTTCACTAGTGGGTGTTACTTCTATGAGTGCTCATAAATATCTGTTAATTTCTCACGTTATTTTCATGAACCAGATGTTTGGGGTGTTTAGAGGCAACTTTATCTAAATTCAAGAGATCTAGTTAGAATCTCTATTGAGCGACAATATTTTCATAGCAAATTGTTGAGAAGCCCAATGATGCCTTTAACTCGTATGCTACTTAGCTCTTGGTGGTGGATCTAAGCCTAATGCTCTCGAACCTGGGCAGACAATAAGTCCAATTTGCATACTGTTCTCCCACATCACATGTGAATTTACACCACTATACAGCACTGCGTCACTATCTGGAAGAGGACTGATTGACTGACTGACTGACTGATTGATTGATTGATTGATTGATTGATCTAGGAACCGACATCACAGCATTCGGGGCATTCCCATAGGCACTCCGTCTCCATCCTCAGCAGCCAGCGATGAGTTCCAACTCCAATAGTACCAGTAGCAATCTGATTATAAGTCCGTCTCGCCTTACCTCTGAGCGTCGAGCGTCGGCCAGATCCTCTCGTCACTCCTCGCTGCCTCATTATTGCCAGACTATGGTGATCCATTTGCTCTTCCGAGGTGTACAAGTGCTCCCAAAAGGCCGCAACCACGTCTGCCTTGTCATGCATCAATACTACACCAAGTTTTGCAGAGCCAGCCAATCTGTCCGCCTGTTCATTCCCCAGCACACCGGCATGCCCCGGAGAAAAGATCCAGGCGATTCTTGCCACCTGTGACCTCCGAAGCGAAGTAAGCCACTCTGCACGAAGCTTGCCTGTTGCGCCTTCCTCAGCATGCTTTCTGAGTCAGTTACAATCACGATGTGTGTGTGTGTGTGTGTGTGTGTGTGTGTGTGTGTGTATCGTATTCTCGATCGAGCGGAAAGCAGCAGTGACCGCCTCCACCTCCATTCTTAAGCTAGATGTTGTAGTATCATATGCCAGGCTCTCCTGCACCAAACGTCAGCCATTAGCTGTTGCACTCACCAAACCACTATCTATTTCGTATGGTGTATTTGACGAACAATAAACGATTACGCAAATTCATCGAGGTCATAGCAATTAGACATCCAAAACCGGTGTTGTGCCGATAGACAGATTTAACAATGACTCTACGATTACAGTCGGGAATATCATTGCTCCACATTCAAACAGCATCAGAGATTGTGTTGTGTTGTGATTCAATATGATTCATCTATTCACTTCATATAATATATGACACTACATTATACACCTGACGATGCAGAGAAATATGCCAGGCAATAAATCGTGCAACCTATAGCTTGTGGCGTCTGTGTTTAAATGTCCCACACATGTCCATTATCTCGGTGGCCAACATTCTAGATGTTCGTTACTCAAGTGAGTATGTTGCATGTCCTTGTCAGGACGTAGCGGTCACCCCAAATCCTTGCTTGATTTACCAGGCAATTTTACATTCAGTAGTTTGCCATAAATTTCTAAATGAGAACTCAAAGTTGAAGTCCAATTGACCAGAGCAGCGAACGATCCCACTACCCCGCCATCAGCGCATCGGATGTTTCATGACTAGCGCATTATGTCCCACGACCACGCTGACTCCTGTGTCCGATGCGCATGTCATCAATGTAAGTGTGCCCTTCGTCAGCGTCTAGCGAGTGAGTCCCTTGTAGGACATAGCTCTTGTCTCTGCCCGCTGAGAACATCTTCCATCCATCGTCAGTTTACCTGCCTTGTGAATTCATACGCCCATTGTGTCTTTAATGGCATGTGTATTGTTTTTTTCCACGTTTCCATCCTGTTCAGGACATTGCGGTCAACACCAGCATCTTTCAGCTGTATGTTGATTCCTAGGATAGATTACTTCGACGAATAATGAAGAATTATTCAAATACATAATGGTCGTAGCAATTAGACATCCAAAATCAGGGCTGTACCGACATAAATATGTCGCTATAACTGCGATTGTCGTGTTGATAACATTGAATACAGCTAGTGTCTAGTGTTCCAGAGACCATGCTTTCCATCACTGTTTTTCATAAACTAGTGACGCTATGAGGAGAATTATACTTAAAAACTTAGAGGCAACTGGCAAACTTGATGGGAAAAGACAAACAGGAAGATAGACACTAAGATTGCCACTGGCAGAATGGAACAAGAGCCTGCCTGATACAAGGCTGGTGATTGTGTGAGACGGCGAACCATGACCGCTTACACGATCGGCAAGGTATATGATAACACTGATGATAAAACTAATGACAGAGTCCCTAGAATACTTCACGCTATTAACAGAGTGGATGGCATACACATATTAAGAATCCCTGGTGTGAACTAACGCCAGCAGACATGCGAGAATCAGTTAATCAATCAATAACGTTAAATTTTTCGCGCTACAAAATGCTTGTCATTAAACTTAAACACGGGTGTGTTTTCTAGAACAGATACGTAGGATGGTATTTAAATAAATATAATCATCATCAAGTGCATTGCCAGCTGGCGTAGACGTTAATGTCTCTCCGCAGATTTCGGTTATTTGTGCTGATGATATTCCTTCATGCCACCGTCTCAGTCAACTAGCATCATTTCTCTTGGTCTGCTTCTGCCACTCTTCCCAACGATCTTTCCAGTTGTTATAATATCCTCCAATAACACGGGAAAACTCACCCTGGTCCAGGACACTGTAAGGACTGACAGATTGATAGCTCTTTCTTGATTCGGTGGGTGGTGGTGCATGGCCAGTTCTTAGTTGGTGGAGCGATTTGTCTGGTTAATTCAGATAACGAACGAGACTCTAGCCTATTAAATAGTTCGCCGGCCCTGCAATTATGGAAGCCTTTGGATGGCGGATAATGCCCATAGTCTGCCCCTGCCTTCCCTTGAGGGCTGACAGCCTTCGACCGTTATAACTTGACCAGTTGGGATGTGGACGGCACCACAACAGTGAGAGTCGAATGTCCCTCGAAACCCCCAGGAAGGTTAACCTGGACAAAAGCGCCCGCAGAAGTCGGATGTACTGGTCTAACGGCGCAAATATACCAGGCACAAAGCAAAAACATCCGAGTGCGAGTTTAATGTCCTTCGAAGCACCCGGGAAGGTAACCCGGTCAACAAACACCCGCAGAAAGTCCGAAAGTCTCATTAACACGAAATGGAACGCTTGGCTAGCGAATCCGTAACGTTGAAGGCCGAAGCGAAAGCTTGCTGAGTGGCTGTCGTCTGCAGACTGACCGTTACTGGATTGTATGGGGAGCGGCCCGTGGCGTAAGAAATGCCCAATACATAGAAGTGAAGAATTAAAGTAGCCATATGCAGGGCGTGGCGATTCCTTGGGTGAGCCCAGTACCAGAGCGCTATGTGTCGGCTCTGCAATTATGGAAACCTCCTTGGATAGCGGATAATACCCATGGACTGTCCCTGCCTTCCCTTGAGGGATAACCGTAAAGTCTTCGACCGTTCTAACTTTACCAGCTGGGATGTGGACGACACCAAAACATTAAGAGTCGAATGTCCCAACGCAATAACGTTTGAAAAAACACTCCGGATGAACTTCTCATCACATGACCAAAGAATGCTGTTTGCCTTTTTTCTTTTTAGCTTCTTACGAACAATCTTTGTTAGTTACTCCGGCAATCCAGGGTATTCGCAATATTCCGCTCAGGAACCAGATCACCATTGCTTCTAAGCTTTGCCTGATTTGTTACATAAATGCAGCTATATGTTGTAACTTTGTACAACTATCAGCGCTGTGGTGAAGAGGTTACGAATGCATTTCGCAATCCCGCATACCGCGTTCGAAACACAGCTGCGGCCGATTTGGAAGCATACCGTCTTGCGCTGGTTTCCCATACAAAAGTATGAGTGCCGTTCAGAAAGCAATGACAAACTACTGAACGTAAATCTTAACAAGAAATCACAAACAGCTATGAATACCGGGATTGACTGCGACGTCATGTAAAGAACAGTGCAACTATATAGAGTTGAAGGGTCCAGTGGCTAAGCTTGTCTACTTGCCCGGTGGTCAGGTTATCAAGTCACCACTGAGGTAGAGTTTGGTTTAATTGACCTGGCCTCGTACGTAGATCCAGCATAAAACTTGTACTAGGAAAGGTTCTAGGAAATAATGTGATCGGGGCAATTTTGACAACAATAGCCATAGAATCTCGTCTGCTCTAAACAAATATGGGGTTAACCTGGTCAACACAAGACGCCTTTAGGCGTATAGGAGTGTCCTTTAGTTTCTATTTACAGTGCAACTGTATGAGCTGCATTAGCGTAGTGGCTAGAGAAGTCAGTCTGGGACACTTAAGTCCAGGGTTCAAATGCTCGTTGAGAAGGTATCATAATATGACAATATGGCCCCGTTGTATACCCAGCTTCACAACAATTTGTCAGTGGTCGGGACATAGTAACGTGCATAAAGAGACACTACCACAATTCAACACGACATTGAATTCAACATATTATTATTATTATTATTATTATTATTATTATTATTATTATTATTATTATTATTATATAATTCAACACACTATTATTATTATTTTATTATTATTATTATTATTATTATTATTATTATTATTATTATTATTATTCAACACATTATTATTATTATTATTATTATTATTATTATTATTATTATTATATAATTC
Source organism: Cepaea nemoralis (assembly GCA_014155875.1). Taxonomy (NCBI): domain Eukaryota; kingdom Metazoa; phylum Mollusca; class Gastropoda; order Stylommatophora; family Helicidae; genus Cepaea; species Cepaea nemoralis. The sequence continues at coordinate 17,172 of JACEFZ010013871.1, read as the reverse complement.
AACACACTATTATTATTATTATTATTATTATTATTATTATTATTATTATTATATAATTCAACACATTATTATTATTATTATTATTATTATTATTATTATTCAACACACTATTATTATTATTATTATTATTATTATTATTATTATTATTATTATTATGCAATTCAACACACTATTATTATTATTATTATTATTATTATTATTATATAATTCAACACACTATTAGTGAATTTAAACACATACGTCACAAACAATATGTTGCACAATTTCATGCCTGCCATATTTCACTCCATCTGGTCAGGTACATACTGCAGAGTTATATATTATGTGAAGTGAATAAGGCGGTTGCAGGCAATTGTGTGAAAACAGAAAGATTTCATTTTAAATTTGCGTTTACCGTGTGGATAACCAATGCTCCACATACGAACAATATTAGTAACTATATGTTTTAAGTATTTTAGCCAAAGTATAATTCATTTATTCACTTAGTATTATGTGTACCAATACATATACATATAAATATATGTACTCATCGTTTCTTTACTTATTCAGTCTCGGTAGAGATTTGTTCGCAGCAGACGAGCAATATCTCCGGCGGGCCTATTCTCGCCGGTCGCGAGATCCGCACAGTGGAACGATGGGAGATTTGCTCGCAATAGACGAGCAATATCTCCTGCAGTATCTCTGGTGGGCCTATTCCCGCCGGTCTTGGGGTCCGCTAAGGTCAGGCGGAGAGTCTGCCGATAGTGCACGCTTTACACAGGTCCTGACACTTGTGATTGACAAATGTGCGCGCCATTACGGTTCAGGCCCTCACCTGTGGGACTTGGCTGAACGTCTCTAAGCCGGATCCCTTGGGTTCCAGGGTCTGGCCATCACTCGCCACCTGCTCGTGGTGGCGAGGTCTCGAATGTTTGACGCTGTGCCGCCAGCGTCTGCAGCCTACCTTGTGCCAGACGTATTGGTTACCCATTCCTCTGGTAATACACAAGATTAGGCCGAGAGAGGGAACATGTCGTTTGGGCACCACATGTTTTCTCTGAAGCTCTACCCAGGCATTGTGATGGAATATTGGCCACATTCCAACTCACATACTTTGGTCTGTCAAGACTGCAAGGTGCCACTCACTCCCAGGTCGACCCATCTTAAAATGGGCATCGGGAAATGTTTCGAGAAGCATCAGCAGCTGGAGTGATACTGACCACATCGTCCATCTTGTGCCGATGGGCCTATTACAAACTACGTGGCTAGTCCGATATACCAAGTGGGCCTTAATGTGTGTGTGAAAGGATATTACATACTCAATACCTCTTGACATATAAAAGCATCGCTTTCTATAAACAGATGTGGGGATCCGTTACCTTAATTGTCGCATTTTCGGCCTAAACAATTTCCTTTGTAACATCATGTATACAACATTATAAACATCTGCTAATAATGATGATGATGATGATGATGATGATGATGATGATGACGATGGTGGTTATGGAGATGACGATCACGATGATGAGGACGATGGTGACGCTGGTGGTGTGGAGATGATGATGATGATGATGATGATGATGATGATGATGATGATGATGATGATGATGATGATGATGATGATGATGATGATGATGATGATGATGAGAGAAATAAAGAATTCAGCTTACGTCTGTGTACACATCCTGTACGTGTGAAGTCAACATCAGCTTCCGGTAGACGTTTGAACAAATTCAACAGTGGGTTTACGTCTTGGTTTAAACATGCACAGACGGACTGTATGATTATAAATAGCTGCGACATGAAAGCTGAAGTGACAAATGGGATTTACCGGTGTATTTTTACTCTTTATCGATCGCTCATCTCAGGTACAGACAATGGCCGTGGTTTTCCAGCAGTTAATACAATACATGTCAGCTGTAGCAATCGATGAAAAGCATCACTTAGTTACTATATGTGGATCCTCTTGAAGTTTGAGTTTTAACTCTTAAGTCCTGAGCCCCAAAGAGTGCTTTCAAGTATCGGAGTTAGGTGTCGATACTTGTCGCCCAACCCTGTACCGAGGTGGAATCTCAACAGGAAGTGTGCTGCAAAGATGGCCTTTCTCTCCCCAAGCCCGATAACCAACAGGGGGTGCAAGGTCGGTACTAGAATTCACATATGAGAATGTAGCAAGGTGATAGAATTCACAAATGAGAATGTAGCAAGGTGATATAATTCACATATGAGGATATAGCAAGGTGATAGAATTCACATATGAGGAGGTAGCAAAGTGCTGATTCATCACAGTCCTCGGGTGCTGGCAGGAACTAGGCATAAGCTGGCTGTATCTTCCTCATGTTATATGTATGTATTGTGAACACACTTGTGGTATAATAAAACGTCCTTACCCTTTCCTATTTATGGACTCCCTTAAAAATAAACAAACCCTTACAATTACTGTTTAAGTAACTTACTTAATGTAGGAGAAAATAAAACAGCGATAGACTGACCGTGGCACAGCTAAATTTATTTTGGCTTGTTTTCTCTCCCGTATCTGGCCAATCCTGGCGAGGGGGAAAACAAAGACTGAAGCGGCCATTTCTAGTCAAGAGAACAGACAAGAAAGTCGACCTTTCCCTTCGGGGAGAAGGTAGTTTGTTTTAAAACCATGATTCTCTTCAAGCTATTGGTATGTTATCTACATTATTAAGATATATTTATGTATTACCTAGACCAGTATGTTTAATTAAGAATTAGTTACAATTCTCTTAAACCAGGCTGGATGATGTTTACTAAGGAAACACAGGTGGGCGCCACGCTGTAATTTTTCCTATGTCTTACAATTTCAAATCCTTATGTTAATATCTTTTATAGGCATTATGAACTTATATCTAACTTTATAATCTACGAATATTATGTGTACTATAGAGTATCAACTCTCATGTCAGAAACTCTTTTCAATTTAGGAAAGACTCCTGATTCATACTTCAGAGAAGAAAACTAGTTTCTGCCAATTTCATAGTCCTATGAACAATAACTTCTATGCAATGGAACTATATATCCCTATCAATGCTTAGAAATCTGCAAATAATTTATGTACTGTAGAGATTGGACTTTCAAGAAACATTTTCTCAATGTAGGAGCAGACTCTTGATTTCATACTGCACAAGTAGAGAACTGGTGTCTGCCACTTTCAAATATCCTATGTAGTGTAAATGCACTGGTAAGGATGTCTCTGAACTTGTTTTATCCATGCGGGGACATACAAATGATTACGCATATTCCTGACTCTTACTTAGTCAGGGGATAACATATTTTGCCACATTATAATCTGTAACTTGGAACTATAGTGTTAAATTTTAGTACTATCCTTTTGTTAACAGATTAGTAACCACTCCATATGAGGGTGAACATATAATCATTTCATAAAATAGTGTTAGGGACAGGCCATGGTTGAATATAAATTCATGAAGAATTAAAGTAAACGCGTGATGTAAATGCATGTTCGGATAGGATTCACTCCGCATCGCCTCACCGTAGTAGAAACAGAAGCGAAGATTGATGTGAATAAATTGCTTGCAATATTCCGAAGACTGGACCATGCGGCATAGGTTATTCTTATAAATACCCTCCGTATAATAGCAGTCATTGGCAAAACATATCACAGCGATTACTATCCTCATGTGCTGTACGCAGTGGGGGAAAACAATGGATGTTTTAGTTCATGAAGATAATTCAAAAACCTAGGCTCCCTGCATCATCATTATGATTATTATGTATGATTATCATGTACTTAATATCAGAGAAATGTACACGTATGTTTTTTTCTGGTATGAGAATTTTCTTTGTTCTGATTGTTACTTTTTACTGTGGGAATATACATTTTAATGTTGCACCTTGGGATTAGAGGATGTTGATGTAAGAATACATATGTATGTCAGTACTTAAGAAGCCAATGGTGAATAGTCTTGACCTAAGGATGATTATAGTGCCGAAAGGAAGACGCGGCATTAGAAACAACAGGGATTCTGTATAGGCTATTCTCTTCAAAGAATGAGAGAGACAATATCAACATGTTGGATGGACAGAATGACTTCACCCATCCAATAGTCCCAGTAACAACAGAACAAAATATAAGTGAGAAAATACCTCACTCACTATGAAGAGTCAGAATGGCTCTACTCAGCAATGAGGGACAGTGGAACATGGACACCCACTCCTTTCCCCTTCTCCCCTTGGTGTTTTGTATTTGTGTTTGTAATTGTGTTGTAAACCTTTTACCATAACACAGTAGGTTAATGCTCGTGTTGTATTCTTGTCATCCCTTTTCCATAGAAGAGAAGCGAGTGGTGGTTTTTGGTGGAACTGCATTCCATAACTATCATCAGGATCCTGGGATAAAAGCCTGGTGAAGGTGAGTCAGGACTAAATGGCTTAACCATGTTCTGGATCTATAAATACCTCGTTTACTGCTGCACTCATAAGCTGCAAAGGCAAGCAAAAGAGATACATACGAAGACAACTGACGGTGTGTTGAGGAAGTCCTTTTGAGTAGGAATATCCAGGATGGACTTCAAGATCTAATAATCTACAAAGATGAAGATCATCAGAGTACTGACAACAGTGTATCGTTTGCGTTACTTCTGAGAAGTATCACCTATGGCCTCATCATTCAACCAAGTCAGTGAAACTGGGACAATCCTTCTTCAAGTTACTAAAACTAACAACAGTGAGTAACCTTCAACTGTTGGTTGGATTACCAAGTTAATATCCACAATGGATAAGTCTTCGAAAGAACATCTCACAGCTGCAACAGTCAAAAATAAGGTTCCAGCCATGCAACACTAAGTTCTAGCTATGAACACCAACTCAAAATGGGAAGATACATTGAAACAATTTTATAAGCCAATACAAGCAACTGCAGAACCTCTGAACCAGATTACACCAGTATACTACGAAACCAGATTACCTCAAGATTCCAAACCCTGAACACCATCAGATAAAAGACCATATGAAAGCAGCTAAATGTCTCTATATCTGCAACAAGAGGAATCATCCAATTGTTTGCAAACCTGTTACTGTGCTGGATTTATTCATCTGCGGATATATGTAGGTATAGATCAAGTGTGGCCCTAGTCACAGATACTACCATGAGATGCCTCTCAGTCAATTAAAGTTCTACACTGGACTAGATAACAACGACTAACTCTTTGCTGGTCCAATGTCAACCTAAATACCATGGGTTATAGACTCGCGACTTGGTGGGTGTAAAATCTTTGTTGAACTACTTGGGATTCTGATATTAAAAGCAGAGCAGCTGAATGGACGTCTACTTGGCACCATGTATGGTGAGATGGTAAAGTACCTTCTGCAGAGCTTAAGTGGAAATTCCGGAAAGTTAGACCAACCTGAGGCCCCAAATTTCAAAAAAAAGACACCGAGCCTACTGCAACAGAGTACTCGAATATTCTAGCCCGCGGAGGGATTTGTGATTGTGTGTAATTTCTATTTTGGATTATAAAGTATGATTTGCACCAGCCAATTACCAGTGACTAAATAGTAAGAACATAACTGAGTGCATTAATTCGGTACCCAGATAATGGGGAAAAGGATCTAATCGACAGCAAAGGTGGACCCATAACCGCACACCAGGAGATAGACTCGATTAATTAATTTAATTAGTACAAAATGCTGTTTATGTGGGGTTTTTTTTTTCTGAAGGTAACAGATCAGTAGTTCTTTTTTCCAATGGTATATAGATGGTATAGTATTGTGACACCAACTCATTATTTTTAACAATGAGAGAATGGTAAAAGGTGTCAGAAACATGTTATGTTGGGTTCTATTTACTATCTTTATTTGCCTTAATTATGAGGGAAAATGAAAGTAGACCCAATTTGTGGTTGTTATGTTGTTTGTGATAACATTGTTGTTGTTTTTTTTCTGGGATCACTGGGTACTATATTGTAATAATGCACATTATTCCCATGCCTGTCTGAAAATGCATAGTGTTTATTACACCTATATATATATATATATATATATATATATATGTAACTGCAGATCTTGAGTTAATACCTGAACTGTTTGTCCAAAAGTGTTGTGTACATCAAGTAAATGTGGTGTCCAACAAGTGGTTGTTTATATGTTGTGAGCAATCAATATCCTTCTAGCATCTATAGTTAATTTAAGGGTGATGAAGTGGGAAGGGAAACCTACACACAGATGCCATTGTTTCAAGGATGGAACTCTTTCCTCCTGGGATTTGTGGTAAATATCCCTGATCACCCTGCATTCTTACCAGTGACAGAGAATCAATAATACCCCCTAGACATTTTAACGAATCATTCTCAGGAATTAAAATCCACATCCCACAACACTCTAACCGAATGCCCACATGAATTCGTCTGCTTCTTCTTCTTCTTCTTCTTCTTCTTCTTCTTCTTCTTCTTCTTCTTCTTCTTCTTCTTCTTCTTCTTCTTCTTCTTCTTCTTCTTCTTCTTCTTCTTCTTCTTCTTCTTCTTCTTCTTCTTCTTCTTCTTCTTCTTCTTCTTCTTCTTCTTCTTAGCCCTCGTCTCCTCCTGGCTCTTCTTCTTCCATTATTACCATTCAGAACACAGGTCTTCAAAGGACTCCCACTAAGCCGTCCGATCTGCTGTGTTCTCCTGCAGCTCGCCCCATTTCCTGCCCATTTTATTCATCTCTCTAATTCCGTTCTCCGAGTGTTTTAGCCCAAGAGCCACGCATAGAAGTGACCGGTCTAGAGGGGTAGCGAACGCAATCCGCAATCCGGCATACCCCGTTCAAAATCAGCCACTTTGTGTTGATTTTTAAACTGTGTATGAGTTTCAGTCATTAAGAAAGCAATGGCATACTACTAAGCGTAAACCTAGCCTAGTAAATCACAGCCAGCGAAAACTGCTGGGGCTGCTAGCGACGTCCTGTAAAGGACATGACACTAACACTAGACATTGGCTAGGAGTTTAAAGTAAAACACAGTATGGTCACAGATATATCAATCATGTGGGAGAAATCACCGAATGTGAATAGTTTGTAATATCTAATAGATAAGAGATGTAACAGCTGCAGTGGGATATAAACTGTATCTATGTTCGCTCCAGCAGAAGATAAACTGTTACTATCTATGTCAGTGGTTCTCAACCGGTGGGGAATTCCCCCCCCCCATCCCAGGGGGGGGGGAATTTTAGGGATTCTAGAGGGGAATGGAAACCATTTCAAGATCGCGTTAATACAAGAACCGATTACTTGATATTGTTTTTTCCTTCATACTTTACAGTTATGTACGTCTCATCCTTCTAAAATTCATTTTATAAAGTAAGTAGACCCACAAATCATGTTTTATGTGGATGTCTAGACTTGCTTTAGTATATGCTATTAAATTTACCTTCCATTTTTACGTACACTGTGTAGGGGTGGGGGATTTTTAGATAGGAAATATGAAAGGGGGGAATGACTTTCTGAAAATACGGTGAAGGGGGGCACGGGCCAAATTTTTGATAGGAAGGGGGGGGGGGGGGAATGACGTTCTGAAAATATGGTGAAGGGGGGCACGGGCCAAAAAAGGTTGAGAACCACTGATCTATGTGTATTGCTGACGAGTGATAGAAAAGTGATGACACGCGTTAATGGCAGAAATATGGTTCTACGAAAACTACAGAAATTGAAACCTTTATGAATAAAACAGACAGAACAAACACTGGAGCACTGGGAGCAGGTATGTTTCCCATGGCAACATATGAGTGGGAGCACTGAGTGCACGTATGTTTCCTGTGGCAACATATGAGAGGGAGCACTGAGAGCACGTGTGATTCCTGTGACAACATATGAGTGGGAGCACTGAGTGCATGTATATTTCCTCGGGCATCATATGAGTGGGAGCACTGAGAGTATGTGTGTTTCCCATGGCAACATATGAGTGGCAGCAGTGAGAGCACGTATGTTTCCTGTGGCAACATATGAGGGGGAGGCAGCAATAAGAGCACCATGTTTCCTGCGGCAAAATATGAGGGGGAGGCAGCACTAAGAGCACCATGTTTCCTGCGGCAAAATATGAGGGGGAGGCAGCACTAAGAGCACCATGTTTCCTATGGCAACATATGAGTGGCAGCAGTGAGAGCACGTATGTTTCCTGCGGCAAAATATGAGGGGGAGGCAGCACTAAGAGCACCATGTTTCCTGCGGCAAAATATGAGGGGGAGGCAGCACTAAGAGCACCATGTTTCCTGCGGCAAAATATGAGGGGGAGGCAGCACTAAGAGCACCATGTTTCCTATGGCAACATATGAGTGGCAGCAGTGAGAGCACGTATGTTTCCTGCGGCAACATATGAGGGGGAGGCAGCACTAAGAGCACCAAGTTTCCTATGGCAACATATGAGTGGCAGCAGTGAGAGCACGTATGTTTCCTGCGGCAACATATGAGGGGGAGGCAGCACTAAGAGCACCATGTTTCCTGCGGCAAAATATGAGGGGGAGGCAGCACTAAGAGCACCATGTTTCCTGCGGCAAAATATGAGGGGGAGGCAGCACTAAGAGCACCATGTTTCCTATGGCAACATATGAGGGGAGGCAGCACTAAGAGCACCATGTTTCCTATGGCAATATATGAGGGGGAGGCAGCACTAAGAGCACCATGTTTCCTGCGGCAAAATATGAGGGGGAGGCAGCACTAAGAGCACCATGTTTCCTATGGCAACATATGAGGGGAGGCAGCACTAAGAGCACCATGTTTTCCTATGGCAAAATATGAGGGGGAGGCAGCACTAAGAGCACCATGTTTCCTGCGGATACATATGAGGGGAGGCAGCACTAAGAGCACCATGTTTCCTATGGCAAAATATGAGGGGGAGGCAGCACTAAGAGCACCATGTTTCCTGCGGCAACATATGAGGGGGAGGCAGCACTAAGAGCACCATGTTTCCTGCGGCAAAATATGAGGGGGAGGCAGCACTAAGAGCACCATGTTTCCTGCGGCAAAATATGAGGGGGAGGCAGCACTAAGAGCACCAAGTTTCCTATGGCAACATATGAGTGGCAGCAGTGAGAGCACGTATGTTTCCTGCGGCAACATATGAGGGGGAGGCAGCACTAAGAGCACCATGTTTCCTGCGGCAAAATATGAGGGGGAGGCAGCACTAAGAGCACCATGTTTCCTGCGGCAAAATATGAGGGGGAGGCAGCACTAAGAGCACCATGTTTCCTATGGCAACATATGAGGGGGAGGCAGCACTAAGAGCACCATGTTTCCTATGGCAATATATGAGGGGGAGGCAGCACTAAGAGCACCATGTTTCCTGCGGCAAAATATGAGGGGGAGGCAGCACTAAGAGCACCATGTTTCCTATGGCAACATATGAGGGGGAGGCAGCACTAAGAGCACCATGTTTCCTATGGCAAAATATGAGGGGGAGGCAGCACTAAGAGCACCATGTTTCCTGCGGATACATATGAGGGGGAGGCAGCACTAAGAGCACCATGTTTCCTATGGCAAAATATGAGGGGGAGGCAGCACTAAGAGCACCATGTTTCCTGCGGCAACATATGAGGGGGAGGCAGCACTAAGAGCACCATGTTTCCTGCGGCAAAATATGAGGGGGAGGCAGCACTAAGAGCACCATGTTTCCTATGGCAACATATGAGGGGGAGGCAGCACTAAGAGCACCATGTTTCCTATGGCAACATATGAGGGGGAGGCAGCACTAAGAGCACCATGTTTCCTATGGCAACATATGAGTGGTAGCCGCGGTAGTGCAGTAGCTAGACACTCGCCTGCCGGCCCGCTGGTCATACGTCCGATCCTCAACGGAGCAGATTGGAATGATTAAGGTCGACCCAGCTTCAGATGTGTACCACGTAATGTCTTGGGAAGAACAGGCGATCGGCGCCATCCTGGCCACATGACCCACCGCGTGCTGATTGGTCTATATAAATATGGGTCTAGATGTATGAGTCTATATGTATGGGTCTAGAAATATGGGTCTAGATGTATGGGTGTAGAAATATGGGTCTAGAAATATGGGTCTAGAAATATGGGTCTAGAAATATGGGTCTAGATGTATGGGTCTAGAAATAAGGGTCTAGAAATATGGGTCTAGAAATATGGGTCTAGCACCAGGATGACATTCTGAATGCTCTACGAGAAGTAAGACGTTGGCGAGAATCATGTGATGACTGGGAATCTACAATCATGGTCAGACTGCGTGAACAGCAAGTTAAAAGAGCCGTGGCCCAACAAGAACACTATGTAGGAAGTCAAAGAAGATTGATAAACCAACACAGAACTGGTGTCGTTAGCCGCTACACGCTGCAGGGTGTACTGAAGAGGGGATCCGAGCGCTTATGGACTGAATGGTTCGATGTGCAATGTTGATGATCTGTCCGACTAACTAACTAAATATGGGTCCTGCACCATACGCCCAATGCGCTTAAGGCGTGTGAAAGGCACGTTTATTATTTTGTTAACACATAAGTGCGGTATTTAACAAATCAAATGTAAATCACGTACTCGCTTTTGAGTATAAATGTTACAGAGGTAAGAGAGGTATTGAAATTTCATTGGACAGACGGAGATTAAATATATCTATCCAAGGAGAGCTTAGTATTACAGAAGAGTGGTTACTCTCTCTCTCTCTCTCTCTCTCTCTCTCTCTCTCTCTCTCTCTCTCTCTCTCTCTCTCTCTCTCTCTCTCTCCTCTCTCTCTCTCTACGCACATATGCACACAAATATGGCATGCTCGCAGACGCACACACACATACATAATCGTGTCCTACCTGTTATAGAGCCATTGACCAGAAATTTACCCCAAACAGACATGGCTCTATGCCTCTGAATTCCACACCTCCACTTACAAGAGAAGTCACTGAAATACTCCGCCAAAACAAACCTTACAGACAATGTAACTGCCTGCTCATCTTTAAAGCAGATCTCGGATGGCCGACTTGCTGAACAATGAAAACATAGCTACATACACAGTGGATGCCAACGCGTAGAATATTGATTAATACTATTCTTTGACCTTAAGCAAGAAATGTATAATCTTTCTCGACATGCAAGGCGGCACCGTTCGATGCAGAAATTCATTGCTGACGATCACAAGATTCAGTCGTCCGTGCGGTAGTACTGAAAGCAGACGAGTTTTTTGTTTAGAAGTGTCACATTTGATGAATAAGCAATGTTTCCCTGTTCTGAATTCACCAAAAGCAAATTGTTTTCTATGCATTATTTTCTTTGTACTTGATCGCCGACACCAGCCAGCAAGGCACTGGGTGATAATGATGAATCTAAGTATTAGTTTTTGTTGCAGTTTTAATATTAGTAGTTGTTGTTTTAGTTGTAGTAGTAATTACTGTCGATGCGGATGTAGAAGTAGTAGCTGTTATTGTTGTGGTTGTTATAGTAATTGTTATGGTTTTACATGTAGTAGTAGTAGTAGTAGTAGTAGTAGTAGTGGTAGTAGTAGTAGTAGTAGTAGTAGTAGTAGTGGTGGTGGTGGTGGTGGTGGTGGTGGTGGTGGTGGTGGTAGTAGTTGTAGTAGTAGTAGTAGTAGTAGTAGTAGTAGTAGTAGTGGTGGTGGTGGTGGTGGTGGTGGTGGTAGTAGTAGTTGTAGTAGTAGTAGTAGTAGTAGTAGTAGTAGTAGTAGTAGTAGTAGTAGTAGTAGTAGTAGTAGTAGTAGTAGTAGTAGTTGTTGTAGCAGTAGTAGTGTTTGTTGTTGTTGTTGATATTTGCTCTGTATTTGTTGTGTTTGTATTAGTAGTTATGTTAACAACACCAGCAGAAACAAAAGACTTAGTGACTTGAAATTCACAAAGATGGAGATGAATGTGAAGAATCAAAGGTGGTGTGGAAGAAAAAAAAAGTACATAAACGCTTTAAATTAAAATTGACTAGTCAAAACACCTGCTTTGGGTCTACAGTACTCAAGGTGCGTATGTTAACTGATTCGGTACCAAACTAAAGGTAAGTGTGGATCAAACACGATACACAATAAAATGAACAATTATTATAATGTAAACTTCCGTTTACTGAGCATTGAAATTGTGGATGATACTATGAACCAAAAGAAATAACATGATGACCCTAGTACGGCGATGTATCGTCCTTCTGTCCAAATAGGAGGTCACGTTTGGCGATATATTATCCTTCGTTAATGAATCAGTTAAGCAAGGTTCGGTTGCACTTCTTCGACATGTTATCTTCTTAATTTTTCTCTTTATCCCCCATCGGGCCATGGGCATTAGCCAACTCACAACAAGCCGTTCTATATGTCACTATCTCCTATAGATTCCTATGTCCTCCCAATATTATACTGGGTGTATTTTTAATGACTGTGCAGTGTTTGAAAATATTGCCGGTCCAAATTGTGTATGTACCTTATGTTGCATGAACTTTACAGAGGGTAAATATAAAACTTGGACCGGCAATATTTTCAAACCACACAGTCATTAAAAATATACCCTATACTTCTCGTTATGTAATTCTCTGGACGTCTGCATGGCCGAATGGATAAAAGCGCTCGTTCTTACACTTCTGATGTGCTGATGGTGTGGTAGCGGGTTTAACCCCTTCATCGGTCAGTTGGACTAAAATTTTGACTTTTCGTCCTTGATTTAGGGTGTAAATTACAAGTACCTCAGAAGTGGAAGTGGATTCACTTGTTGGCGAGGGATCCTGGTAATTGGGAAAGCTAATCCACACGCAAGATAATCAGTCAAGTGCTCTAGAAGTAGTAGCTAGGGTTCAAAGCAAGCGAGATGATATATGTTAAGTCTCCCTCTATTGTTCTGTTTTTTCGTTTTTTGTTTAACGTATGGGTTCCAGACAAGCAGCGCAAACTTTTATTTAATATAATTAGAAGTGATAAGTTCTGCTGCACCAAATTCTAACGACATCCCTGCTAGCGGCCAAGAAAAGAAGTTTAAAAGACAAGAGGATTGACTTCATTGTCAAATTCTGTGACAACTGGAAATAAATAGTATGAAAAGAGATACAGCGGAAGAAAACGATATATCCTTAACAGCCCTTTGTCCTGATCTGAAGATCTGTCTGCAATGTTTCTTCTATATGGCTCGGTCTCTTTCCGCACAGCGGCCTGTCGAAAGCGTTGCGCGAAGTACGAACTCCCTAGCTCCAGCAACGACCCTCAGGAGTCTCCGAGAAAATTGCACTCGTGAGCCGAACGTCGTAGCCCGGAATCGAATCCACGTACTTCGGATCGCGAGTCAAGTTACGTAACTACTTCGCCACGGGGATTCCTTTAGCAACTGATTCAGCTACATCTTAGCACGGGACAATTTTTCGAGGCTAACAATTTCTCAGTCAGAAGTTACAGACAGACACATCCACGCCAAGTTCAAGGAAGTCGTAATGAAAAACTTACCTTTTCTTTCGTATCCTTATTGTCCCGCTTGTCAGCTAAACAAAGTCGTCTCGTGTAAATAGAGATAAGCCTGACACTATCTGCTGCTTGTCAATATAGCAATCAGGTCATGTTGTTCACGACACAAAGCAGGCTTTTTATCTGTTGTTTACATGCGGTTGCAGACTACTTTTCTCTTGTCTAGCGTTACAACATTTTTCCAGTTATCTTCTATAAATTGCCGAGACAGCGGTTATTTTGGTTCTCTTTGTTCAAGCTTACACATTTACAAGAATATATCTACAATGGCAAATTACTGAACGTAAAATTGCCTAGCAAATCACAAATAGTTAAAAGGAGACTGGTATTTATTGCAATGTTTTGCAAAGGACATGCAACTTTTTATCCACAACGTAGACTTTGTGAGGTATTAGCTATTAATGTGTTCATTTACCAGTTTATCTGAATTATGTCGGAGACTAACCAGTTCAAGGGAAGCTGGCACGCACAGACCACTGCCCTGTTCGCGATTCTGTCTGGCTAGCAGACGAATTGTGAGAAATTTGAAGGGACGGTGCAGGCCAATCGCGGCAACGAGAATGTCTGCAGTAAAATGACAGCATTTTTACTTGGAATGTTCAAGGTTCTTTAGGGGACACTTTTCTCTTAAAACTAGACATGGTGGGAATGGTCAAGTGGAGCCTGGAACTGGCCATTACACATACCGGAGTTGGGAAATGGTTGGGACACTGCAAATCAGACAGGGGCATGGGAAAGAATTTACTAGCAAATCCTCTTCAGATGTCCTTTTACCGGATTTTGGAGCACATCACTTCACCGTCTGGAGTATACCACCTCACAAACTGGAGCATATTATCTCACCAACTGCAACATAGCATCTCACCAAGTAGAGCATAGCACCTCAAAAACTGGAGCAAAGCACCTCAAAAACTGGAGCACTACATCTCACCAACTAGAGCATGACTCCTCACAAACTGGACCATACCAACTCACAATATGGAAAATAGCATTTGTCAATCTGAAGCTTGTCACGGCATAAACTGGAACAGAGCTCCTCACAATACCAGGCCCTCTCATCTGTTGCTAACGCATGCAACTTCGTCCATGTAATCGTCATATTATTCATCTATGTTCACCCTCTTACACCGGTCAGTTGGACTAAAATGTTGACTTCACGTCCTTGACTTGGGGACAGAGTTTACAAGTACCTCTGAAGTAGGGGTGGGTTCGCCTGATAGGCGAGGGACACTGGTAATAATTAAAGCTAATCCACGCGGACAAAATCAGTCCAATGCATTAGAAATAGTAGCGCGCGTATGGACTACGCTTGAGTTCAAAACGAGCGATCGCAAAAACAGGTGACTCAATCACCAGACAGTGACAGTCATGTGACTCAATCATCAGACAGTGACAGTCATGTGACTCAATCATCAGACAGTGACAATCAAGATATGTTGACCATATAACGAGAAGAAAAAGGCTAGGAAGTTTGTAACAACTGGGAAAAAAATATGCACAGAGATACAGAGGAAGAAAACGACACTTCTTCACAGTCCTTTGATCTGACATGCACTACAATGTTTTAATATACACACTGTGCTTGCCTACATATACACATTGTGCTTGCCTACATATACACATTGTGCTTGCCTACATATACACACTGTGCTTGCCTACATATACACATTGTGCTTGCCTACATATTACACATTGTGCTTGCCTACATATACACACTTGTGCTTGCCTACATATACACATTGTGCTTGCCTACATATACACATTGTGCTTGCCTACATATACACATTGTGCTTGCCTACATATACACATTGTTCTTGTCTACATATACACATTGTTCTTGCCTACATATACACACTGTGCTTACCTACATAAGCACACTGTCGTTGCCTTCATATACACACTGTGGTTGCCTACATATACACACGGTTGTAGCCTACATATACACACGGTGGTTGCCTACATATACACACTGTTGTTGCCTACATATACACACTGTGCTTGCCTACATGTACACAATCTGCTTGCCCACATATACACATTGTGCTTCCTACATATACACACTGTAGTTGTCTACATATACACATTGTCCATGCCTACATATACACATTGTTCTTGCCTACATATACACACTGTGCTTGCCTACATATACACACGGTGGTTGCCTACATATACACACAGTGGTTGCCTACATATACACACTGTACTTGCCTACATATACACACTGTGGTTGCCTACATATACACACTGTGGTTGCCTACATATACACACTGTGCTTGCCTACATATACACATTGTGCTTGCCTACATATACACACTGTGCTTGTCTACATATACACATTGTGCTTGCCTACATATACACATTGTGCTTGCCTACATATACACACTGTGCGTGCCTACATATACACATTGTGCTTGCCTACATTTACACATTGTGCTTGCCTACATATACACATTGTTCTTGCCTACATATACACATTGTTCTTGCCTACATATACACACGGTGCTTACCTACATAAGCACACTGTCGTTGCCTTCATATACACACTGTGGTTGCCTACATATACACACGGTGGTTGGCTACATATACACACGGTGGTTGCCTACATATACACACTGTTGTTGCCAACATATACACACTGTGCTTGCCTACATGTACACACTCTGTTTGCCTACATATATACATTGTGCTTCCTACATATACACACTGTAGTTGTCTACATATACACATTGTCCATGCCTACATATACACATTGTTCTAGCCTACATATACACACTGTGCTTGCCTACATATACACACTGTGTTTGCCTACATAAGCACATTGTCGTTGCATTCATATATACACTGTGGTTGCCTACATATACACACAGTGGTTGCCTACATATACACACTGTTGTTGCCTACATATACACACTGTGCTTTCCTACATATACACATTGTGCTTGCCTACATATACACACTGTGCTTGCCTACATTTACACATTGTGCTTGCCTACATATACACATTGTTCTTGTCTACATATACACATTGTTCTTGCCTACATATACACACTATGCTTACCTACATAGCAACACTGTCTGTTGCCTTCATATACACACTGTGATTGCCTACATATACACACGGTGGTATGCCTACATATACACACGGTGGTTGCCTACATATACACACTGTTGTTGCCTACACATACACACTGTGCCTGCCTATATATACACACTGTGCTTGCCTACATATACACATTGTGCTTGCCTAAATATACACATTGTGCTTGCCTACATATACACACTGTGCGTGCCTACATATACACATTGTGCTTGCCTACATTTACACATTGTGCTTGTCTACATATAAACATTGTGCTTGCCTACATTTTACACACTGTGCTTGCCTACATATAAACATTGTGTTTCCTAATTACACATTGTGCTTGCTACATATAAACATTGTGCTTGCCCTAATATACACATTTTGCCTACATATACACATTTTCTTGCCTACATATAACCCCTTTCCCCTTTTTCCACATAACACATGCTTTCCTCATATACACATGTGTTGCCTACATATACAACACGTGTTCCTACATATACACACGGGGGTTTCCTCATATACACACGTGGTTGCCTACATATACACACGTGGTTGACATATACACACGGTTCCTAAAACACACGTTGGGTTTCCACATATAACAGGTGGTAATATACACCGTGGTTGCCTACATATACACACTGTGTTGCCTACATATACACACTTGGTTGCCTAACCACGTGTTCATAACACACTTTTTGCCCCTTTCCCT